>VZRN01005523.1:1792875-1864450 GCA_013397935.1 Dasyornis broadbenti
AAAAAAAAAAAAGAAGAAGAAGAAGAAGAAGAAATGCAAATATTTACGTGATCAGAATTACAGTCAGCCCAGTCCCAACACTTGTACACATGAATAACTTTACACACTTTAGCAGCAAGAGTTTCTCGAATGGCATTGCTCAGGTAAGAAATCTACTGTATCTACCCATCACCACGTAATTGTTATGCAGTGTAAGAAAAGTTTTCCAGTCTAAAGCAAATAATTTGACAATCTGAAATAAACATTTTTAGACATAAAAATAAAAATTACTTTTACCTGTAGATTGTGCTATTAATAGCCACTGATTTTTAGGTCATACCTCATTAAGAGCTTCTGTACCAATGAAACCTCTTTCTAGATGGACAGGTGGCTGCTTTAACAACAACAAAAAAATCTTATTTTGAAGATTTTTTATCATGAAAAAACCTCTCAAGCGGCCCAGTGCATTGTGATTTCCCTGGTTCTTTTCCTTCTGAGCTGTTCAATTAGTTGGAAATCTCTCTCTGATGGACTGAAGCAGCTTGAGTGAACGCCTGAGCGCACAACCAATTAGGCTCATTTGAAGTTGCAGAATTGCCTTCTTTGGTGTTAAAACCCCATGTCAAACACTGGGTCTAAGATCATTTGTAGTACAAAATGAGATTGACAGAGCAGCTGTACCAGGGGGCATGCCTGCTGGACGACTTAATTGTAGGGACTGAAGGGCCATCATGAACTGGCGTGTGGAGATTGTATCACCACTGCTGCATTACAAATGCTCTTTATTAACAGTGATCTGTAATCAATGAGCTCAGGCTTTTTGCCAGAGCTCCAAAATCAGATAGGCAGCTCTCCTCACAAGGAATAGGAGGAGTCACCCCAGCAGAGTGTTGTGCTGGGAACACGAGCAGGGATACGCTTCCTGGCACCTCGGTGGTGTGGTGGAGCTGCAGAGAGGGAAGTGGCCATCCAATAGCACAGAGTTCTCTCTCCTCGGTCCGCAGCAGCACATGCATCAGCTGGGTTGGGCATGTGGCAATGCACAGGCAATCGCACTGAGATTGGCATGAATGAAACACAGTTACTTCAACAAAATGATATTTTAGGAGTCAGAGAGGCTACACCAACTCACACTGGTCTGAATAAATAGTCTTGATGGTAGCATAATGTCTATAATTTAATGGCAATCCCATGATACAAATGATCCAAAGGAAATACAATAGACTTAGCTTCAGCAAATTAATGAATAAAACCCCAGTATATTATATTCTTTTGATAGAAAACCTTTAGTGTTTTTAATGAGATATATTGCTTTTTAAAAGAGTAATTGCTTTACACTGATGCTTCCAAGTCAACAGTTTTGTTTATTCCTCATTATTACAACAAACATCTTCTTAGTGTAACAAACTGGGTTGTTTTTCTGGGAAGAAGTGTGGCAAAAATATTCAAAGATTACTTTATGACCAGACAGATGTAAACCTAAGGTCAAAGTCAACCTTAAAGTTAGACAAAATCAGCAATAGCTGATAATAATTACCTACCCAATGCCTTTGCTATGAGGATCACTTAGCTTCCTTTTTTCAAAGGCATTTTATTCTTCTCTGTCACTTTCTGAAAGAATCACAGAGAGGGAAGTAAGAAATTTGAGTGAACAATACAGGAATGATTCAACTAGTGTGGCAAATTACATACAGATGAGCACTAGTAAAATAAAATGGTTTGTGCTCCTTAACTATATGAGCATTATGTACCTAATTTTTAGGTGCATAATCTAAACTTTTGGTTTCTCATATGAGTCAGAGTGACAGGTTTCATGTTTCATTGCAAGCATTTTTTTTCTTTGCTTTATTTATTTATTTTTACTACTATGTATGATTGTCTGTTCAGTTGTTTATTACAAATATTTTTTTTTTCCTGAAGGGTTTATTTTGCTATTACCAGAATTTCCCACATATTTCTAAAGTCTATTCAAATAAGACAGATTTGCATTGTGTCATTCTGCATGAATTGCAACATAAGCAGCAGGCAGCTGAAATCAAATCATTTTAAGTGTGTCTGAAGTAAATAGCTGCACATGCAATCATATTTTAAATTATCTTTAGGAACTCTCTTTTATCATCATACATACAGGAAACTTAACACTAAACTTGACATTGTTTAGACTGCAGATTTTCTCAGTTCTACCTCATAGTTCCCATAGGACTCTATCCATCTGCTCACTCTTTCCTTACAACTAGAGAGCGGGCTCTGAGGTGGGAATTGTATTTCTGTTCTCTGTACATTGTCTAGCTCAACACCATCATTGCCTATGACTAGTGCCCCAGGAAACTACACTGAAATTTCTTACTGCTACTGTTGCCAGAAATTATAAGAAAAATCCAAGCATCTCACTAGTTTAATGATGGAAACAAAAAGTCATTGTATTCTATTATTTATGCACTGTTTATTTACCTGCTGCCAGATAGTAGGGTGGTGAAAGGTGCAGAACATGGATACATAGCTAAGAAAAGTTTTAGTACATCAAGAGAATAAAAACACTATAAAAAGCACAATCCTTTTTTAAGTAAATGAGTGCTTATTCAGTGTATCCATCAGCTACGCTTGACCATCACATTTCATATTTGCTAATATTTTTGCCTTGCTGTTTAGGCAAGTTCACTCCAACAAAAACAAGTACCTAAACTCGTATTCTACTGCAGTGTAAGGAAATAACTAATCAATAATTATGTGACTGAAATTAACTGGCTATGTATTTGCTCATATTAATGCTGTTGCAACTAAACTAATACCTAAACCTGTCATTAAACATATGAAATGTCAGTTTCTTTTTTCCTCTTACAGTTTCTGCATACTCAGTTATCACCACATATCTCAGAGTATGGCCTTACATAAGCTGATTGCTGAGCCACTGAAATCTGGTTCTGTTGTCTTTCTGTTACGTTTCTAGCTCCACAATCTCTCATTTTTGTCTTGTTCCCTATTTCTTACAAAACTCTGCTGCCAGCAAAGATCAGAAATAAAGCACACATTGGCTGTGGAAAGGACTGAATTATTCAACCCAGGCACAATTATTCTGCAAATTTGCAAGCTATCAGCAGGCTGGGAAAGATTGTTCCAGCTATGCTGGTGAATAGGTACGTACCATACTGTCAGCATCAAGCAGAACTCTGGTTTCAAATACCAGAATGGAGATTTCACAACTCTGGCAGAAAGCTACAGCCCCCTTGAACAGGTGATCGTCCTACCTTTTGAAGGATGACCTAATAATAAAGAAAGATTGTGTTTCCTTTCTATATCCCAGTTATTCTGGGAAACAAGAGATGACAGTGAGTAGTGTGGGAAGCTGTGTGGAACTCATTGCTACATTTTGAAACTAAGAACTAGAATTTCGTTAAAATCATATATGGAAGTTTTTTGGTCAGGCTTTGTTTAAGTCAAAGTACTTTCTCCTCATTGCTGTGAAAGATGAGACTACGAATTTATTAAAAACATATCTTCTTTAAATCTGTTCAAATTCTTCCATGATTATTGTCTTTAAATAATTTCACAGATATAAAAGGAGTAAGTGTTGATGCTTTCAAATTTTCATGCTCTTTTTTATGCTAAATTTTTTTATATGGAGAAATCAAATTGTTCACACCTGTGGAAATGCCACATTCTATACTTATCTGGATTTCTATTTAGGGAACTAAAAGATTTTTCTGCAAGCCACATTTTCTTAAAAACAGAAAGAAAATGAAAACAGAATATACAAATGTATTGGCATTTCCTATCAATAATCTGTGACTTTATACCCAGTTATCAGAAGGAAGTTTCCTGCAATTGGAAGGAAAGGACAGAATAGCATCACTGGTATTCTCAAAAAGAATCTTTTAAAGAGGAGTCAAATATTACAAGGTAACAAGAATATATAACACCACTCTACCAACAATCATGTCTGGAATATACAAACACATTTTTGAGACTTACAAACCATTGCCAGTCATTAGACAGATTCAAGACTTCCCAGAAGTAGACATATTGTTTAGCTAGCAGCAGTGGGTATTTTGTACCTTTCTCTCTGGTGGCACTGCTAAGCAATCTTTAACTAAACAAACCATGTTTGCAGTTTTGTTAGTTACCAGAATATAAGGAATGTCTTAAATAAAAATATTCTGCTACTGAAGTTACATATAAAATTTCTAAACACGCAGTATAAAAATAATACAATTATTTTTTAAATTCTGTTGCAAGGCTCTTTTTTCCTAATAAAGTTGACAGACTAGTATACCAACTGATTTGTAGCAATATGCTCAGATTAAGATTCATGTTCTGTAATCTAAGGTTCCTCATTTTAGTAATCCAAATCACTGTGGCATCATTAAAGATCACTAGAAGAAAGCACATAACTTCAGAAAACAATTCATGTAGCCTATCATAATACAACCACTTTAAGATAAAACTAATTGCTTTTTTCTATCATTGACTATATATATGCACTTGAACTTAAACAACTAACTTTTAACATCTAAATTAGGGAAGATGAATCTTCACCCAATCTGTAAAATTGCTTAATTTACAAGCAAGACAGAAAATCAGCTGCTGTAGCTGCATGAGACAACATCAAGGCTGCTATGGTGACCCTGTAAGCTTTTACCTTTTTAGTTTTACTCCAGTGACTGTAAGTCATTAATATGTCCCTGATTCTCAGCTATTAATTTCTTTATTCATTGATTACCCTTTATTCATTGATTACCCTGACATATCCGTATATAAGGGTATGTTGGCATGCTTCTCTCAATAACATTTAACATTAACAACTATTGTGACCAAGCAGAATTTAAAATACAAGAAAATCTTTGCTCGTTTATGGTTTAGCAAGTTATTTTCTTTCAGGAGCCTACCTGTTAATCATATAAAAAAAAAAATAAAAAATGAAGAATGACATCCAGGAGAAACTAATATTCTAAAAGTAGTAGAATCTCCAGAAGAAAATATGCAGAACATGAATAGGCTACAGATAACTTCAAAGCACCATTGTCTGAGCCTATTTTGTTCATTTTATTGTTCTATTATCAATTCTATTTATAGATATTTGCAATGATAAAAGACCCAAAAATAGGAAGTCAGACCAACTTCATGAAAGAACATGAAAGGACAGTAATAGCATATTTCATGAGTAGTCTAACTTAGGTTGTCTTCAGCTTTGATGTGGTTATTTGCAAATGATTGTCCATTTGGATTAAATGTGAGGCATTTTTAAGCATTTTTTTTAGCATTGTTTCCTGAGTGAAAAGTATTGATGCATACATTTATATAGAAGTAGAACGTTTCCTCCAAAGGGAAGAAAAGCCTAAGGAACCAATGATTCAGTTTGTTGCTCCTATCAGGTGCCTTTCTTGCTGTAATAATTTAATCTGCTAACAAAACAGATTTCTTAAATTTTATTTTATTTATCTGAATGGAACCCTGATCTGTGCATACCGTGTATCACTCACCCATGCTGTGTCCCACACTAGTATCAAAAGTTCTATGGTATGTTTGTAGCATGTACTCCTCTTCTCTTTCTTGCCAACCTTCTAGTCTTAAATTCAGCCTCAAATTTCAAATACTTGAAATCGATTTCTCAATGTTATTACACAAATTATCATAGAATATAATAGTAGCATATAAATTACTGCTGTAGTTTGGAAGCATGCAAACAATTCTGCAGTGAAAATGAGTCCTACCATGTTTCTAATATCAGTGGATGTTTCCAGAGATTGTTCTTCACCACAATATTGAGTGATAATGCACTTAATGACTCACATTATAGGCACTTCTCCATAGACCTTCTCCTGAGAAATATAATAGAAAAGTCAGGTATCAGGGAATGCATCTGGGTCTTTTCAGAGCCTGAAACTGTAGACTTCTGCACTTAATATGCAGAGATATCAGCTAGGTTTTTTCCTCTTTTGTTTTTCATGTGGCTAATTACTACGTTTTTTCATATGTCCTTCATCCTTTGTTAATCTCTTGTACATCTTCCTCCTGATTTGTTTGGGTTTGGTTTTTTTGTTTGTTTGATTTCCCATCTCCTTCCTCCCCACTACCTTCTTTTCCCTTCCTCTACTTTTATTTTTTTTTAATATCTTTTCAATATCTCCCTTTCAAATTTTGCTCATCATACTGAGTGGATTTGTCTCACCATAGACATGTTAGTTATTTTGCCTAAGGAAGTTATCTCAACTTTCTTTATGGTGAGCAGAGAATATGTACGTTGACCAGTTATTTATGCTATGCACTTTATGCATCAGCCTCAGATAGGGTCATGTAAGACCTCATGGCAACCTCCACAACTTTAAGACAAAAACAGTGACTAAGGATCTCAGTCTTACTGCTGTTGGTTTTCTTTATCCTTTTTTGCTTTTCACCTCCTCCATGCATGTTTTCAGTGTGGCAGATTAGATTGCAAATGTTGCAAATACAGAGGGCCACGTGTTTTTGTCCTGTAAGTCAGCTGGTACATTTTAGATACTCTCTCTTTTTACTAATACTCTCACAGGTGTTGGCGGGGATGGAGTGTGGAGTAGAGACACAGGCTTTCAATCTGAAAGAGAAGAAAGACAACTTTTCCTGGGATGGTTGAGCAGCAATTCATGGGTTGCTCACCTGGGTCTTCAGGCATTCATTCTGACGATGAAAACGCAGGATAGCCTTCTAAAGAAATGCTACGGACATTTTTTCTCCCTGGGATTCTTTCAGAGTTTTTTCCCCAAGGAAAAAGTATTCACTTTCATCAAGCGTGCTGTATTTAACTGGGAAAAGGAAAAAAGAGAAAATCTCTGTGACAGTTTTATCTTTCACATGTTTTAATAAATCTCCTACACAGATGACTGGTAAGTTAAATTCAATTTAGTCAACCACAAAATGATCAGTGATTTAGAAAAATGCTTTATTTAGAAGCAATACAATTTTTGGCAAGTCATACAGCTTTTCTAGGCAATTAAAGTTGACATGCACCCTTGGTTATCATTTACATCACTTAAAATATAGCCTAACTACTTCCAAGAAAATTGTTACTGCTTTTTTTAGGACAAAATAGAGAACAATTCATGCATAGTAAGCGCCCTTGTTTTATTATTTCCCAGTAACTTCAAAGTACTGATGTTCCAAAAGCCTAATTGGATAAGTGAAATACTTCTCTCACTAGTAAATACCTCAGAAATGACCATTAAGGATCACATAGTCACACATGAAACAATCAGTTTTCAACTAAGTCTTCTTTCCTTGCCTAAATCAGAGCAAGAATCCAAAAAACTAGATTGAGAAGCTCAAGAAGCATTTCATGTGCAGAAGCTGATGAAAGGAAGAGCAGAACATGCTAGCTAGGAGAAATGCAGGAAGACAGCAGGTAAGCAGAAAGCCCTCCTCACTTGAAATAACTGGGACACCCCAACTTAAAGCCTCGCAGCTGTAAAAAGTCTCTTGGGGATCTTAAGAGCTCTGTCTCAGTTTTGAAAGAGAGATATATTTCTACTGTTTTCTATCCTGAATTATATTGTCACAGCTGCACTGGCAGTGCTGCAGTATAATTTTTTCTAAAGAAATTAATAAGAGGAGAGCTTTTGTTTGTTAAGTTCGAAGCACTTTGTCTGAATGCTCCTCCAGCAAGGCAAAAGTTATTTCAGAATTTTACATCATCTTGCAAAGCAAGAATTAAAGTGTATGGAAGCACCCCTCCTGACTTTTCTAAACTGTCCCACTTCCTCCAAAAAACTAAACCAGATGACAGTTCGGTTTCTTTGTTATAAGGAGAAGTGGGAAGATTCTAATGTTGTATACATCCTCAGACCATTATTTCTGTGCCAGCTTGAGTTTCATAATTTAATTCAATTCCAGTAGGGCAGAGCACAGCAATACATTTCATAAAACAGTAAACTATGCAAACATGACATCGAAGTTATAGTGCAGTATTCATATGCATGCTGAGTTGTCATTTTTATAACACAGCATTTTCACCAGAGGGACACTTAATTAAAAACAGATTTTTTGTATCTGGTATCGAACTAGTACCAACAATTAATTCATTCTAATGCTATTTTTCTATCAGAAGCTGATCTTTAATTGTGTTGAAAAAAGCCGCATGCACATTTGATTTAAATTAAAGGAACCATACGAAGTCTCAGCAAGAAGCAAAAAGTGGATAACCATTTTGTAAGAGTGAAAAAAATCCCAACCATATACAAACTCCAGGAGATCATTGCTGAAGAGAAAAGAGGCTGTCAACATTATACAGTATAGAAGATGGACAGGTGTAAAAGTAATCTCTTAACATTATTGCCTCTAAGTTATTTAATGCTAACAGTAACCTTACCTAAGACAATACCCAAATAAAGGTGTTCCCTGCCTCTAATCTCTGGCTCAGATACACAGGGGATTGGAGACAGTAGAAAATGCTAAGGCTAGAAATGTTGGGTTTGAGGATTTTCTTTTCTCACTCTTAAATTGACTTTTGTGCATTTAAAGAGAAGCAGTGCTTTAGCAGGCTTTTGAATGGGGACAAGGTGATGGGCTCTTAAATAAAGGGGTTAAAAATTATCCCTGTTTTGTAAGAAACATGGGATACTACAGAGAAAATTATATATGGCTGCTGCTGGCGAAAACACTGGAATGAATTAAGTAGAGATTGGATGATTTTAGGAAAGAAATTCAGAAAATCTTTTCACAGAAAATCTCAGTAAGATTTGGACAAATATTTTTTTTGCAGGAGATTTCTGTGAACACTTGCTACCAGATATATCAGGATTCCACAAGCAGATGACTGCCCAGACATGAGCCAGAGCTTTTTACCTGAGAAAGACCCTTCTCAGGTAAGTCATACAGCTTTTCTAGGCAATTAAAGTTGATATGCACCTTTGGCTATCCTTTACATCACTTAAAATACAGCCTAGCTACTTCCGAGAAAATTGTGAGTGCTTTTTCTAGGACAAAATGTGTCTCCTGCCTCAGTGCCTTACATCACATCCCTGCGGCAACACACAGTGCCAAAAATCTTGGCCTCAGTTTTGGGGGACTGTTCTTCCACTTATGTTTCATTATGAAGGTTCTTAAGATATTTGTTCCTCCTTTTTAAATAACTCTCATTGAAGTCAAAGGAAGACTAACAACTGAGTTGGTCTCATTAATTTTCCCACAATCATGGTATGGTAATTTCTCTCCTGTCTGTGGTATGGTGTGTATTTTATCTCTTTCCAGCTCTTTTCTGTGAACTACTACTTTCTTCCATAGTTTCTTGTTTAGGATTTACTTGCTTTATGACATGTTATTCTTACTGCCTCTCAAATATATTTTTTTGTGTTCCTACTTTGAACTAATTGGAAAACTACTTCATCTTTTTCTGCCAAAAAGCAGAATAGGTTCCTGGGTCCAGTGATTTTGCTATATCTAACCTCTCAAATTAAGCTTTCATCTTCACATTTGAGCTTTCAGCTGTGCTTTTGACTAAAACCATAAAGAATATCAGGCTAAAAGTCTGATAGGAAAGTCTGTAACATAGACTACTCAGCTTATGCATCACTGTTTGTATTACTCATCCCTTGTTCAGTAAATGACATCTACATCTCAAGAGTTGACAGGAGTGCAATCAAGATAAAAACCATAGTGCTAATTTATTGGGAGGAACAAAATATGGTGGATTGACCCTGGCTGGATGCCAGGTACCCACCAAGCCACTCTGTCATTCCCTTCTGCAGCTGGACAGAGGAGAGAAAATAAAAAAAAATGAGATTCATGGGTTGAGGTAAAGACAGGGAGAGATCTCTTGCCAGCTACCATCATGAGCAAAATAGACTTGACTTTGGTAAATTGATTAAATTTATTACCAGTCAAATAATGAGAAGCAAAACCGAATCCTGAAAAACACCTTCCCCCATCCCTCCTTTCTTTCCAGGTTCAGCTTTATTAATGAGTCTCTACCTCCTCCTGTGAGTGGTTCAGATCGATGGAGAGTGAGGGTTGTGGACAGTCCATCACACATTGTCTCTACTGCTCCTTCCTCTTCAGGGAGAGCACTCCTCACACTCTTCCCCTTCTCCAATGAGGGGTCCTTCCCATAGAAGACAGTCCTCCATGAACTTCTCCAACATAAATCCATCCCACAGGTTCTTCATGACCTACTACAGTATGAGTCCCTTCCATGGAATGCAGCCTTCCAGGAACAGGTTGCTCCAGTGAGTCCCCCACAGGGCTCCAAGTCCTGCCAGGAAACCTGCTCCAGTGTGGGATCCTCTCACCATGGGTTCACAGATCCTGACAGGAGCCTGCTCCAGCACAGGGCTTCTCACAGGGTTGCAGTGCCCTTTGGACATCTACCTGTTCTGGCATGGGGGAATCCTCCATGGGCACAGGTGGAACTCTGCTCTCCCTGAACCTCCATGGACTGCTGGGACACAACTGCCTCACCATGGTCTGTCATCCACGGGTTTGTCTTGGTTTGAAAGACAGGTGTCTGCCAAGGAAGGTGGGAACCTCCCTTAGAATAGAGAATATGACCCCCTTCCCTCTGAATTGTTGTAACTTTGAAATCAGGCAGAGATATGCAAAAAGGAATAACAGTTCTTTACTAGTTTCTATAACAAGGAAAACAAGCAACAACACCAGTAGTAGTAACAAATGAACCAGAAACCCGGTGTCAGCTTTCTCTGGGCTGCCAGGCACCTCCCCTTTGGTGCAGTTACAGTCACGGCTGGCAGGGGGCGTTGTTGGGCTCCCAGCCTGGCAGGGCGGGGCAATGATTCCCCCACGCCTGCAGGGGGCGCTGTGGCGCGAGGTCAGGTGCCCTCCTGACGCGAATAATGGCGGATGGACTGGATGGCAGAGCGGCCAGATGGCGAAATGGGCTGCAGGGGGGAGCCTCGGAGCAGCAAGCTAGACAGCAGGGCTGGTTCACTCAGGGCGGGCAAGCAAAAGGTGGCAGAAACTCCGCAGCAGTGCCAGAAACCACAGTGCGTCCCAGCAGACAGGGAANCGCAGTACATCCCAGCAGACAGGGAATGTGGGTCAGCGACAGCCGGGCTCTCCTGTAGCACCTGCCAGACCCAGCCGTGCACTCTGGGAGGGTGGAAGAGGGTCGGGATCCTGTGCTTTTCCCAAACAAAAGCTTACCCAGCAAGGAAGAAAAAGCAGAGCAGAGCTGGGCTCCCGGGATCCCAGTAAAAGGCCAACCATCCCCTCCAATACCTTGAGAGTAATGACCTTACCAAAGGCCAGGTGCTTTTCCACACACACACACACACACACACGCACACGCGCACACACGCACGCGCGCAGCGAGCACACACACACAGACCCCACCACACCCAGCCACATCTTTTGTGTCTTAAGTACCTACTCATTAAGGCTCGTTAAGATTCCCTAGCAACAGAATGGAAAAATTCCCCAACCTCCAACAGAGTTGCAGAAGAATCTGTGCTCCAGCAGCTGGAGCACCTCCTCACCCCTTTCTTCATTGCTTTCTTCTTCTTTTCTTCTCCCTCCCCTCACTCGTCTCTTCAGCCAGAGGGCTGAAGTTGCCTCTGCCCAGTAAGTTTTTTGCCCTTCTTAAGTGTGTTTTTCCAGAAGTACCACCACCATCACTGATGGTTCTGTCATGGTCAGTGATGAGTCCATCTTGGAGCTAGTGGCCCTGGCTCTTTTGGACATGGAGGAAGCTTCTGGCAGCTTCTCACAGAAGTCAACCTGTAGTTGCCCCACTACCAGATCCTTTGCCATACAAACCCAACACACTTCTAAGATAAAGTGAAGGCAGAATTTATGTACCTGCATAAAAAAATACGGGGTGAATCTACTTGCTCCTTTCTCTGCCATCTTGTCAATGCACCTCGTTGCCTGTCACCCAGGTTTTCAACAAAAAAGTTACTTCGCTAAACAGCAAAGATTCCAGTTTTGCTTACTTGATGTAAATATGGTTGTGTGACAATAAACCTGAGAGTGTTTTTTTTGTTTCCAAGGTCTGTTCTGAGCATGTCCAAAATAAAAAGGATTGAGTTCAGCAAGAAGAACAGGAGCTCCTGGTGCTACCACACCCTTTTGTCAGTGGTACTTTAAATGCTATAGGCATGGATGGAGCTCATTGCCGGAGTTACAGCTGACCCTCAAATAGCTATCTCTTTTAGACATTATGAATCTGCAATTTGTGAAGACCATAAAGAGAATGTATCCACCCAAAATAGTGTGAATTTTGCTCCCATGTTTGAAGTGGCATCTGTCTACCTAAATGTGAACATTACCAAAGGTATAAACTTACATCTGAAGAAACACAATACTATGTCCTTTAAGCCAGAAAATTAGTCATTTTCTAATACTGACTGAAAGACTTACCGGTGTCTCAATTTTTAGTTTATCTATTTTGTTAAAGAGGGCAATAAGTGGTCACAGCCTCTCCCTTCACTGATCATACAGGGAGCCTGGGTACACATCCAGTCTCCTGTAAAGATGGGTGAGATTAATTTAACCCTTGATTTCTGATACTTAGGCATAACACCACTAATAGTTGTAACATGCAAGTTCTGGCTATTAATTGGAACTTAATAGCAAATCAGTGTTTTTCTGGCCTAAAAAAGAAAATAAAGGTAGAGATACACCAATGTTTTTGAAGTTTTTTTTGTCCTTGCAAACCTTTTGGACAACCCATCCTCAAATCACTTTGTAGACTAAATTTGAAGAAGATATATAACACCAATAGTTGTAATTTTTATAGACATGGTTACATAGAACAGTTATTTTAGTGTCAGTTTCATTTTTATATATTTTCAGGCTTCCCATAGCAGTTTATTTGTGTCCATGGTAAGTTCTGACCAATGCATTTGGGGAAAAAAAGACATCTTAGAATAACATTTGTTGAATAGTCAAAGGAAATGTTTTTCACAGTGCTTTAGTAAACACTGGTAGCTAACCAAATGGGAAACAGCTCTGCAGACAACCCAGGGACATAGTTCTGGGGTCTTTGGTACAAGACAGCCATGAACTTACTGGAGGCCAACAAAGATGAAATGGATCATATGTCTATGAGAAAAGGCTGGGAGAGAAGGGGTTGTTCAGCCGAGAGAATGGAAGTCTCAGGGGGATCTTACCAATGTGTGCAAATACTTGACTAGAGGTGGGAGATGAGAAAGACAGCCACACTCTTCCCAGTGTCGCCCAGTGACAGGAGAAGGGGCTATGAGCATAAGCTGAAATTACATGTAAACATGAATATGTTTTTCTGTGGTGGAGGTGACCAAGCAGTGGCACAAGTTGCCCAGAAAGGTTGTAGGGTCCCCATGCTCAGAGATCTTCAAAACCCAACTGGACACAGCTCAGAGCAACCTGCTGCAATTGAGCTCACTTTGAGCAAGGAACTTGGACTAAAGATCTCTATAGGTACCTTCCAACCTCAGTCCTGTTTTTCTATGATTCTGTAATTTATTTTTTCAGTGAGAAAGAAATATTGCTATAAAATCCAAATTTTTCATTAAAAAGTCTAATAAAAATAAGCAACTTCACATAAAAATTCTAATAGAAATTTCCATTTCTGGTGTTCAGGAAGACAGCATTTTTAGAAATTTTTGTTGCTTTGTAGAGGGAATAGATATAAATCTAATCTATTTTTTTACCCAGGGAACTTAATACAACAAGGTTGAATTTATTATAATGGAAGGCAGAGAAAATGTACTGTCTGTGTAGGCAAACATGCACAAAAGAGCATAAGAAAGTAATTATGTAATGCTCTGATTTGACATGCAAGTAAGTATAAACTAATACTGACTTGAGCCTCCTAATCATGTTCACACTGATTCAAATGAAAATGTATGTTTTCTATTACAATGATTTTACCACTGATTTAATGGAATTTCTCTCCAGCTAAGAGTGATTATTAGTCACAGAAGTGCTGTAATGTTCTGACCCTTTCAAACTTTTGCTATGAAACAGTTGTTATTGCATTTCTAATGCCCAAATAGTTGCAGTTGGATTCACATAATTTGACAATTACCTTGCAACAGAATGTCCATATGTAATTTAGAATTTTCTTATGATGTCCATTTTCAGAAATGCAGCAGAAAGTACTTAGTGTATTGATTGGAGTAAGCAGTTAACTGGTTTAGAACCATTCCTCTCCACAGATTTGACAAGATCATTTACAATTGCATTCAGTAAGACAAAACAAACAAAGATAAATAATTTAAAGATCGACTGTTGTTCTTAAATATTTTTATACCTTTCATCCAACTGTAACACTGATGATATATATTTTGAACAGATGACACTGTATAACTGTTTCTTCACATTGCATTCCTATCAAGTGGTTAAAGGATTTTCTATTCTCTCATTTTTACAATATTGTTGTTGGTTTAGGTTGTTTTGTATACTATGCTTTTTGCACAGGTAAAGCCATAGGCCAAATCCATGATAGCAAATCTACATAAAATGTCATTATTATATATCTTTTCTATAGATGCTGGTGTTAAAATACAGAATTGTAGAATCATAGAATATCCTGAATTGGAAGGGACATACAAAGATCATTGAAGTCCAACTCCTGAGCCTTACCAGGACACCCCAAGAGTCATGCCATATGTCTGGGAGCATTGTCCAAATCCTTCCTGTACTCTGTCAGGCTGATGCTGTGACCACTTCTCTGGGGAGCCTGTTCCAGTGCCCAACCACCTTCTGGCGAAAGAACTTTTTCCTAATATTAAATGTAACCCTCCCCTGACACAAATTAGGCCTTTCCTAAGGTCCTGTCACTGGGCATGAGAGTGCAGAGATCAACACCTACCCCTTCACTTCCCCTCACAAGGAAGTTTCAACTTCAATGAGGCCTCCCCTCCATCTCCTCCCCTCCAGGCTGAACAGACCAAGTGACGTCAGCCACTTCTCAGATGGCTTCTCCTCAAAGCCCTTCACCACCTTTGAGCCCTTCCTTTGACACTTTCTAATAATTTCTTTCTTATATTGTGATGGCCACAACTGCACTGAAGGTGAGGCTGCCCCAGTGCAGAGCAGAGCAGAGCAGGACAATCCCCTCCCTTGCCCAGTGGACAATGCTGTGCCTGATGCCACCCAGGACAGCAGGGCCCTCCTGGCTGCCAGGGCACTGCTGACTCATGTTCACCTTGTGACCAGCCAGGACCCCCAGGTCCCTTTCCGTGGAGCTGCTTTTCAGCATCTCACTCCCCAGCCTGTACATACATCCAATCCCAGGTACAGAATCCAGCTAATCCAGGTTATTTTTGCTAAACGTCATAGGGTTGGTGGTTTTCCAGCCCTCTAATTTATACAGGGCTCTCTGCAGGGCCTCCCTAATGGAAACTAGTGGCAATGAGATGTAAGTGAGCTGGAGATACTAGCCCATGAGTCATTATGTTGCTTTGCATACACTGGAGACTTTAATACCGATAGTGAAGAAACTGCAGTCCCGCTGGAGACTTTAATACCGACAGTAAAGAAACTGCAGTCCCAGCATTGCCACAGCATGTCCCTGTGTTCACAGTGAGAAGAGATTTCGCACATTTCTGCAGACTTATGATGTTAGCAAAGTTTGCATGGATAACTTTGTGACATTCAACCCAGCAATGAAATGCGGAGGTAGTGTTGTACTCTGAAGTGACATAAATGCATTAATATTGTATGTCCAGCAGCAGCTGCTCTGGCACTAGAGCCATACATAGATCTTCAGCTTTTTTAATACTTAGCAAAATAATAATATTTTTGTTTCATGGACATAATGAAGATAAGTCATCTTTTCCTTTTTTTTTTTTTTTTTTTTGGTACAAAGACATGTTTAGGGAACTTGGTCAACAGCCAGTTCAAGAGAAATACTAAATGTGAGAAGTACTTTAGACATACATTAGCTAGATAAATTAGATAGCTTGAAAGCTCCTTTCCTCACTGTAGGATAATCAAGGAACTTGGTCAACCTCCAATTCAAGATATTTATTTGACTTGCTGCAAACTGCAATGGGATATAAAATACCCCATAGCATTTGGAAATACAGAACTAAAACAGTCAAGCCTGAAGAAAAAATACACTTGTGAATACCAGAAGCCAGGAGTAATCTATCACTGATGCAGAACCCCACAATCCTGACAGCCTGCATTGATTTGGTTTGATATCTGTAGTCAGATCTTGCTCCTGAAAGCAGTGAAACAGTCCTGTGTGATACTACAGTTATGACAGCAGACCAAATTACTTCATTTTCCAGAGCTGAAACTCTAATTTGGCTTGCCAAAGCCTGGAAATACCCTTAAACATTTCTTTCTTTTAACCATGGAAATGGTTTAAAATTCACTTAGTCAAATATATGCAGGGCTATACTTCCTGAGTTTTGTATACTTCATCATAAGGCTTCCCATAATCACTGTCTCAATTCTGCATTGAGAGGCGCTGCTAAAGAACTGCAAACAGCCTGTTATTCACACACAGGGCTGTAAAAAACAACCCTAAAAGAGTAGATGGTGCTAATCTCTAATTTTCTCATTTGTGTTTTGCATCAGTTTTCTTTGCCAATCATTAACTTCTGTGCCACAACACATAAAATGCCTAAAAAGCCTTTCAAGCTTTGTCATGTTTGTTTCTGGGTTTTATTACCTTGATTCTAGATTAAATTTAGTAAGATATGATGAATGACATATATCTAGTTGTAAGATCACCAAACTGTATTTTGCCTCTTTCAGTATCATGATATGGTCTCAAAGGGTCAGGAGAATTTTCTGGCCCTTTTCCCAGTGATTTTCATCTTGCTGAGAGGGAGATCTAGAAACAGAGCATCTCCCCCTCTTCCCTGGGAAGGATACACAATGTACACCACCACCTTCTTGGACCTGAACATGTGAGCCACTGAGCGGGCAATCCACACCACTGAGTTCACCTGCTTCTCATTCCAGAAACATGCAGACAGCCTTCCCCTGGAAGCATCTTTGGCTGAAGGAGAAGCACTGAGGATGAGACTAAACCCAGTTCAAGTGTTACAGGACTTGCTGTACATATGTTTTATTTTGGCATTTTGGTCAGACAGAGCCAGAATATTTCATGGTACCTTCATAAAAACCTGTCATGGTCTCTAAATGGATATTTTCTGCTTTTAAACCTCAGCTGAATTATGTGGATATAGGTTTTGTAACTCAAAAGGGCCTGACATGTAGGTGAATAGGGAGGCTAATTATTTTTGCTGTAAAGAAGAAAAATATGTATATTTTCTCATGCTTAGTAGAGTGTAATAGATATCCTAGATGATAAAGCCTCACAATTGTAGAGTGGTTAAAGGAGGGCTGGTCAGTTTAAATGAATTAAAACCGCTTTAATTCCTCGGAGGCCTCTCAATTTCTTTTCAGATTTAAGCTGTAGTCACAGCCTCCTGTTAGCTAATACGCATGCTGTGGATTTTCCATCCTATTCATCACAAATTCCTGCAGTAGTGGGAATGGGGGAGAGGGAGAGGAAGGACTTCAGCTCAGTTATAAATCACCAAGATGTGACTGACAAATACCAAGGCAGACCTTTGCACAGCACTGTGCTGGAGATGGCACATTGCCAGGCAGGCTGCAGATACACATGGTGCTATCTCTGAGCCATTTTAGGGAAATGATATGTTTATTCTAAAGTAAGACAGGGGGACGGATCTTAATGGAGCTCTTGCCTATTCAGTTTTAAGACAATTGGAAAAACTATTAGAACTGGCTTTTCCTGTTTTATTTCATATGCAAATTACAAAAAAAAAAAAGGGAAATATAAAGGAGAATTCAATATCATACACTGTGAAAAATAAAAGAGACAATAAAATTTTTCTCATTTGTTCTAAATGTGTTGTACCTTTAGTGTTTCCTCTCCAGGCTTTGGTCATATTTTCATATTATTGTATGTAATATATTTGACTTCCAGCATATTTAATATTTCTGAAGAAAGCATTTTTGATGAAGTAAAAATCTGATTTCCAAATCACTTTCATCTAATTAATTATATATGTTATATATATATTTAATGATGCCTCTGTAAATATGGTCATTTATGTGATTTATGCATGCATCTGTCTGATCACAGTTTGGTACTTGCCTTATAGCTACAACTACGCAACATGAGACTTAAATCATAATTCTTCAAGTCTGTGCCATTTTTTGTTGGTCATTACAAGACGACAGGTTGATCATACCTCAACATACACATTAATATATGCAGTCAGTGTGTCTACTTCATGTTGATTTACTTAATGGGCCATGATAATGTATAAAATCTGAATAGAAGAGGGAAGAATTCAAGAAAAATCCAACAAGAAGCAGAGTCTGGCTCTGCATACTTTTCTCTTAAGATGTACTATTATGGCTCGTAGGATATACAACTCACATTTATATACTGTCAAAAAATATCATGCAAAAAATATCACCCCTAAAAATACATATATATACCTTGCTTATTCCTGTGAATCAGTATCAATTTTTTTAAATCACTTTTTTTTTAAGAAAAAATGTGTTTGTTTCAACCAGTTTTATTTATGCTAATAGCAGAAAAATAAATGAATGAAAAAGAATACAGAACAATTTCAGGGTTCAAAAAAATACAGAAAGGAAGCATTCAAATCACAATCCCTTTCATCTTTTGCAGATTACTGATCACAGGCAGAAGGGAAAAATGTGGAACATATTCCAGGTTTCCTACTTGACTGTTGTTTCAGTGCCAAGAGGAAAATAAGTAAAATATTATGTAAAATATTAAACATTATGAGCCAAATATTCTTCAGGGGGTCTAGAGGAAAGACAGCAAAAAGAAAATGCTTTTCAATAGGGGTTATGACATTAACTTCCTTTCTCAAAGACTTTGGAATACATAGCTCAAAAGTGACAAGTACCTCTAACAATTAATAAAAAATAATCCACTCAGCATTCTTACAAAACTGACTATTCATCACAAATCACAAACATTAAGGAAGCCAATTTCAGGCAAATTTCCAAATAATTAAAATCACTGAGTTTCAGAGGTGATGAAAGTGAAGTCTTAATTACTAACCAGATTGCTCGGTGTTCCATTTCTTCATATCGTAAACATGGTTCTTGAAGTTACACAAGCAGACACTTGCTCTTGCTGTGGTTCAAAATAAACCAAGCACAGGCACCTTGGCTGGCAATTTTAGTTATGCCAATGCATAGTTTTCCTTGTCCCTGTGAACAGGCGTTGGACAAGGATCGAGAGCTATCACTGGGATGAAAACCTCTTGCATTTTAACAGTGAACAACAAATGTAAGAACTGTAATTTAAGAAGTCAGCAGGCAAAGCAAACTTTGAGATTACTTATACAGTTGGTTAAGGTGATTTGTTGTTGTTTGTGTTATATTATATAAATCAAATTCAAAATAGGCATTGTGAGCCCATCTTACTTGATGCCAGAAAAATCAACATGTTCAAGAAAAGAGATGAGATCGTATTGGCGTGTTTGTTTTCCACAGGAAATGAAAAATCCACAACTGCAATTCTGCCTGTCTGTCATCGCTGGCTGATTACTTGTAGCATCCAGCAGAGATGATCAGAAAGGGATTTGAATGAAAGCAGGTTAGCAACTTTGCAGCTTTATTTAAGGAGAAAAACCTGTGTGACCAGAGCCATGATATCAGCCATGAAGGTGATCAAGAGCAGAAGGGGATACATTGATCTTCAGTATTAGGAAGACTGGAAATATATGCATTAAACCCCAACATTGAGGAAGTGTCTTTGAAGACGCATACAGAAAGGCTGGACTGCATAATATGGTGACTTTTATAAAGTTTCTAAGATGGTCTCTTCAACAGAAGGGACGAGGAAAATCACTTTATGCGCTCAGATTGGCATGGATCATTTGGACCTGAGAGGAGAAGCGCCAGAAGAAAAGACTGACATCTCTGTAAAACAGATCAGAAGAAGGCAGTGATCAAGGAATTACATACCATCCTCCAATGTCAGTCGAGAGAAAGTGACTTTGCCACCTCCCTGAATAGTCAGACAGACCCTTTTTTGTTTATTCCTTTTAGTCATGAGCAGAGATGGGCAGATGCATCAGACTTTGAAACTGAGTTTTGGTTTAAACCATACACATAGTCCAATACACACATATCACACGGACCTGCTGAAGAGTTTAACCCAGTCTGGAAGGAGTCAAAGTTTTAAAATGCATTACCATAATCTTGGCAAGCAAATTCCATTCTCTCTAAGGACTATCAAATTCTTTGGATATCTTGACTGTGTATATTCAAATCAACAACTTAATAAAAGGAGAGTAGCGTGGCTGTGGCCATGCCACAGTCTTTGCATCAGTGCAGGGACCTAAACCAGCAGAATTTTATTCATAATTTACTGTTATTTAAGCTTTTTTGGGAACAGAAAAAACTGTACCTCAATAATTTGCCAAGTGAACGATTTTTTACTTAGCATAATAAATATTTATAAAAAGTGACCTGATCATCTGTGTTCTATTGACTACTTATAAGAGATGAGAGAAAAGAAATTTGAAAGACTGACTGACATAAGTCAGCTTCATTATTCACACTGAAAAAAAGTGAATTCAGAGATATTGTTTTATCAAGATGTTTCCAGATAAAAAAATGTTTGAAATCACTGTTCTGAATTATTCTGTAATCATATTTCTGTTTGCATTCTTTCCAGAATAAATGAAAAAAACTCACATATTTAGCATGGAGGAACTCATTTAACACCAAGGACTCATCACGTTATGAAATTTTCATTCTCTATTTTTTTTGAGTTACAAAAATGGCATTATAATTCATCATATAAAAATGCATTTATGTAGAAAAAAGAATTGGACAAAGAAATAGGAGATGGTATTTTTTACTTTATTTCTTCATTTTCTGTCTGAAAAAATGTAGCTTTAAAAATGCTATTTTTAAAAAGCTATTATTTCATTAATACACTATTTTTATATAATGTACAGAATCTGAAAGTTTTAAAGATTTTCTCAGCAAAGTGGCATGATAGGTAGGTAAGCAGAAAATTTGTAAACTGATAGATGAGAGAGAGAGAGAGAGCGAGAGAGAGGGAGAATTTTCTGCTTCAGTGTGACTAGATCTTTTTCCAAAGAACCACAAAAATATTCTTGAGGTAAAAGACAAACATCTATTTTAGCAAAGGAAGGACAATGAGGAGCTGTGCAAAAAGGCTATGACCTAGAAAAGCAGGGTATCAGCACTCATTTGCTTCAGAGTGACTACAGAATACATATGTTATCATATGGTTTGTTCATCTTTAGGGCTTGTGGTTCTAACCTGTGCTTTTAGCTTCAGAAATGCTGACTAATTGAATGTTTGCTAATATGCCAGTTCAGTCTCGTTTAATGAGATAATCAGCATGATTTTATGTATGATGTCTTAGGATGCTTCACAACCCAATCACATTTTTTGGTGCGCTGGGAAGACATTTTTTTTCTCTGTGGGTGCCACTTGTTCAGTTGAACCATAATTGCATTCTCAAAACCCTAAATTAAAACCCTGAATAAAACCAAAAAAAGCATCTACCTTTATTTTTGATTCAATTACGTGGAACAAAATACAGCACCAGAAGTGGAGCAAGATTTATCAACAAGCCTGGAAACACCTGGAGACTTTGCAAATAAAATGCACACAGCAGCAAAAAGGGCCATCAAAACACCACATTGTAGCTGCAATTGAGCTGATGCTCATAAAGGACATACAGTCATGTATTTCCTACTGATTCAACCAAGAATCCAGTTTTTTCAGGTTAGCAGCTGACAAAGGTTTCCATAATGGAAAATGTAATAATCCAGCCTTGGGGATACAGCAAAACTGACCATGCCAGCCAACTGCCACCCACTGGCATCTCACCACAGAAGCACAAAGCACAAAGCAGCTACAGAGGAGCAGAGTGCAAAAGAGGTATTTCTGGGCTATATATGGTGATCATGGTTGCTGCATTTGAGGCTCTTAGAGGCCTTTCCAACAAAAATAGTTCTATCAGTATATAATAATTTTGCCATTAAGAGCTAATATCCCTCCAAAAACTTGGGCAATCTCTGGAACTTTTTACTAATTTTGGAGTGACACAGTAGACAGTCTTTATATGAAGTCCTGTTACAGAGACTGACAATGTAAATATATAGAACCTAAAAATAAAATCAATAGATATTTCCAGTGTCTTTACTTCCTTTCTTTACTTTCATGCTACCTTGGTGAAACATGGGATATTTTCTTAGAAAATCTCATAAATATGAAGAGAGAAAAAAGAAAACTTACAGGCAACTCTACAGACTTACTGGTTGCTTTTCTTGACACCTACTTCATGTTTATGTAACTAATGTTTCTGTCCTGTATTTGCATGGGGACAATTACGGTTGTTTTTTTCTTTTTCTTTCAGCAAATAAAAAACTTTTGTTTTAATCAGAAAAAATGGCAATGTGTCACACAGCAGGTAATAATTTAACATGAGGGGAAATCAGATATATACAATTATGTGGGCAGCATTAAATATTTGCTCTAAATTAAGATTGGAATTTTTTCTAACATTTTATCCCTGTTTTTCATTAGTTTTGTTCTCATCTTCTGTTGAACTTTCAGTCAAAAAAGCCAGAAGAGACTGATGTACTGAAGAAGGGGCAATAGCTCGCTCTGGTTTCTTGCTCCTCGGCTTCATGCAGAAATTTGAGAGAACTTTGGAGCCAGCTTTGCTCAAATGATAGAAAGACTGACAGCAGCTCCTTTCCCTTGTAAAAACCCTCAGCCAGCATGAAGCCTACTTAGTACAATAAACAACACAGTGTGAACTATTTTTGCAGGTGAGATGTCCTGCTGGTGGCCCACCCATAAATCAAGGACACTGCCTAACAGCAAGGGAAGCAGCCAGAGCTAAAAGAAGGGGAAATGAAGTGTTGCACATAACCCCCTACTGACTGAAGGTCACAGACCCGTTGAGACTGACAATTTATTATAATTTATTAGTGTTGCATTTCTTCTTTAAACCAGCAGGAGCATCAGAATCCAAGCATATGAATTCTGAAAACCTGCAGAAGAATAAAAAGTCTTTTGACGAAGTGCAGTTTGTGTATGAAGTAAAGGGAAATAAGGTAAAGGCAGCTAACTCAGTCAATTTGCTTTTGACAAAGGCAAAGTTTGAATGATGGGTGAAAGCAGTGTTTGTAAATATTTTGAGATGGACATAAAATACATCAGAAATTATTGATCGAGTGGTCATTGATAGAAAAGTGTCAAAATTTTACTTTCCTCAATGCCTGGTACTTATTATTTAGACCTGATATGAAAGAACTCCTGGAACTGTTACTGTAAAAAGTAATTAAAAGAACCAAGTCTTTTATTTTTATTAGGAAAGAGATTAACACTATGTGAAGTCAGTAAAAAAACCATGGTTTTGAAAGACCATGTTTGCACCAAATTTTGTAATCCTTCATCTGGAAAGGACATGAAGTCCACCAGTGCTGAACTTTGATCACATATTTAAATATTTCAGCTGATGCCAGCTTGCATACTTCCACAGAAACTGTTCATCTGCCATGTAAAGCGACAACCCATGACCTACAAAACATACACGTTGTTTCTTTAACATTAGAGTGGGAAAAATGCACTAGCTTATATATTTTTTAAAATGCTCCTAACAAACAGAAAACTATTTTCCTACTGTTCTTAGATTTTTCCCAAATTTTGATACTATATTAGCCAGTACATACTAGTGCTTTTGAGGTATTTAAAATAGGAATGTCCACATTTCTCACCCCAAAATTGTGATTTTTAGGAGTTAAGGTAGACTCTATGTAGTCACAGAAATATTCAAAATAAAATAACAAACCTCGGCAAGTGAAAATTCCCTAGCTTCACATGTCTGGATTGATAAATCCTAAATATTTCCTGGGAATGAAACATGAATATCAAAGTCATGTGTTGGGGAACATTTTTTTAATCAGTCATACAATTTTAAAAACTCCTAAACCAGAACAATACAATGCCCCTCAGGAAAAGGAATGATCAAAAGAACAAACCCCTCTGGCAGATATAAATCACCCTACTTAATGCATTACTGGAGGATTCTTATATTCAGGCAGTGAGCGCAGTTTAAAAATACAGTTTGACCATATGATACAATCTTTCATGATTTGGAGGGTGAGATGCCAGCTTCTTCTCTTTGATTGCAGATCCCAAATTCAGCATGTTCCCCCCTCCATCAAGGTTCAAATGACCTTTTGTTGTAACTTAAATTGCTTGATAGTGAACTACCTCTTTCTGTCTCTCTGATTTGTCTTACTGAAATTTGGATATAACAGCTCTCTCCCCGCCACATTCTTACTTAACAATGCTCTCTTACCCTACTTGTTTTCCCACTTGAAGTGGTCAGTTCTGAACTTGGAAATGCTATTTCCTATAACACATGGGTGAAAGTATGCTCCTTTAAGAAGCAGGTACAGATGGCAAGTCCATCAGCTGAGTTCAAACCGGAGGTCAAGAGAGGAAAAGGAAATTACCCCTAGTACTCATCGCAGACTCTGCCCTCTTTTACTGTCTCCTCTGACTGCTGGTAAATTTAGCTCATCATTTCCCCAACCAGCACCCAGCTTTGCCAGCGACAGTGGGAAATCAATATATCCACCACTTTTGACCTTATCACCTTTAAAGCAATGTCTTACAAATCACTCAGGATAAACAGTCATGATCACAGGGATAGCTAAAGGTGGAATCAACTACACCTAAAACATTCCTGTCAGATGTTTGTCTAATGTTTTCCTAAAACTTCCAGCAATTGAGATTCCATATAGCTATCCTCAGAAATCTCTTCCACTATGTAATTGTCCTCACTGATAGAAAATCTTTTCTCTCATCTAAATCTTCCTAGCTGCATTTTAAAATACTATTTCTGATCCTAAAGTTCAATGGATCAAAATCCTAAACAATGCCTGGAGAATATCTTGTAAATCTCACATTAGCAGCAGCCTTTTAGGTACTTGAAGACTTAACATTGACCCCTTAGTTTTCTATTCTTCGTACCCCACCACCCCAAACCTTTCTTCAAAGCCACATATTCTAGGTTTCTGATCAATCCTTTCGCTCTGCTTTGCTCTCGCCTTCTTTTGGTCCACAAACTTCTGGAAATATGGTGCCTCTAATTGGATGCAGTAATGCTCCAGCTGAGGCCACTATTCAGCAGAGCAGCTGTTTTACATATAATACTCATGTTTATACATCCTGATACAGTGTTTTCTTTTTTAAAAATATTTTTGACAGAAGTTAAACACAGAGAATACATGCTCAGTTTGGGGTCCCTTCTAGTTCCTGGGCTCTTTTCTGCAGAACTATCGGCCAGGTGGAGATCCATCTTCATGAAGCAACACAAAACCAGGGAATCCTTCCCTTCTGTGTCAAGAGTACTCTGATGTGAGGAAATACGAGGCTGGTTTGGCAATTTATGATAGCTGTAATGTAACAGGTTTTTATCTTCAATGTGTGTACATGCAATACTTTTGATTATTTGTTCTCTTGTTCCTCTGGGACTCTAGTTATACCAGCTCTTCAGTAACTCTTTCTTCTAGCAAAAAGAAGACAAAATTATCTTTCTTACCAGTCTTAGGCCAACGTTGGTGTGTGCCTTATATAGGCATGCCTCTTTAGAAGAAAAGTCATATGGACAGAAGATGGTCACCTCTCTCTCATAACTAAAGACAAAGGGAAGTCTTTTCTAAAAGAGGTCTAGGTGGTCTAGGAACTCAAGTTCTACTAATTATATCTCTGGGCTCAGCAGTAAGTCCTTGTTCAAGTAACTCCACTGATTTAAACCAGTTGTGGTGTAGAATTAAGGAAGAGGCCCAGAGCTGTTTTATGTGCAAATAATACAGTCGGCAGTAGTAGTTCAAAACCAAAATAATTTACTCAGAGATTCTCCCAAACAGAAACATATTAAGCTGTTTCTGATGAATCATGAAGAGTTTTAACCTTCTGATATCCAAAAGGATGCTGTTTGATTAATTTTAATTTTGAGGCTATATTACCTTGCAGCACTAGCCAGCACACAGGGAACAATACCAAACCCCACACACAGCATGCAGAGTGCAGCAAACAAAGAAAAATTGTTTCATGGCTTGGCTAAGAAGCACCTGCAGTCACAGAGCACACTGATTTCAAAGGCTTCACACTCTGTGTATGTGAACCTATGTTCATCCTGCTCAGCTTTAATTCATTTGAGCTAATATGTTCAGAATAGGCATCTGCACTCTTAACTTTCTTCTGGAGTCAACTAAGAGAGGGCAAAAAGTTATTCAAAGTCTCTAAGATCTGAATCATGTTTGAGCGGTATTAATCTTTATTAATTATGCATATACATCTGCTATGGAAGTTAGTAGTCTTTGTGCTCTAAATCCCTCTGGTCAGGTAACACTGAGTTTTCTGCTTCTTAGGCACCTCAACTGTAGAGAGATTGGTAAACATCAAAATTATGTAAATAATGGGGTGAAAATCTTAATGTGAATGGGGAAAAAACCCCACATTTTTATTGCCCTCAGAATCTGACCCAATCAGCGAAATTTCTGTCTTCACCAGAAATGTGCTTCCTAGCAGAAAAGACTGTCTTGTAGTTACCTGTTTCTAATAGTCACTGCATTCCCTGTGAGATGCACACAATTTAGCCTGCGGCACTGGGCTGTGCCAGTAGATCTGGTTGATCATAGATGTCATTCTAGAATGGCTAACAAAGTTACAGAGCTTTGCTCCAGGTCATCCTCTGAACAAATGTTCCTCTGACACCTAGTGAGGAATGTTATGACAACACAACATTTTGGGGGATTAAAAGCATTAATAAAACTATTTTGATTAGAGGGGTAATATTTTTGTCTCACTGTTTCTGTAAGGATTAGAAAAATTCCCAGTTGACCCAAAACTGCTTTGTGGTACTTCTGATTACTTTATTTTACATTTTTTTCCTGATGTTGACTCCTTTTTTCCCCCATGACTTATTTCTGCTATTTCGTGTGCATTCAGTATTTAAATAATTATAAACATCTTCACTCCCCTCATCCCTAACTACTGCTTTGAAGGTGCCATTAAGTCATGTATGTGGCATAATTTGGAATGAGGGAGATAATTCTTACTGCAGACCAGACCACTCACCAGTATTTAGTACCTAGTGAACTCAAGGATAAACTTTTGAATTATTACATAATGGTCTGATTTTTTTCTACCTTTATTTCAAGGATGAGCATAGTCAGCACAGTAATGAGTGATTTTGAGAATTACCAGAAATTTTTCCAGTAAAATATATAAACTTTAAATTCTTACACAGCCACTGGAAATGGATATGTTTGCACTTTTTGCCTGGTTTTTGCTCAGGAAAAGGCAATTATGATTAAATTATCTGTATTCATTAGTGTATTAGTGAAGAGCTAAATCTACAAACCCACAAATATGGAGATATTTCCAAACAAATTCTGCCTGCCTGGAAATGTCACTCAGAAAAAAGATCAAGCCTGTTCAATTCTGTGGGTAAAAATCCAGCCACCAAACATTCTACACAGTAAACTTAGTTTTCACTCATACAAAAGCAAACAAAGCCTGTACTGTAATGGCTTTTGATCCTATAATCCACACCAGAGCTCAGAGGTGAGCCAGCAATTTGCAGAGCTTTGTCCCTGAGCCTTGCTGGCACTTTTCTGCTATTCAAGTACACACTGTCCTGGTGGCTGATCCAAATTACAGACATGGTAGAAGGCAAAGAAGCTTACAGAGCATACTCTGAAAACTTTAATTGCCATTTTTTTTTACCAATTTTTTGGCTTTTATTCCTGCTAAGGAAAGTCTTCCTCTTCCTCTTGAAATTGTCATGTGATCTGCATAACACAACCTTGTGCCTGCCAACAAGTCAGCATAATAGTGGAACAATGAAAAATACCTTATTCACATGCCTTTTTATCTTATTTCACACACACAAAAAAAATGTTTGTTTTCTTCCATTACAGTTTCCAGTTCCCAAAATCTCAGCATCTGCATTATAACATAAGCCAAAATGAACTCATAAATTGCATTCATACTGTGCAAATCTGTTTTCAGGAATTTCACTGCAATATTCATTGAAAACATGAGTAGTGTTTGATTTTCGTATTTTACTGAGATTAAGCTCTCTATAATGAGAAAGCACTTCTTATAGATACTTTGGTTATAAAAGAGGACATTTTGTACTGGTTGATTTCCTGCCTGTATTACCAAAGAAATGCCTAAAAAGTTCATTTAGATTTGGAATAAGAAGAATGTCTTGTCAAAAAATGTGCCTAATGCCATAGGAGAAGCATTATCAGACAGAGAGGATAAGAAAAACTTCTTATTTGGCTTACCCAGAACTATTGGGGGAAAAAAAAGTTAAAAACCACTAGGAATAAGAAAAAAAAAAAAGGCTGAAATAATCCAGGTTAGTTACCACTCAACTACATTGCATTGAAGTGTCAATACAGAGGTACCTGCAGAGCAGGCTAAACCTACTCAGGACTGGGCAGCAGAGAATCCAAATCTCTGCGCAGTCACAGGGTTCTCACATAAAACAAGTCTCTTTTCTGCCTTTTGATCTTGGCTCCTCATTAGTGGGAGAGTGAACAGCCACTGTTGTCTGGGCCGTTTATGCTCATAATTATTTTTTCTGTACTGCATATTTCCTATTCCCAACAAGAAGTTAGCCAGTCATCAGGCATACATGAAGACTCCTCAAAATGTGTCAAGGTCTGGCAATAACCATGAGGAGTATAAGCCTCATTTGGAAACATAGAAATTTTGACTGAGTTGAATGGGAGGTCCTGCATCCTGATCCAGCTGTGGCCAGTGCCAGATATTCCACAAAAGCGCACAAGATCCCTGGAAGTGTGCAAAAAAGGGTTAATGGGAGAAAATACCTCAATGCTTCTGAGGAAGGAATCTTTCAGTCTGATACAGGATCTTCAAATTTGATTTTAGTTTCTTTTATTTAATTATTTTTCTTATTGTCCAAGTAAATAAAACACTTTTAATATTATATGGTTATTTTGCAAGTAGTAGTATTTTGTAGCAGTTAATTTCAGAAAGACATTATACATTGTATAATGGTTTGGGTCCAAATTATTACACCTGAAACATGCCTAGCACCTTAATTTTGTCCTGGATATAACAATGCAATGTACAATGTTCCCAGGAGGGTGGAATTTGCACCTTTCAAGGTTCACTGAAAAGCCTTTTCCCAGTGCTACCCCAATACCCTTATCCTTCTTCAATGTGGATCCCAGTGAGGTCTGTTATGTGCAAATCCGTAAGCAGGAGGAAAGAACATACAAAAGCAACAAGTTCCTCAGCATGGTAGGGGCCACCAAAATGAGTAAATCACTGGGGAAAGCAGAAGGATGAGCTTCTTGATGGGTTTATATCCCCAAGAAATATCAATGACTTGCTACAACAGCGCTCACTGCCCTGAACTGGTTCAAGACGAGCATTTCCAGACTAAACTACGTGAGTCCTGGGCTTCTCTAATATTAAGGTAGTTTTCTCTTCTATCATGCACCTGCATTCCAACTGCAGAGCATGAGATGGGAAAATGGGAAAGCTGAAATAGAAAACGATTCTTGGAGCAAAAAAAACTTGTATATGTTTTACAACCTGACTGCACACTTTGGAGATAGGAGATGCTGGGACCTGGTAAAAACAGCTCTTCTGGGTATAGGGAGTGTGCAGGGGGCAATCAAACAGTGACCAGAACTGTGTACAGTAAGTGGTCAAGACATATAATTGTCATTAAATTGTGATTAGCTCATGTCATTCAGATACACGAGGTAGTAGGAAGAGTTAAAAGGTATAAACTGTACAGAGCAACTCTTCAGGTGGGAGGATGACCCGAATAGCAGAGATTTTCGGAAGACCTGACAACACGAGGGTCCTTGTGTGTGCTCAGTGGTGAGCTCAGATTTCTCATTCCTCAAGTAGGAAATCTAGGGGAGAGGAAGATTTCCTGAGGTACATGAAACTACATGTAGGAGGCTGCTGCAAGGCCAGATCTGAGGTTCCCACCTCTGTAGGGTTGCCAGCACCCCACTCACAATACACATGGGTCAAGGCCACAACAGAAATCCAGGGAACCTACCCCTGAGGGAACCACGTGGGGATCATTAATAAGACAACGTAGATGCCATCCAGAAGAAAAGAGCAAGAGGCATCACCATTGCAATACTTTTGAGTGTTAAGGGGAAGTGCACACAACATATTAATTGCTTATGGGGACAACTGACAAAGCCCCTCAGGAATGAATCTTGTGAATCACAGAGGGGTTTGGCTAGAAATTAAGCTCCAAGTTGCTCAGTGCTACTGAGACTAAGATGCTCCCAGGTCCACAGGAAAACAAAACACAGGGTCCTATAAAACTCAGAAATGAGAGTCTCCTCTTATCTTTACACTGTCTTCCACATTAGGCAGGGGTTGAATAGGGCCTTTGCAGCTTTCCTCAGTTATAAGTAAGCATCCTAGCTTTACATTCTCTTGTAGTACTTTTAAAGTCATTTGTATGGATATTTGTCAGTATAATCTGGTTCTGGGAGTTGTTCCTCCATGAAAGAGGATCCAAATGTTCTTGTACTTTATTTATGTTTCAGCCTATGAAAAAGTATCTACCTTTGTTTTATTACTATCAAAAGAATCCTCTGATGTTCTTTGCCTTCTGACACAATTAAAAGATAAAAGGACATGTGAGAGTCCTCTTGGTGGTGGTTATGAGTTCTGTCTACTCCTGACTTCAATGGAAGTGACCAATAATGAGAGGAATTTGCAAGAAAGAACAGGACTTTAAAACAAGTTTCTGAACAATGATATAAGAAGCCAACAGCTCTCTGGGTTCAGTTCTAATTCTGAGCACTAAATATTTTCTCATACTACTTAAAAATCCTGAAAACTTGAGCAAGAAGTTTGCAGGCTCTACAAGCATACTCCATGAAGCCAAACTTCTCAACCCAAAGGTTACATTTTATTTGGCTGAAAAACTGTTCTATTAGCTAGAACCAGTGATTCTGCTCATCAGACTTAGTGCTGTCTCATCAATAATTGCCATGCTTATTTTGCCAGATGTAGTATCTTCAGAAAGGTAAAGGAGTATTGTTAGAAAAAAAAAAAAACAACTTTGATCTTAATTTCTGGACTTGGAATGCTCTCTCTTATTATATTTTGCATTGCTGGTTTGTGCTGTCAACTGAAGGATTTCATTACTAATCTTAATTACTTACTATTTTATATTAGATATTATTTCTAACAGCCTTTTCAAGTTTTGAATGAAATTTTCCTAGTACTTTCACTGTTTGGGATTTAGCTGAAATTTCCCTAAATTTTAGTTTATTCTACTATCCTAGGAGTTCATATACCAAGTCCCTTTATTTTTCTTACTTTTTTGAAGACACAGGAGAAGTAGTGGTTTTAGTCTCTAGAGGATTTATATGTTGCATATGCATCATACTTCCTTTCTTAAGAATGGCAGATGAAACATTATAAAACTGATTCCAGCAAAAAACATTTCACTAATCTGTTGCTTTTTGAACAAGAAAGTGTAAATAAATTAATATGGTAAGTGCTCTGTAATCAATTGACAAAGAATAAAAATATGTCATTAATTTTGCAGGCTAGATTTGCACTATGGCAAATGGCAGCAACATGCAGCAAAAAATTGTTATTCCAGTTGGATCTTTTGTAATATTAATTGGTTAGTTTAGTATAGCTTTGAATCAATACATTAGTTCAAGTCAACTGCATTATCTTTCAAACTCTTATTTATCCATGAGCTTCTACTCAGACATATCACAGCTGATAAGCCCCAACTATAGAAAGCTGAAGAAATTTGGATGTGAGTACTACAACTGAATTCCCTCAAAAAGAGCCTTCCTTGGAATAACCAACATAATTGTTAACTTAAACTGCTGACAATTTTGTTTCTTCAGAGCCTGAGGCACATCAAGCTAATTCTCACTCAATGATCACAGAATCATTGAATGGTTTGGGTTGGAAGGGACTGTAAAGATCGTCTCATTCCAACCTGCCTGCCATGGGCAGGGACATGTTTCACTAGACCAGGTTGCCCAGAGCACCACCCAACCTGGCCTGGAACACTTCCAGGGATGGGGCAGCCACAACCTCTCTGGGCAAATGATAGAGCAGAATAAAAAAATTTTGAGCAGTACTGAGAGTTGAGTCCTTATCTTTCACTGTGTTTGATCTCGTATAGCTATGGTTTCCTTAAAATAAGGTGAAATACAAAATCAAGTAGCTATTTTGGACTCTGAGATTTTTTTCCCATAGCAGACTTTATATGCACACTGCAAGAATCATTAGCACAAAGCATTAGTCCAGTTATAATTTCAGCTAAACTTTGCTAGAGAGATTTTTCCTCAATTCACCAGATCTCTGCCTGGTGAAATTGCTCTTTGCTGTGCTACACCAATAGCTCAGTCACTGGTCCTAATGGCGCAAAGTTAAAAAGCCATACAAGGCTTCCCCTTATAAACTCATGAGTGGGGATAAGAATATGTGCAGGGAAGGGAGGGAGGGTCATTCTGATTCCTATATACCCACATCTGTCTGCAAGGTGTGCAATTGCTCAGGGCAGAAGACCTGAGCCTGACAACTGGTAAAAGCTGAAGAAGACTCTCTAACTTCTAGGAAAACAATAGCTAGCAAGAAAACAGATGGTTATACATGTGAGGTTTCTCCCAGAATTTCTACTTAAGGCTTATTTGTTTTGTTTTCATAGCAAAATGAAAAAATGTGAATGCATACAGGAAAAGCCACAGATTTCTTTTCTGATTTTGGTCACAGTATTCTTATAAAAATGAAAACCTTACAGATCTGGAAACAATCTTACTGTCACATAGCTAATTTCAAAAAAGGAGTGTAGACTGTAAAATCAGTGTGCAGTTTCCCACAAATGTTTCCGTGTGCACAAGTGGTAAGATTTTATGGGAGCTCTATTTACATGTGTGAAATTATGTGGTTACCTAGTGATGCAAATTTACAGGTGTAAAATAAAATACTACTACTTCACACAGACAGCAGTCACATGTATACTGAAGCTACAGCCTAGCATAGAAATTCTAAACCAACTCAGAAATAAAAATAATTGGTTTTTTTTTTTCCTTTTTAAATCTAGTTAGTGGGGAAAAAGGCTCAGTCCTCATTCACAGACATGCTTACTGACCATGAGCCATACAGGGTGTGGGGTTCAGGCGAACTACTTAAATAATGTATTACTTCTGTATTGGTTTGTCTGTCTTCATTCCAATGTCCTTGTGCTGACATAAGGCAAACACAGCGTGTCACAACTAACTGAATGGGGGGAAGGCAGCAAGAAGGAAACATAAAACTGACATGATTAATAGAGCTGCCACAATTTGTTTACCAGAATGACTTTGATGAACATATACTTCTTCCAAGACTGTTAGTTCACTGCCGTTTGGCTGTTGATCCACATTAAGAGTAAAATCAGGCCATCAAACTGTCTGGAGAAAGAGAATCCCACCCTAGCAAGCTGGCTGAAGCAGTTGAAGGTATTACAGGAATGTTTAAATGCTCAGTGATCACTGAATTGTGCTTTTGACTCATCTTTGTATGAAATAATAAAAGCTAAGATCAATATGGGACACTTCCCATTAATTTCCTGAACATTCACCTATAGTATTCCTCATTGATGAAAATTACATGGAGTGAAATGAGTTGTTTGAATACAGCAGAAAGTACCATGTTCCAGTAATTAAAAAGGTTAGCAGTAAAGGAACTTTGAACCAATCATTTCATTCTACGTACTCTAAACTTATGTACAGATTAAAAAAAAAATCTAAATTAAGTTGCTGTTCCTCTTAAAGCCATACTCTTGTCTTCCTTTGATGTGAACAACTAGCCAAATTTAACAGCTTTGCAGCTTGCTGTGATCAGAGGAGACTCTGATTCTGTCAAGGTGTTCTTAGATCAAATCCTGTTTACTTATAGAGCATATCTCAAGTTCCAAAAGAACTCAGATAAGAGGCAGTTGGTTTGCCCACAGGTACAAGCTGCATTTTCAGTCAACACTTGACCCAAAAGTTACATCTCAGCTTTTCTCAAGGTCATATTCCCAGAGCAGTTTTGTTCTTTCCAGCCATCCTGTTTCTGGCACTTCTTGCAAATCCCAATCTGTCCATAATCTCTGAAGGCATTCAGTTTATGTTACTGAGGAATTTTACACATAGGCTATTTCTCAGATGAAACTACAGACCAGCCAGCTAACTCCATTGAGAGATTTGTTTCTTCCACCGCAATATTCTTCCAAGAATATTTCTTGCAATCCCTTGCATAACAATACACTATGTGAATTTTTAAAATAATTTAAAACACCCCACATAACTAGTTATATACAGTGGCCTTAGGTATAAAAAATGGGGAAGGAGGATCATTAGAGGTAGTGGCTCAGTATAGCTGAATTTGTAACTCCCATAGTATCCCAACTGGCAGATGTCTGGACTTTAAATGAAATCATTGATTATGAGGAATGTAGCTAAATGACTAAGCTTTTACAACTTCCTCGTGTTGGTTTTGCCTCAACATCTCTTATCAAATCTGTGAAATTCATTGTGAACAAATGGCCCTTGTGTGGCCCAGAGGTGCTGTCTCTCAAAGTATGAATTTAAGTGCCCGGAATAAAGCAACTCAATTGGGACAGCTCTGGTCAGACTTTTGAGATATGAGACTTCTGTTTCTCTCAATAGATAACATTATTTCCATGTTCTTAGCATCTGTAACTGTGTAACTGAAGAAAAAATAAAGCTAAAACCCATTAGCTATTAAAATGAAAAGAGAGAGGAAATATTAATCAGTTATGTTAAAAACCAAAGCAGTTAGTGTCTCTTAAAAAGCTTAGAGATTGAAGTTCTCAACTGCTGACTTGTCTCACAACTCTCTCAGATGTTGCAGTCCCTTGGAGCTATGGAGCTTTACTGAGGCTTTTAGTCCCTGGGCATTTTCATCCAGGCAAGAACAGATATATAAGCAGTTCAGTAGAATAAATCATTGTGAGTAATACTCTGGGAGTGAATCTTCATATTAGCTACTAAAATATGGGTCATTGAATATTTTTAATTTTTTATACTCATTCAGTTACTAAAATTAAATTCCAGATTCATATTGTATTTGAAAAATTTTTTAGATCAATCTAGTATTTCACTTTTTAGGAGCCAATTTATTTACATATGGCTGTTTTACACTCAAATAAAATACAGCTGAGAAATGTGAATGCAAAAATTCAAGCCACTTTAAGCCACTTCAAGCCACTTCAAGTGAAGTAGGAAATAACAGAAATAATTAAATGAATTGTGTTTGTTTGAAATGATTTCAAAAAGTTTATTTAAATTCATAACATAAAGGACAGAGATTTTTGTATGTAACATGCTACTCTTCCGTATTGTACAAGTCAAGAAACTCAAAGAACTATCTTTCTGTAACAGAAAGATAGGGTTCCTTTTATAAAGCTTAATGTTTCATGAAATAGGAAAATTGCTCACAACTTTATAGAGGATTGCTTTTAAAAATTATTTGATATCAGAAGTCATCAGGTTAGAATCTCTCTCCCTTTGTAAGGCTTGAAATATAATTAGCATTAAAAAGTTTCCTATATAGTATGGTTGAACTAAAGTGGCACCTAATCTCCTTTTACACAAAGTTAACATGGATGAATACAGAGCTAAGTACTCCAGTTCAAAATTTGCAGGACATCATTAGCATTGAACAGAATTTTAGAGTGTTTGAAGATTAGCTGGGGAGGTTGGACAATAGATTTTCTCCTTCAAGAAAAGGAATTTTGATATGATATTGTTTGTCCTTTTTTAGCTGAGTGGTGGTTGTTATGAGAATATAAATGTACATCTGAAAACAGAAAAAACTATAAGCCTCTTCTCCACCTGTAGTGTCAGAACGTCAGATCGCCATATCACAGTGATATCCACAGTTAGTTAGCTTTTTCTACTTTGCAATGATGGGCAGTGGTATGTAAACCACACTTCTACAGAATTTTCACAAAATTTCTGTGAAAGCAAAAAGTCTAGATAAGTTGACAGTCAATATTTGGGATACAGAAAAAATTTAATAGTCATGGAAGAAATCTCACACTACAAACCCATAGTTTTGAATGAGAAACCTATGTACAAAAAACCCTTTCAGAGAAAATTCAAAGTCCTAAACCAACATCACTCTTTTAGGAGAAACTACAGACCTAAAAATCCAGTATCAATTTGAAGAAAAAAAAAAAAAGACTTATTGGTCTCTCTCATCCAGTTCTTCCTGTCTTCATTGCCTAAGATATAATCCTTACAAGCAACTAAATATTTTATAAGCACAGAAGCAGAACAAACTGTGCATTAAATATAACAATGTAAAAATCCAGAGATTTAGTATTTTAAAGTCCAGTCCAACCCAATACATATTTTAAAATAGAATTTTAAAAAAAAAGAGGCCATCAAAATATAATTTGAGTGAAAGTAGATAATATATAATATTAAAGCTCAAAAGAATTGTGCACGAACACTTTTTAAAATACTGTTTTAAAAAAATTACAAGGGTCTGTTAAGAGAACTGCTTTTAATTCTTTCTCTGCTTTTCAAAATATATCATAATGAGCCTCTAAAAATAAGTTTTAAAGCCATATGTAATGACCCTACAGACATATTACAAAAAGGCAACTTGCCAGTATAGCATTTGGACTCCCCTCTTCTCAACTTGTTTATGAAATGCAGTACCTTTCATCATTAAACCAGATAAAGATAAAGATTTTCTAACTGTTAATACTAATTCATATTATATGAGGTTCACTCTAGAGCTGAAAAAATCTCCTTATCATTTTTTGTAATGAATTTCAACAAGATTTAATATGATAGTTAAGCTAAAATCAGATTTTTTTTTTGTCAGAGATGATACAAGTGTAGTCACTGGCGGTATGTCAGTTTGGGATTTTCTTTCTGAGAGCTTCATTTGTTGTTTGGTTTGGACAGCCAGGGCTGAGATATGTTGTGTGGCACTGTATGTTGATCCCACATGGAGTAAGGATCTGTTACTAGAGACCTATGAATAAAGCAAGCATTCTTATTTAAAAAAAAAAAAAATTAAAACCCTTAAAAAAAAACCCCAACAAAAACTGTTTCTACTTTTAAGTAATGCAATCTGTAAAAGATATAGTAAATAACAAGATAATATCAAACTGGGAAGATGGGGAAACAAGCAGGCTCCTTATTGTAGCTAATGATCTAATTGTTCTAATATTCCATGTCTCTCAAAAACTCTTGCAGCCAATGGTAGGGAAGCCCAAATGAAACACATCTGCAGAACAGAGACACTGTTACCCACATCCTTCTTCTCTAGGCAGCAGAACTGTAGTAATTTTATTGCTTACAAAGTCTTCCAGAAACAGTAAGTCTGAATAACTTCTCAATTTCAATATTTTGTTTCAGAGAAGAGGACTGAGGCTGAAATCAGGAACCATTTTCAAGACACAGTACTTAAAAATCTTAGAGGTGGGTGATGAACACAAAAAACCTCTTGCAGAATACTTTTTCAAAGTAGTCACTCTTATTTTGTTTTAGTTTTCACTTCCCCATCACACACATCTCAAGGAAAATTCTGTTTAAATAATTTCAGGCAACAGGGAGAAATCTATTTAGTAGTCTTTTGGCCTGTTTTTGGTAAAAAAAAAGGAACATAAACTGAGGATCAGGCATTCAGACCATATAGTGTGATTAACTTAACTATGTCTCAAATTTCTTAAGTGATTCTCAATTTTTATGTAAACAAAACCAATACAATTAAATGCATACAAATATAGTAGTCTTTCACCAAAGACTTTATATTTTTCCTACACTGTAGTCTCTTTCACCCAGAAACTGAAAATGATAACCAAGAAAAATTGTTAGCATTGAAAAGATAAATTGTCCCACACTGTATTGATTAGCAAGGTATTGTCTTTGAACTGACTTCCCTACACCTGAAAAACAACATTAAGAACTCGGACTTTATTTCAGAAACTCTAGTTCAAAAAAGATGTAAGTGCCAAGATGTAGATTTGTTCCAGAAGACCTTATGCAGACAATTTTACTTATGCAATCCTTTGCATGCAATGGTGTTGCAGAAAGTGTCCAGGAGAAAATAAAAATATTTTGTTCTAAACATTTACAAACAACATCTTTAACTCAGAATGTATGATACCAAGACCACCAGAAGATCGGTTTTTCAGTTCCCGGAATTACTGCAGCAAGTTTCTGCTATTGCAAGATGAGTTATCAAAACCTATTTATGTTAAATTTAACGGACTAGCAAACTGAATAGAAAAAAGGACAATTCTCTCATCTCAAATCTACCTTTAGCTGAGTCCACCTGCAGTTTCTATTGTTCAAGAAATAACATCATTTTATTCCAAAAGTAAGAAAGGGGAAAAAAACCCAAAAACCCACTTATATCTCGCTGATGGATGAGACCTGAGTATTGCTGTAGCATATTCCTTGGCAAGTTCTTCATCACCAGCTTTTCACAAACTGACTTTTCTCTTTCTGGTCAGCCACCAGTACTATGTTCATTTTAATTCTTCTGAGTGTTTTTATTGTGTGTTTACCCAATTTAAGACCTTCATTGATTAGTGAAAGGCACCATTTTACTTCAGCAATATTTCCAACAAAAATATTAATATTTTCATTCATCCAGAGATATGAAAAAAATTTAAAAGTGCTTCTGTAATGCCACATCCTAAAATTTTCAATTTCCATTTGTTAGTATCACTGCTTTCCGACAATTTGCAGATATCCCTGAATGAATCACAGCCCTTTAAAACACAGCAGAAAGAAGTTTGTGAGTATATGGAAACTTAAATAGAAAATATTTTTTCCCTTATCAATAAACTTGTGTATTTGTATATTGTATTTTAATTTTTTTTAAGTTACAAAAACTGTTCAAGTTAGCATGTGGCACAGAGTGCCTCTGCTTCTTCCTCGTTCATTTTCTATTTCTATTTTTAAAGTCTCACATGCAATATTCAAACTAGCAAAGGATTTTGTATTCATCTTTATATTAATACTTATGCTGCATCCACATTGTAAGTCATGCTGCTTTTAAGAATTCTAATAATATGATGTATACTTCATACATTACCTATATTTTCCTCTTGCCCTTTCAACCTCGTTTATAGTTCTGCATAATTTGTAATCTGTTCAGGAGGGTGAGATAATTGCCTGGTGAAAGTGGAGAATATTGAAACAGGGCTTGAGCCTGAAAATCCTTTCTTGGGTAAGCAGTCCTTACTCAAATAAGTATTAGCCAATGAATTCAAGAGAGTTTACATAAATGCAGTTTGTAAGTGTCTAGTCTAGGAGGATATTGAATGCCATGTCTGTAGTTTCTCTACAGAAATGGATACCAGCTATGCTTTCATTTGCAGTACAACTGGAAAAGAATTAGTTCATTAGACCATGATGGATCATCCTGCTGTTGGTGTTCTAAGTTACTACAAATTTCTAAGGACAGGTAAAACAAGTACATCTCCTGAGACCAGCAGAATTGTAATTTTACTCATGAACAAACTCCCATTCCCATTTTACAATTTATCTTATTATAATTTCCATGTAATATTGTGTTCCACAGAAAGAAAGGGAAGAGAAGGAAGCATAACACAGTTTTATAAATAATTGTAAAGGCTCAAGAGTTCAAAAAGAAGGCATAGAATGGTAAACCATAATAATACTTCACAATTTTTATGTATTGGATTAATCAGAATAGAAATATATAGAGAAAAAAATATTCCTTAAATTATATTGTCATGTAGTCTTAAAAATAAAAGCAGACAAGAGAAGACAATGTCCAGCAAATTCCATTGTGAATAAGATAAATAAGCTCCACGCCACTTAGTTTCTTTAAGTCAAAGGAAATGTTTCCATTTTATTTCCAAAGGAAAGGAGTAAAGAGGCTTTAGTTGGTATTCCATAAAAAACTCCAGCACTTTCATCAGAGGACAATAAACAAATGACAAAGGATGCAGATCTTCAAAAGTAGCAAAGTGTTTGGAGAAAGTCTGTGGAAGCAGTGGGAACAAAAATAAAAAAAATCCTAATAGATGAGGTATAATCTGTGCAAGAAGAACAAGATGCACAGAGGATAGGCTAGAGCATAGGTTAGTTGGGGTTGTTGGAACTGACACATCTAATCCAAAAAGTAAACTAAACAGAGAACATTTGTATTTCGAAACCATTTTAGGTAGCAGTCTTTTGTGTGCCTTCTACCTTTTTAGTTTAGAAAGGAAAGTTAAAAAAAACCCACAAACCTTTTGATGGAGAGTAAATGGCATACTTTAGAATCTCACTAAATCACAATTGCTTTGCTGTTTGATTAGAAATGCATTTGAGAGTCTGGACACATTCTTTGAAACTTGTTTGCTTTTCTTCCTCTCTGCTTCTCTTTACTTGACATTGTCTGTCTGTGGTGCCAAGATTTTAGAACTCTCTTTACCCTTTAAACTGTTGCTGTCAAAGAGTACAATAAAAGGGAGATTCATACGATGAAGCTCATTCTGCCAAGATGCTTCTCCAATATATATTGCCATTATATATCTTGACAGACCGTCGTGATTAATACTGTCATGCTAAGCCAATGAAATTGATCCTGTCATCACCTTTAGAAGAGAAGACAACCAGAAGAAAATGTTCATTTCTACAGTTTACACAGGAGATTAAAAAAAAAACCAAAACTTTTGAATCGTCATCATGTAAAAGGCAAATTAATTCCTTGTATATGTTCACTGCCAACCATAGCCGACCCTGCTGTACACAACAAAACACTGTAGACCTTCACTATCTAAATCCAGTGTCCCTGATACACTTTCATTAGTTGCATTCTCCAGCACCACAGGCTTTTTTCACACAACTTGGAACAAATCATATGTTGCTAGCAATTTATCATCCTTGTCTTAAATTCTTCTGCTCCTATAGACACACACTAAACTTCTCAGGCCAAATAAAAAGTGTCAGGGAACAACACAAATCAATCCAACAGGTAATGGAACAATTTCATTGATCAAAATGCATTTATAATAAAAGTAATAAAGACATAAACACTGTACCTTTATCAAATTCCTTTCCTCCTTCTCTAGCTCATTTTTTTTCTTCCTCCTGCTAACAGTACATAAATGTCCAGAGAAACTATATCTTCTTTGGGTATGGACAATCTTTTTGATAATAACTTTCTGCTTCCTTCCTTTTCCTTTTTTGCTTCTTGAATGAAGAATACATCTGCAAAACTGCAATTTTGGCTGAATTGATTGTCTGAACCTTTAATTCTAATGTTTCAATACATTGACTCCTGGAGATTATATATGTGTCTTATATTTCATAGAGTTAACTTGTGATAATTTAGTCTTAGATTGCTGATAATGCTAGACCATTAGAGAGTATATATAGTCTGACAGCAGTCATAAAACAGGCATTTGTTACTGCATTGTGTTTTATGTTGGTTAATGGTGTGTCCACAAATGTTTGCAAAACATAAAAGATACCAATATTTTAATGATGCAATAAGACTGAATCAAATAAAAAGCCATATCTTTGTGACAAGAAAATTTATTCCAAAACAATGGCACCAGAATTTAAATGAAAAGTTTTATAGAAAAGAATAGTATGCTTGTCAGAGATTTATGTATGTATGTATTTATTGGTGTGCTAAATTGATTATATACAGTAAATGGCATTGCTGCTATTACACCATATTCTGATCATTTCCATATGCTCTAGGCTTTTATTTTGACTTTGCAATTATGAATGTATAATCACTGTTATTTGAGTAGGTTACATGCTTCAGGGAGAAAAAGTGATTGATTGAATAGCAAAATAACACATGAACACTGGAAAGTTTAGGAAACATTCTGGTCAGAGGGAAAACCAAAGTGCTGACTGTTTGCAAGCTTTTAAATACATACTACAAATTTTTTCACTTGAATTTTACCAGCAGTCAAGGCCAGATAAACAGCCTACAGTAACAAATGTGAAGCTGTTCAGGTCTGAAAGCAGAATAGCTGTATTGACAGCAGTCTTTCTTTTTTGTTATATCAGTGTTTCTCAGGTAAGAAACTGAGACAGGCAAGGGATTAAGCCACTTTCCACAGATCAGAATTTTGTATTAAATTCTGCATACCTCAAATGGTCTTTGTAATGGTAGCAAAACAGAGAAGCGGAGAGCTGCCATAGGAGTATTTGCCAATCTGTGCTGGATAAAGTAATTTCCTTAATCTCTTTGTGTTTTTTTCCCGTGTGTGAGTCTGGGGCTGTAGCTCTGGAGCAGGGATCTCAATAACCTCACCACAAGGTGCCTCTAAGCAGCAGAATCCCAAACCAAGTGTGAAGATGGAGACACAGAGCATGAAAGAAATCAAAGGAAATTACTCTGACTTATATTATACAGCTGGGCATCATGCTGGTGGAACTGCAGCTGCACTGCCATGCAGGGTAATGGGATCCCTGGCTAAGGCAGAAATGCCTGAAGTGAAGCACTACTCTCACCGCTTTTCATACCTTTCCAAGCTCGGAAATAAACCCAGAAGCAATAGCATGGGGAGGTGGGACAGCAGAGAAACTGAGCACATGGGTGACGAACTGCAGGGAAACCCCCTCTCTTCTCACTCAGCCTGCAGTGGGGCAGTCATCAGCTGCCATTCCTCACTCAAGAAAGACTGCTGCAATGAGTTAGAGAATGTGAACCAGTGAACTCTAATACACAGCATCCCATGGGAGTTAGCAGCAATCTTCTGCAAGCAGAGAAGGGCCTGAAGGATTTCTTGCTGAAGAAGTCAGTGGGGTGAGACACAAATGGTACCAGAGTTCCACCATAGGATTAAAGAAGAAAGATTGTTGGAAATGCATAAGGCATAACAACGAGCATGACAGCATAAGATAAAAAGGCATAAGAGATGGGGTTGCTTGTTTTCTACCTAATACCCCATTCTCCAAATACTTTTTTCTACATCAGCCTGTTTTGCCTCCTTTTGCTAAGTGCTTCTGCAGAGTGCTGACATTTACCATTTATGCCAGTACTTTAGTAAGTGATAATTTCAGCTTAGCAGTTTACAGAACAATGACAAGAGTTTTGGAACAATAATTCCCCTGGTATCTATCTTTTGAAAAAAATTTGTTGCATTATCAGTTGCAACAGCTCTTCAGAGAATCTTAATTTTTATGAATAATTTCTTGAGGATTTTCATTATGAGAAGATGTATAAGCACCTTTCATTTTTCACAGTAAAGAGTCAGGGATGTATAAATCTATACTGTTTTCAAAGAATGGAAAAATTTCTCATGGACTCTTTTAAAAAAGAACAAAAACCTTGATAGACAATTGTAGGTGTTTCATTTACTTATTATTTCTATGGAAAATCTGGACATTTTCTAAGCAAGATTTATATATTTTTGCAGCCTATTTTCTCAGAAATATGTTTGGTTTCTGTACTGATTGTGTCCTGATTATAGCAGGTAGCAAGGTCACAAAGAGGAGTTTGGTTGATGGGAGAACCTTTCAGGTAGCATAGTTCCTCCTGGGGAACTTGGACAGACTTTGGACACTTTGGTGATTGGTATTTCCCTGAGTTCAAAGTATGTAACTGTGAGTGAGAGCAAGGCACATAACACATAGGAATCAGCCACTTAAATCTATTAAGAGGGCTATTATGTGCATTAAAACAATAAGCAACCAATTGTATTCTTCAGATTGTATATCATTAAAGCTGAGAAACATTCCTCTAACTTGAATTGCCTACAGGGCAATAGTATTTGACATTAGCCAAAAGGAAAAACACTTTAGAAATTCACACTTAAATTAGCATGCAAAATCCTGGCTGTACCAGGAAGTGTTGGTGATCCAATTTTTGGAGAGGGAGGTAAATTCTTGTAAACTTCTCTAAATATAGAAAAGTTATTCATGTTTCATGGCGAGGAGTCAGCATATCCCTGGTTCATAGATGAACCCTAATAACTTTTAGACAATTGAGAGAGAATATCTGAGACTCTATATTATGCCTATGTGACTCATTACTAATGAAAGTCAGACAGAGGAACACAAGAAATACACAGGTTGTATTTTATATTACAAGTCTGATCCTATTATTTTAAAGAAATGGAAATTTTGGTGGGACTGGGCCCTGGCAGAATTATGGTATGTTCAAAAATTGATATGGTCTACTGTACACCTTCAAGAAAACATTTGAGAGGAACAGGGGCCTATTTTGCCTCCTTCAGAAATCCAAGAAGCTGACAGAAAATTACCCTTGCTTTTGATACTACTATACCTCACAACTACAGCTCTGCAGCTTGTGCAAAGAAATGTACAGTTCAGTTTTAAGGTAATCTTCTCTATTCTACAGCGTTTCTCCCCTCCCCAGTTCAAAAAAGCAGCTGTGGTGTCAACAGGCACATTATGTAAAAATAAGACTTTTGATAAGTGGATGGAGAAGAACACTCTTTGATCAGCAGAATATACAGACATCCACAAGTGCAGGGGGCACTGGAGGAATGCTTAAGATGTAAGTTCCAGCAAGGGTAAATTTTCTGGAAGGGTAATTGCATGAGAATCTGTCAGGCAGCAAGAAAGAGCTCTCAACTTCCAAACCATATGATCCAAACCAAGGGAAAAAAAATAAACCAGAAAAAACCTTTTGCTTTCAAAAGTCTCCCAAAAGGCTAAAAATAGATGAAGAAGAGATGAATCAAAATAATAATTTATTCAGAAAACTAACTTGCAGACAGAATACACAATCCTTTGATGCTTGATAACTATTGAAGATGGTCAGTCTATTTCAAAACAGTACAATTTGAAAGTTTTCTTTCATCCATTTCTGAAGTTTGCAATGTGGGTAAACTTTGCTGCTGCTGCTGCTGCTGGTACTGTATTTTCAGGCATCAAAAAAATAAAAGAGAAACTTGTAGTTCTGGGTAGATCATAGATTTCTGCCAGCTGTAAATCCAGCAGAATACAACCACAGTTAAACAATCACCTCTAGGTTTCTCCAGGATTATATTTTTTCAGCCTCTAGATAAAGGTCAGCTCTTGTAGTAACTAATTTTAACTTTTTCCTGAGATTGTCAACTTACAAGTTTTCATGTACACTTCAGAAAAACAACCACATAAGGTTTTATTCTGTAAAATGTCTGACTTGTAATGAAAAGCAAAGACTTTAAAGTGCCTTCCCCTGTATAAACCCTTCACGCTGAGAAGTCAGAGTATGGTTTTTAAATAATGAAATCTGATGATCCATGTTGTCTACAGTAATTTGAAGACAAAATCTTGAGCAGATGAATTGTACTCACTGGCAAAAATCCAGCAACTGAAATGGTGAAGTCCCAAGTTGTTATATTGATTATCCCATTTTACATTTCAGGATTCGAAATGTGCAGTTGGGTTAGCCAATCAAGTGGCAAAAATTTAGTAAGCTGTTTTTCCCCTCTTACTTTTTGAGTATATTTTCATTCTGTAACAAGAATTCAGTTTATCAGGAGGTAAACTTTCAGGGAACATCATGGATTGCTGGTTTTAAAGACTGTCAACAATTACCGAGGATACCAAACTTTACTAAGAGAGGCAAATCCAACACCTGCAGAAAGATAACAGAGGAACCCAGAGCCTTTTCAGAAACACCAGCAGTATCAGAGTCACAGCTAGATAAATACCACGTGACACGAAGAGATAACAAACATACTGGCATAACCTCAAGAAGACCTAAGTTTACAAAGATTAAAGGGGAAAACACGAGGAAATGCAGTTAAACAAAGAGCCTAAAAGATACTTCTATTTCACATCAGTTGTGGAAAAATCAATAGAAAAATACAAAGAATGAACTCGATGTGTTGAGATCCTTACAAAAATAACTCAGAGGAAATGCAAGCAAGCTGGAACATCAGACCCACATCAGCGACGGTAAAGTGCTACCAGGAGGATTTAAGCCCTGCACTGTCTTGGCTTTCAGCTGCACAGTTTGCTTTACAAGGGGGTGAGTCTGTTGCAGCTGAATGCATCAGCTTCTGTTAACTGATGACAAAATGAGAGGCACAAAAGGAACTGCTCAGGTCAACCTGAAGGACTCCATCTCATATGACAGAAAATGACAACACCCACCCCCTGCCCTTCATTTTCCAACCAGTGCTGAGATAAATGACGTTTCCTTTGCTGAAATGTGCTGTCTTGGCTGTTCAGGAACCTTACCAGACTCTGTATTAATATTGACATGTCCATTTCCAGTCAACCTGAATGCAATATGTAAATTCAGAGAGAAAATTCATGGGGGAAAGTGTAATATTTTTTAAGTCATTTGCCCCATATTTTGTGTTCTCGCTATGTTAACTTCATACTATTCTCCTAGTGCCTATGTGAAACAAATATGAGACCAAATCAGCTTTCTTAATTTATTGGGTAAATGACAAGAAAGAATAACAGTAAAAAAAATAAAGTCTTTGAAACAATGAGTACAATTTATCTCATATTTTTACCCAGAACTTCTATCTGGGTTGGATTTTTATATTATGTCTTAATATATTTATATATATATATTTTCTAGATATAGTTTTTTCCCAATAAAAAGTCATTCCAGCTTAGATGTCACAGTCCTTGCCATCGCTATTGGATGAAAAAATTCTGAGTCATTTGTTATAGATGATGAAAAAATTGTAGAGATGAGCCATCTTACTGAAAATAATGGCTTTGGTTTTGGGGATTTTTTTAGACTGTATACAACAAAGATGGGGGGAAATGTAGTAATAACCACTGGGGTTTTTTGCTTAACGAATGTAAGCCTGTAAAACACTGACCATATGAAGCTACATTCATTTTTGTGAAACAACAGGGTGCTTTGCTGATCCTAAGTATGAACGTGTAAGCAACCTGGTAGATCTCTAGGGCCTTTCCTGTTATCTTCCCAAACAAATAGTAGAAAATCAGAATTTTTAATGAAAATTCTTTCACAGATTCTTGTAGTCAGGCACATATCCCACAGCAGAGGAAGAATTGTGAATATTTCATCCTCACCATGGCTGACATTGTGGGTTTCTTAGCTGCCTCCATCCCAAGAGGAAAGTATTGTGTTTTTAATGCTACTGACTGGCCCTCAGGCTTAGCATAAAGCTGAGTACATATTCTCAGCATTTCTTGTTCTCCCTCTTCAGACCAAGGGTGTCTATTACAGGCCAAAGAATGGCTGTTATGGGCCTGCCCCAGCAGATGAGGCTTCAAATGTCTACTGAATATGGTCATGTGTCTTGTATGTGCAGCATTTCCTTTTCTCCTGTGTTTCAAAGGCCGGCTGAGAAGTAAAAAAAGGTGTTTCCACTTGCAGTTTTCAATCCATTTACAGCTTCTTGGTATCAGCTATAACCTCTGGGACCATTAACTGCCAAACAAGGTTAGTGAAGAAGTTCAAAGATCTCTTAGCAATGTTTTCAGTTGTGTGAATTAACGGATGAGTGAGAAACATCTGCCTACAATCCTGATCAAGACAGGGAAGACATTGCTTAGTATTCTACTAGGGTGATGTTTGTTTTCTAAGGTATCTGCTGCTGAAGATTACCACTACCACAAACTCAGATGTCACTGGGACTGTGACCTGATTAACAGTGTTAGGAACTACTGGAATTAACAGCATATGGAAGTAGTTTTATTGTCTTACTGATGAAGCTGATTTGAACACTTTTCTTCTGCCTTCACACAGAATATACCTCCTAGCACTTCGTGGTCCATTGCCCCCAAAGTCATTGAAGTACTCAGAAGTTTTATGGCCAGTCTTCGGCAGGAAGTTCCTCACTAACTGAACCTTCAGGCATGTGAAGGTTACATTAGTGAGGAAGTTGGTCACAGATTTCAAGTTCATCCACGTGTCTGTGTGATGACGGTACCTCGGCATCTTCGTGCCTCTTGATTAAAGCCTGGTGATTGGAGCCAGCTTCTGGTAGTATGGGTGACATTGCCTTCTGCCACTGTGAGAGCTCAGGATAGGGTTGCTCTTGTCATAAAGAGTGAAAAAAGGACTGCCCTGAGGAGCCAGGCTTGCTGTTTCTGAAAAGGGTTATCTCCTGCACTTTAAAACACAGTAGCTTCTCTAGGACTCCAGCTCAGGCAAAAGGGTAACTGTGGGCTCTTTACTCTCCTCATCTTGCTGCTGCAGCAACTGCTAAGATTTCATGTGCCTTGAGATCCCTGAAGTTGCAGTAATCAATCTCAGCATTGTCACTGAGATGTTGTGAGCGCAGAGATGCAAGTAAGGAGAAAAAAGCTAACTCAACACCTTGCAAAATGAAAGCAACCGAGGCCTACAGAACCTACCACTGAAGAAACACACATTCTTCTCTTTTTTCTGGAGCCAAACATTGCTTAACATCTTTGAGGCCTCTGGAAAGTGGACTCTTTGAGGCCCCTTCCACAGGGCTGTATATGAGGTGTAACTTCTAGCATATATTTGTCTCAGCTTAAACACTGAAAAACTAACAGAAGAGAACACAAGGGAAGTAAAAGAGGATGGAAACTCCTGATTTGGAAGACAAAACTAGAGAAGGTTCAGGTATTTGTCATAAAAGAGCTTTGAGGACCGCAAGCTATCGCTACAAAGACAAATGTTGTATTTGCTGCATTCTCAGTAGTGAAGACATTTGGACTGCATCAAACTGCAGAGTGGGAGAGGATTTAAAACAAAATTTCGCCTGCCAAAGATTGTGTGTAAGGAAATGAGCATGATTGTCATAAAGCTTAATGTTACAATGTTTTCAATTAATTTAAAAGCTTTTTTTATTGATCTTTTTTATTATGGTTCTTCAGTTATTTTGTAACTTTTATTTGGAATAAGTCTTAGTTTATTTGAAACATTTTTTTAAAACTGCATTGTTTTCTCAAGTGTTATCAAGTGTGAGTACTTTGCAGGGCCCCAGTTAGTATACCTGCTTTCAACTTTCGGTGACTATTTTTGACTTAGGTTTTTTTAAAGTTCATGTTACATTTGTTTTTAATCTATTGGTCTGATTTCACAAGGCTTTGTGTGAGGTTTAGCTTTGGTTCATATGAGATGCTAGGCACCTTGCAGGATTTTAGCTGTTGTTTTTTAACTGAGAATCAACAAATTAAGTTACTACATCTTCTCTAAGTTAGTCTCTGTTTAAGGTTCTCAATTCTGAAAACTGATATGTCAAGAACGATGTGTGATGATATCCATTCCGCATACATTTTTAATACAGAAGCGTCACAGATAAATTCTGATGCAAGACCTATGTTGAAGACTTGCTACGACTGAAGATTTAGTATTATTTGGATACAAAATGTCGTAAAAGAATAATCCTGAGTAAGTACTTTCAGCTATTAAATATAAGTAACTTGATCTATTTCTAAACCAATTATAAGCTACAGGGAGTTTTGGGGAGAGAGGGAGATGGTGTAGGATAACTGGAAAAGAAGAAAGGAAATGGTCAAAAGGATTCACTGGACATAAACAGATGGTTTGTATGAAGGGAAACATATCTGTAATGTTATCTAGAAGACCTAAAGGAGATACGACATCCTACCTGCCATTTTTGCTAATAATTTATAGACTCAAGATTGCTTGTAAATCTTGCCGCACTACACATGTGAGAAAAGTGTAAATAATATTTAAGAAGTTACTTCACTGATTCTGATTATCTCTGCTTCACAAAAGAGATGGGAAGAGGTTATAACTAGATTAATGGGAGATTTCTTTCCTAAAGCTGATATCATGGTTATTTTTCCCTTGCTACTACAGCAATTGTTTCCCTTTATAACAACCCCAAACACTGAGTGACATATCTGACAGCTATAGAAAAGGACCACACCATAACAGAACACCACCGAGCAACCTCATCCCACAGCTAAAGTTATTAGGTTGTCCTTTAGCAGAGAGGAGACATCATGAAGCTGAGATTAATTTATGTATGTATTCAATAATTTGGCACTTATTCAAGGGTATGACTTTTCCTCTATAAAGTCTTTTTGCTTTTTTCTTTTCCTTTTTCCTTTTTTTTTATCCTTATTTTCTAACCCTATCCAGCTTCTTAATGCTATGCTTATTCAGAATGTTTTGACAGACAATAAGCCTGGGGCATATTCTCCTTTTCACACAAATTTCAGGGGGGAGAGGAAAGCAAAGAAAAACAGTTGTCAGTGTTTTGTATAGCCTTTCTAAAAAACCCCACTTATATCAAATCACCATAAAAGTAGAAGAGTAGAAAAGTAAAAATAAGACTGTGATAGGAAATGAGAGTCAACTATTTTAAGTTTGTTTTAGACTGCAAAAGTGACAGTTTTACTCTGACCTTGTTGTCAGAATCCAGCATAGAAACAGAAGAAGGAGGCTGGAGGGAGAAAAGGCGCATTGCCTATGACCCTTTTTTGGTACTTCTGTTAATATGAAAAATTTCTCACTCACCAAAGTATTTGAAAACTTACATGTGCAAGCAACTTAAAATTTTTGCAAGATGCTTCCCACAACTCTGTGATTCTTTGTAAGTAGGATAAAAAAGATGAAATACAATTCCGCATGAGTAGCATTGGCTTGAAAATACGCATTTGCCATAACTGAAGGATAAAGGTTTCAGCAGCACTCGAAGCAAGAAAGCTAAGCTTTTACCTTCAGACAGTCCCCATTTCTGATTAAATTCTGTAGCACTCTGATTTCCTTTCCCAGAATATGAAATCAGATCACAGAAAGGGAAAAAAGAGATTCCAGAGAGGAGACCATTACTGACGGAAGCCATGTGTCATTAATTCAGTTATAAATTATTAGTTGAAAGCAGCCTCTCAGCATTTGTATTTGATGAACAAAAATTGATTGCTTCAAGGGCATTTCAATCCTTTTGATGTTACCATCTTTTAGTCCACCACAAATCTGAATGCTTAACAGAATGATTATAGCATTATAGTAATCCTAAGAGCCAATACTAAAGGATTTGGAAGAGCAACAGAGATCAATAGATTGAAAAAAGCATGTCTTTTTGAGTTGACAGAGCTGTCTAGCCTGATAGTGAACCTGAAAAAAATAAGTGGAGACTAAGTAAACAAGCAATCATACAGACTGAGCTAAACTGAGGTGATGAGCCACTTTCCTGAATTGTTGAATACATTGGGAAGCTCTGAATATTTCCACCGGATTTAAACAAAACTAATGGCAACCAAGGGATATTTTGCCCACAATAAAATTAAAAGAAGTTTCATAAATATGTTTGCAAGTGTTTTCAGAGCTTTGGGAACTGTTCTGGAAGTTGGGGAGTTCTACGAGGTCAACATTTGTGTTTTGCATGGACTTTAAGATTTGAACTGGGATTTGAGGGAACATTGTCTTAATGATTGTCTTCCTTTTAGTTGCTTTGAAATCCAGAATCTGGGCCATATTCCAACATAGAGATGAAAGTGCAGTCCTCTCAGCAATTAGATTGTGAGATATACAGTAGACAGAAGGACCATGCATCCTTATCATGTAATCTCTATCAAACTGTAAAAAAATGTTTAAACGGTGGAAGTAATAGGCAACGTTTGTAGAAAGTTCAGGTTGTGCCAGGTTGTAAGGAACGAAATTTTCCTAGAACAACAAAGCTGAAAGCTAATGCCCTCTTCAACAGCTCAAGGATTAGCATAAAATTATACTTTGAAGAAGGAAAAAGAACAGCATTGCAACAGTGGAGTATTGTTGGAGATCATTGGAATGGAGCGAGGGCAGAAAGAGAATAAAAGAATCCTTACACCAGAATACTGCAAACTGGTATAATGTTTAGCAGATATTTAACAATTCTTTTAGTGTGCTAAACAACAGATTAACTTCACCGTGCTCAAGCGAAAATTCAGAGAAATTCAGATGCAACACATCTGGAGAGCATCCCATGGCAAATGGTGAATGGCTAAGTAATCTCTTTCAATAGCAAGACATGTAGTGATAATTTATTGTTTGTAAGTAGGGCTGTGAGCCTACCAATAATTGTAATGCAAAAACTTCTAAAATTACTTAAGGGATAAATGCAGAACTTCCAACAATCACATTTCTTTAGCAAGATGTATGTCACTTATACATACTATTATTAAAAGATAAAGTCATAAAAGTCATTTGGAAAAGGGTGTGTTTTTCAGTTCTGTGTGATTGTGCATATGAAGACTAGTGAAAAAAAATGCAGCATGTACCTTTAATGCTACTGCAGATGATTTTCTTTATGGGCCATAGCTTTTTAGCTTGGTTCATGTTTTCACATTTCTTACATCTGAAAGAGTGGCACAAATTAAATGCACATTAAAGGCATGATTTCGGAACATTGTGTTGAAGCAGATTTAACCCATTATTTTGAAGCTGTGCATGATAACATGTGATCTTTAAGCTTAACCTTTATCTCAAGCTGTTTAAAATGTTTTGTAGCTGTTCTTGTCTAAACGAATAAAGAGGATGATAAGCAGGGACTGGCATAAATAATAGCTGCTTTAAAACGGGCAAAGAAATTGATAGCTCTACAAATGGTAGCCACCTGTATCAGGAAACTAAAGAAGGACTGAGTATTCAGAGGAGAAGAAAATACACCAACCTTCATTTCTCATTACTATGGGAATGTAGTTTGGACCATGCTCTCTACTCCTTGCAGCGCAATCCACTCTCTCTTGAGCAGAACTGGAGATTATGAGCATGAAAGAAGAGAAAATTCCACCTCTGTCACAGTAAGTTCTCATGAAAAACCTGCAAGCATAGATGACTTTCCACAGAGGTTCACAGAAGCAGAGGTGATAAGCAAAGTACAGCTGGTTGACAAAAGACAAGGACACAAATCGTGAACAGCAGCAGGTGAGCAGACAAAAGGAGATAACAGTATAACTGCTGTAAATCACAGGATGCTGTGACATTCAGGTAGACTTGACAGGGGAAAAAGGATATTATGTGAGGCCTGAGGTAAAATCTGAACCAGTGCCTCCAATAGTATGAGACAAAAAGGCAAAGCTGTATCATATGCTACATTACAGCTTCTGGGAGAACATAATATCCTACTTGCAAGGCTAAGTCCCTGAAAATCATTTTGTCTTTTTCTTTCTGTGTGGTCCACATTAAGAGAAACACAAGACAGTTTCTGCAACAGGACAGGGGCTTCAGCTATCCCAAAACCCCAGAACTTCTCTGCCTCTAACTGCATGGCACAGACCCCAAGTTTATCTCCCAGACAGGAAAAACTTGTATCATTCTCAACAAAGTTTTTCTTTATCTTGGCCGATAAAATCTTCTGCTTTGATACAATTTAGAGAGAGCAGTAGTTCTTCAAACATGAAGCTACTGTGGAATTTTTTGCATTTACACCCCACATTGAACATTTCCAGGGATGGGATATCCACATCATCTCTGGGGAACCTGTTGGTTCATGGCAGTTGGGTTGTCAAATTTATATGTTCAATAACAAGAGTAGCATTCCAGATAATTAATGTAATTTCATTCCTGAAAAAGCCAAAACTAATTAACCAAGAACTTTATATCCTTTTTATCTGTCTACTCCATATTCCCCACAAATGTAAATCTCTATACTGATTGAAGTTTCCAAAGGTCCTACTAATATTGCTGGCAGATTATACACGTACAGTTCGTTCTACTTACAAACAAAAATTAACTAGGAATAAGAGAATTTTTTTTTTTTTTTTTGCAAATATCAAAAGCTTTTGTAAAGCTTGAAAAGGAAATGAAAAGCATTGAGATTAAATCTTAAAAATATTTCAGATGGAAAAAACTTAAGGAGATGAACAGGTGAAAACTTGTCTCTTCTTACACAAGTGCTATGTTTCATCAAGACCAACTTGATTCTACTGTGCTAATCAATTAATAACTCATTCAAGTTAATGTTCTTCACCTGTGATAAGAGACGGCTCAAAAACACAGTATATAAACTATAAAAGATGTTTCTTCTTGAAGTGATTGAAGGATTAATCTCCTCAGGAGTGCTCTCTTTTTTGAATTTATCCTGTCACCTTCTCAGTCCTTTATACCTCACTATGACCCTGTTCCTGCAAGCTTTTAGTAGCTGCCTGCTCGCACACAAAGCCTTACTCAGAGTGCATATTTCCTCTGTATTCACACAACCTGAGAACCACTCTCCTACAGATGAGCTTTGCTCTGTAATACTTACATCTACTTTTCACAAGTACACAAACGGTATTACGTGCCAATTTATTTATTTATTTATTTATGGATTGTTAGACAAAAGAGGACAACATTCATGTTGAAGAGTGTAAAATATTATTATAAAATTTTCATTCCACAGCAATTAAAGTTATGTAACAGGGACTCCAAAAAAAAGTATCTCATTTTAAGAAATGTACACCAGGCCCACTGAGGGCTTCCAATATTGTTTTATTGAATTTAAAGATAATTACAAATATATATTTAAGATGTTTAGCAATTAAATTTGTAATTCATAGGGATGAAAATTATCCAGTTTACTAAAAGTATAGCAGCTGATCCACCAACAAGTAAGCCAGAAATTTTCAGTCAAATGGGAAACGTTTTGAAGTCTGGAGGGGAAATAAATCATCACTATGAAAAAATAAACTGTTTCACCTGTGCGATACTGAGAAACCATGGGGATATGACTCATGATTCCTGAATCAATGTGTACGACTGTAATAAAATAATTGTATTTTTTAGAAATTTTTGACAGGTTTGTGATGTAGGGTCAATTGAAGGATTTTAAAGAATCTGTTCTGATATTGTTTTCTTGTTTCAATTAAAGGGAAATACTGATCATAAGAATTAGATCATTGGTAACCTATCTATCAGTATTTCTATTTGAGTGTTGTCGCAGTCTTTGCATCTGATCTACAAGAAAAACTGAATCAATATTGTAAGTACTTCATGACTATGTCTTGCATATACAAACTACATAAGGAGCATAGGGCTGGAAAATATCTCAGTCACTCAACCTACTCAGCTGCTATTGCAGGCAATCATAACTACTCACAAATTGCCACACCTTTTAATTTTTTTCTAATTTTTCTTTGTTCTAGAGCATTGCTCTGTTGTACACTCTTCTATCAAGGTTGTTCTTTACCGTAAATAATTCCTGTCTCTCCTTAGGGTTTTTTTCCATCACACATTTTGTGACAAAATTAGCATTACTCCCAGCTCTTGTTTTGCTATGCAACACAAAGCCGTTTCCTCCAATTTGTTGTCACATATTAACTCTGGATCTTTGGAGCACCTTATTATCTGCACTTTGAATTTTCACTTGAGTTGTAGATTTCTAGAACATGGCTAATCAGATCCATGCACAATATCCTGGAAGAGCACCCTGGATAACTATAAAATTAACTCCTCACCTCTGTTGAAAAATCTTTGCATAATAAATCAAGTGACAGAATTTGCCTTTCCCATGGTTGTATCCCACCTGTGGATCACAGCCATTTTATGATTAACTAATACAAAATCTTTCTCCTCCTCTGTGGGTGACCTTTGAATTTTTTTTATTAACCCCCACAGACACAAATTTGTAACTTTCTCTGTCCAGTGCCATTTCACTGCAATTATAACCCGGGCTGATTGTTCAATATGTTTTTACTTTAATATTTTTAGTTCATATCTTCAGGACTAGCACTACAGCTTCCTTACGCTCCAACATCTCTCAGTAATCAGTCAACATAATCTCCATTCTAACGAGTTCTGTCCACAGCAACCACTAATTTCTCACAGAGCACCATACCTGCTTACTCAAGCTGAGCTATAGTACACCTACTACATTTAACTTGTAAAAAATAGGTCAGTGCATACATTTCTCAAAATTTTTAACAAATACAACATATCGTTTATCCTTTATAGAAACGCATCTCATTCTGATCTATGGTAACAGTAGCTAAATTTATTTTTACATATTTTGTCACCAGTCTTACAATTTCATATGCTAGTTCTCTCAGAACTGTAGGAAAAAACATGACACTCAGAGTTTATTCTCCCATAAACAGAGTAATTTCAATGTTTTTATTTTATGTAACTGTCTTGTCCTTCTCACTTGTAATTTATGTCACATTAAAAATTGAAACAAAGTATTACTTTAGTGGTGGGACATCCTTCCAATCATTCCTACTCTTTCCAAGTGCAGTTTAGTCTCTCTTCTTCCCTTCATTTTATTTATAAGGCTAAAGGACCTTTTGTTCTTTGTTTTGAATTCCTTTCTGCTGTCTAACTTGGCTCAGCTTCTGCCATCTCACACATTTTAACTGTTCACTCTATACCTCATGAAATCTAGAATGTCATTTCCTTTGCTTAATAATCCTTCTGTCCACCCATATGCTCTTAAACCTTAAATCCAATACCTTTTCTCACAAATTGCTCTTATTTTGAAGATGATTACTTTCTAGGCAGGATGAGGGTGGGGTTCTCACCTTGGATAGAGTTCCAATGAGTTTTTGCTCCGTTGTCTTAAAGTATAAACAAGTCTTGTCTGTACTCTGCCCTCCTGGCTCCTTAATCCAGGTGATAACACTGCCTGAATTCACTTCCTTTAGTAAGTGCAGTAAGATTTCTAAGTTAAGCAATTAGAATTCAGAAGACACCTGTTCTAAAGGTTTTTGTGCAATTTTACTTCCAAATCTTTACACATACCCATTACAAGACAGTCTTTTTGGACTACATGATTATTTCATTCAGCCTCATGTGATGCACAATATGGACAGTATTTATTTGGTACGCAATTCTTCAAACACTTTTTTTTTTTTTCCAACAAATTGTACTTTGAATTCCTCCCATAATTACTTGGGAATCATCATCCAGATCCTTCCCAAAAAACAGACACATTTACTTCCTTCTCTGCTTTTCTGTTGTGTTCATCACTTGATTTAGAGGAAATATCCACTTCCTTAATTTTCAGTAATAAGTTACAGATATTTTATAGCTCAAATTCCAAGACCTTCAGTTGGAACTGCCAAGAAAAAAGGTTTTCTTACAAAAAAATGTTTGTAATCAAACATGCTAAATAGGTTTAAACGTTTGCCTGAAGAATTGTTCACTGGAATTCTCTTATAAGGGAACAGATAGGGAAGAGTTGTATAAAACAGCATTTAGCACATGTCACTGCAGGGCACTCCATTTCCCTCTACATCTTTTTCCTTGTTCTCTGTACAAGAAATTAAGGTTCTGTGGCCAGGTCCAGGAGGAAACTGTGTGCATTGAGTAGTGAATTCCAGACAGAAGACTAAAAGGTTAATTGCTAGAAAGAGTTTATTTTTAAATTAATTATTTGGCTTTTTCATGATGGAATGAGAAGGTTCCTACTTGGTTCGCTAGGTGCTACTGCTAGGTACCTGATTTCAGGATTCCATTGGGTGACAGACAGACTATCTAGGATTAGGCATTTTAAGCATTAATCTACAAAAAAGTTAAGGTGGCATTTTTCAGTGTTTCTTGCTTAAAAGCTACAGGTAAAACTGCATAGAAGAAAGACGTTGTGTCCCATTTGCTCTCTGCTGCCATTCAGCTATCCTCTTCACTAACTTTAATGTGGAAAGGACTGTAATACAGCACAGATTCCCTTCTCTGACCAGGACATATCTTTAAACCTTGAATCAAAACCAAGGAAGAATTATTTCTTGATAAGACAAGTAAAATATTAGTAAATATCTCAATGAAACACTACAAAATTGAGAGCAAAATTGCACTGAGTTTTTCTGTTAACTGATTAGTGGGTCTAATAAACTTTTCACAGGACTTAGAAGACCGCCTTTACTGAATTTTCTTATTGGTGTTTCCCTTTCCCTTAAATGAATGGGAAAAGTATTAATTCAATCTATTTTCACTGGAAAGGAGGACCCACATGGATCAGGTTTTTTGGTATGACTGAGATCACTCATTGCTGACTTAATGAAGTCAATGGCTATTTTTTCTATTTGGACTTTAGTTGATCCTACTTTATTTCTATCTTGAAGGCTTATTGTTTCACTACAAAAGTATGAAAATCTGATAAGAACTGAGCCCAGGATAGCCAGCCAATTCCATCGAACACCAGGGCAGGATGCCATACATTTTTTTCTTTGGAAACCCACTTTAGTCCCACAGATGGGAGACAGGTCAGGGGGAAAGATGCCAATACAGAAACATAAGATTGTAGAAATACTGTCCATGGACTGTGACTAAAAATATTGTATAAAACATAATATTGTTTCAGGGGACACTTTGAAAAAACTGTTTAAATGCAGTGGAGCAGTTCCAGTAGGAACAATAAAGAAAGGACCACCTTAGATTTTTAATATCTTCTCTATTACTTGGCATACTCCATGGGATATTGGCCTTTTGCCACAGTATTCATGAGGTTAAAATGCACTTTATACTTACCCCTTAGTGGAAGTATCCTAACAAGTTGCCTGCAGGGAACATTCATGTGAACCTACCCCCTTTCTGGCTGTACATAGGGTAAACAGTTCCCAAGACAGAACAATTTGCAGTCCAGGCTAGTGTTTAAGACAATTCTTTCAAAGCCCTACAGCCTGCTGATTTCAATATTCCCTTTGTTCCTTGGGGCTCTCAGAGAGACAGGGGAATGAGAACATTAAGTCCGAACCTGGGTCTCCTGCCTGTTTTTGAGTACCCTCTTAATTCACATGTATGTGCTGAGACCTCAAGGAACCAGGTTTTCTTAAAGAAATGAAGTTTTCAAAGCACTTTACATAAAATAATCTAAAAATTCAGCAAGTGAATAGATAATTTTAAAAAATTATTAAAAATGCATTAAAATTTTGGGAAAAATAATAAAATTATTGTAATTCAGATGTTATAATAAATGTTAAGATGTTAGAAAACACCAGGTGGGCAGCCTGTTAGGGATAAATCTTTCTTAAGCCTTAGATGTTAAAAAGTGCTGCTGTTGATTGCGTTTCTGCGATGGAATTGAGGTATCATTACACTTTCAGATGAGAACTTGGCGTGAATGTGAGTTCAAAACCAAATAAAAGCTGCCTCATGAAAGAGTCTCTTCTGTTACCTAATCACTAACATTAAGCTGCACCAGTGCAAGTATGACATATGAATGCACTAAATGTCTCTGTCACCTAAATGAGTCTAGTGTTGTTCTGTAGTCACTTTTGGTCCTGTGAATGTAAAGCATTAATTCAGTCACCATGTCTTCTGAGTCTTATTCCCTGAAATTAGTCTCTGACTCAAAGGTCAGTCAGAATTTCACCAGAGGTCTTAATTTATAAATCTTAGACCCTTCGTATTCTAGGTGTACCCTTCCTGCTTATTTCTGTAAGCAATATTTTTACCTTGTTTACAACACCTCTACCTTTGGTCATAGAACTGTTAGAAGTTTTACAGATAAAAAAACATTCCCAGAAGGGAATCTGAATCTCATCCCCTGCTTTCTTACTATAAGCACCCAAAGTTAACTTTTGTTTTATTCCTAAGGATAGTAATTTCAAACATCTCACTGTGGAAAGGATTTTTTTTCTCTCTAATATTTCACTTTCTTCTGCTCCCCTGAAAAGAGAAGAAACCCTGGCATCCAACCCTGAGAACTCTTACAAGCAGAAACCTTGTGTACTAGATGCTTCAAAACTCAGGCTATTGGCCAAGGTGCCTAGAGTTTCTGACTTCAGGTGGGCAATCAGTAGAAGCTGACAGAGTTTGGAGAATCCATCAAAGAATGTGAAGAAACAAACAAATAAACCTGTGGGCTCATGGGAAATGTTTACCAAAAATCATCTGAGAGAGCAGACACTGATAACACACTTCCAATAAACAGTATTGCTGTTCCTACATGAGAAGCAACTTTATTTACAGTGCATTTAAAATTTACAACCTGTGCAAAGATTATATTTGCTTGAACTCCTCAAGGTCAGAATTCATTGTTGATGAAATACTGACTTTCTCTTTTTCCCTATTTCTGATTATACAAAGGCCAAAAATAATGCATCAGGTACAATAACATCTCTTTTATCTCCCACTAATTTAAGCCACTAGGAAATTCTTGCACCCCACCCCATTATACTCCTAGTAGATAAGTACATTCTACTATCCAGTGAAAAAAGATAATTTTTAAGAGTACCATTATTTTAGAACCATATTTCAATAAAATTTTTCCAGAATTTATTCTTGAAAGAACCCTAGTGCCCAACAAAAATTATTTGATGCTTAACAAAGTGTTGCCTGTTCATATCTATAATAGGCAACTATAATCTGAAACGCATTGTTCATTCTATTACAAAACACAGTGGCTAGATCAGAAGAACTAAGGGGTGAAAGAAAGGACAATCTATTCTTCCTCAAATTACTAAAAGAACCATTTAAGTTATGTATATAAAACCTTTACTACTGAACATTTAAAAACTCACAAAAACCTGCCCATTGTCAAGAGCTATAGATAAATATGCAAATTTAAATATTTGGGAAAACTACATCATCTAGATGCAATAAAAATCTCTAAGTAGTATTTAGACAATTATAAGTCTGTCATTATCTTTCTAGTTATGATCAACTTGTACTTGTTATCTTATTGCACTTTCCAGAAAAATCCATTAGCGATGCTATGATTTAAGAAAGTCTTCTTTTATACTGACATTCTTTTAGGATGCTTACCACAGAAAAGAACTTCATTTTTCACCAGTTCTTGATGGCTGGAAAGTATTTGACTTCCACAAGCCATATTTATAATTCCTTCAAAGAAATTATTTGGACAACAAATTAATTGAACTGAATGCTCTGCCAGCTGAGTCAGTTCATTCCCAAACTCATTATCCCCACAAACAATTCTTTTGCCTCACAAAATTGAGGAGCACCTTCAGGCACCACAGTGTTGGTACAAGGGTGGCCATCAGTTTATGGTGTATGGAGGGGTTTCATCCTGAGGCTGTCATTCAAAAATGTTTTGTATGGAAGCAGATTTCTTTGAAAGCATTATCTGATACCACTGCTAATGGTGGCAATCTCTGTCCAAGGTGCTTGTTCCTTGCACCGCCAGCCTCTCTCCCCTCTAGCAGCTTCACAGTGAGCCAGCCCAAGGAGATGATCTGGTAGAAATGCAGCTTTCTCACTTAGGTAATTTCCCAGCAATATCACAGCTCTGATTCAATTCTCTTGGTGGTTATGCAGCAGAGAGATACCTACTAAAGGACAAGAACCTCTTAAGCTGTTTTAAGCATTGCTGCTGTCAAACGCTAGATTTTTTTTTTTTTTTTTAAACTGAATTCTTACCAGGGAAGCAAAAGCATTTTATTTTAGGATAGGTTAATGCAACAGTAAAAACTTGGCCAAAGCCAAGTAGTGTAGGAACTGTTTACCTGGAGAAGTGACAACTCCACATGATTACTCTTCAGGACATTAGCATTAGGACTGGTTGAGGATGAGGATGAACAGTAAACAAAGGGGAAAACCCTGTTACTTTAACTACTGACATTTGAAGTAGGAGGAAGAGGAAGAAGAAAAATGGGAATTGGTTTAGAAGACTTTCCAAGAAAAGCTTGTACTATAAAAGCAGGTTTCTAGCCTAGATCCTTCTTCATAAATGCAGCAGAGAGATACGAAACTGAAATAGAAGCAGGATACATATAAAGGACACTGTGAAAAGTAGCAGATATTCAGCTGATGAGTTTTGAAACTTTTTGTACAAAAACTATACTGTCAAGAGAAAAATACATTTAAATCCTTGTTTTCCTTTAAGCCAAGAGCTCTGAAATATGCAATTGGTGGAGATTAAGTTATTTTGTCTTTTTGCCAAAGGTTTAAATGTAGTTATGAAAGGTTTCTGCTAATTGCATATCCTCCAAAGGACCCAGTTTTTAGACTTCTTAGAGTTTTTTCTCACCATGATTTTTCAAAATAACTTTTTCAGATTCTCCTTTGCTTAGCAATTATGCTGAACTCAGAGAGCACAGAGTGAAAACAATCTGTACAGTCATGGTGAGGTTTATGGTCTTATACAGAAGGCTGGACTAGATCATTACGTGGTCCCTGGCCTCACAAGAGGAAAGAGAAAAAGTGTCAGAATCTCATCTAAGCTATTAGAATTCCCTTTTACACAGATGAGTTTAATACCTGTGTTCTGCTTCTCTAAACTATTATACCTTACTAGAAACAATAACTGCAAAAAAATTCACACTATACAGCTGGAAAGGAAATGGGAAGCACTTTAATATGCATAACATGCTGCTACTACTACTTTCACAGAATTAAACACAAAACAAATAAAAAGAAGCATATTAGCAAAGGCAAATCTGTATTAATCAAGTCCCTGTGTGACAAAGAAAACAGATCATGAAAAGAGGGCTGAAAAAAAGATGATTTTGACAACTAATACCTAAGGCATTTAGTAAGGAAGAAACAGGGGGAAAAAATGCTCATTGCAAACTAAAGTGTATTTGTGTCGCTGTCTTTTCCCTGCTATTCACCTCAATAATTTTCTGGAAGTAAATTTAAAGAGACTGAATTAAATTGTTCTGGAAATTTGATATATTATTATTATTATTAGTGTCCATTACAAAAATCCAGGGAACTTTGCAACTTTAATGTGTATATGATACAGATTTTCTTTTCACTATTATCCTGAAGCAAATAGATATGGGTTTTTTTTGTATTTTCTGTTTCCCTGAATAGAATTTTCCCTTATACATGACAGAAGTTGGCACCATACATTTCAAAAGTCACCTTACAACATGCAGAATCTCCCATCAGCACCTTACCCTTACCTTGGCAGTCAGAGAACTTTGTAGTTTGTCAGTGTGAGAGATTTTTGATCTTCCATTCTGTAGCCTCAAGTTTAATAATTACACCCTGTTAAGCATATGAAAAGACAGTTCCTCTTTCAACCGTGGCAATCGGTCTCTGCCATTTTGTCACAAACCTCTGTGCTGCTACTTCAGCTCTAGATTGTGTCTTGGTTACTCAACAGAGGCACACAAGTCTCGCTGAAAGAGGACTTAGTGCACCTCCTTGCCAAAGAAATGCAGAAGTCTGTGAAGCTGTTTTGGAAGTATGTGATATTTATCTCACATATATACTAATATATTTTATTATAATTTGATAGAAAATCTGTAGGGTAGTTCCTAACTGGATGGAAGTCAAAGCAACTTAATTTGGGAATTTGAACAAAGTATCTCAAGGTAAAACAGGCTGCAAACTTGCTCTGCTGTCAGCCTACAGAAAATACTCATCAAGAGCTCATTCAAAGCAGTTTATCCATGGCTGACGTCGAGTTAAGACCATTTCCACAGACAGGAAGCCCTCTGAGACTGGTCTTTAACACAGCTGAGCTAAGTCAGGCAGCTGGTTCAAGAGTCCAGGCTCATGAGAATCCCTCCACAGATGAAGTAGTTGTGTTGCAGTTCATCACAGCTGAAGATTCAGCTTTCAAGGTGGTGTGAGTTTTTTCCTTTAGAAGAAAGGATAAAACCAATATTGCATTCTGCAAATGGAGAGTCTACAATGCTCAAATATTTTTGCAAGGAAAACCTTGTGCTTTAAATGTGAAAAGATGCCTGTCCAAAAAACAGGAAATGTACGGTTTGTTCTGGTCTGGAGGCTAAGGTCAACAGGACCTTATGGGTGCTAAGGACATTTTACACAGAGAGCCGTCAAAGGAGGTTGCTCTGGTTGCTAGCCAGCTTTGGGGAAAGGTCAAACAAATGCTGTCTTAAATTCTTCTCACATAGTCAGCTTTAAAAAGGGGTTTTACTCCTGTTGCTTTTAACTAGTGAGAATTTTCTTTTTCGTAAGGGACATCAGGCCTGTTGGTGTGGAGAATCAGTTTGGGGAGTATGTATGGTGCTCTTGCCAGCAGTCCATGGTGCTGATGGAGAGATTTATACTTGAATATGGTCAGTGTCCTCAGCCTGCAGCTGCAACGGATTATTTCCAACATTTTTTGAAAGGTCACTTAGTGCGTTTCTGTGTCAGCATTGTCAAGGATTTATGGAAAGCAAGTAAAGGTCAATAATGCACACAAAATGGCCTGCCAAAATGAGTTGTGATCTACTAGTGGGTTGTTGCCCTACAAAGTTCCACTAAACTGGAGATAACATACAGAAAACACACTTGTTAGTTTACCATGCTGTTTGACAATTGCTCATCATAACTCAGGTCTCCTGCTCAGCTATGAAAAAGTCCACTAAAAGTCACAATAGGAAAAATTTCAGTATATATCATCTTCATGGTCCATTTTTCTTTCATGTACTTCCCCATAATAATGTATTGGATTTTCATGGGTGTCCAGGGTATGTATGCTAAAAAAGAGCTGATCAAATTCAGAGATAAATTTGCCATTTTATGGTTTTATGCTACAGTATCTTTAACTGTGCAATATTTTCATTAAAAGATGCTGCTCTCTATCTTAAATTAAGAAATGGAGAAGTGTGGCAGGTTTTTTTCATGACTAATGGTAAAGTTTGGATGATGCTGTCACATCTTACCACGGTAACCGACAATGGCTGCACATGAGGAACAGAGCACAGAGATAAACTTCCCTCCATCCTCGCCATCCAGATTGCATCCAGACCATCAGACGAATTAGCAACTGACTGACCTATCCTCCATCAGTTTGGGTCCACTTAGCTTTTGGCTTATAGTCAAAATCTTTAGCTCTAGGAAATACAGAAGAGGGGGACTGTCTAAGTCGCCTGTCAACACGCACAGTGATCCACTGAGCTCCGACCCACTGCAGCAGCCTTTGTCTCACACTGCTCAGTCTGCTGTGCTTGCAGCTGTAGTGCTGTTCTCACAAGCACTGTTAAAAAACATCAGCCCCAAAGCAAAGATTTGCCATGAGCACCAAGGTAGTCCCAGGACAGGGGGCAGCAAGTCTCAGCACAATTACCTCCTCCCAAGTTGTCACTTCCCCTTCTGCAGGGAGACAAAACCCAGACTCCTCTTCTGTAACCCAGCCAGGAGATCCTGCAATAAACAACAGAGTATTGTTCCTCCCAAAATCCCTTACTATTTCCCTAGGCATTTGACCGCCTTTTCCTTCAGAGTTTTCCTGCCTCTTTCTGAGACACCAGAAGGGGCACCGTAGTCTGACTCCTCTCTTTGGCCTTGGGTGAGAAGGCTGAGTGACTGCTTTTTCCTGGTTACTTGTTTAAAGCTGCAAAAAGACACAGTTCTCCAACTAAAAAACCCTTTGGGAACATGTCAAGTTGGGTATTTGTGCCCTGCCCCCCAAACATGCATGCAGAAATCTGCATAGCTACCATGTTTTGCGTCAGATGAAAGTCCCTCCCTCAACCTGCTTCTATTTTATTGCTATTACTAAAAAAATGATGGCATTTCATCAAAGACAATGCAAATAAAAATGCCTTATTTTCTTCTGTATTAACCACTTACTGTTACCCATTTCTGGGTCTATAGTCTTTTCAAGGAAGTCAGGCAATCAGAAATCTCCTGTTATGCTTTCATTCCTCAGCCATTGTTTGTGCTGTTCTTCTAGCATGCCCTAGTGTGACAAAACAATAATTATTGTATTATATTTTATGTCACATTAGAAATGTAGCAAGCAGGCTTGCCGTGGTATTCTCTCCATGGGCTCAGATCAGGCAGGAGCAAAATAGAGGGAATTAACACAAAGAGAAACTACTTTTAAATCTCAGAATGGTACTTCATTTTGAGTTTTGTTCATCACTGGGATTCATTCCAAGTTGACTGAAACAGAATTTCTCGGTCATATTTCCACATTACATTTCCATCTTTCATTAAAGTAGAGCCAGAAAAGCACTTAAGCACATGCTTAAAACTTCAAAATGCATTCTCAACACATTGCCTAATTCCTGTGATATTTTTGTTCACTGGGGGTCTTCACAAATTCAGACTAATACAAGAAATTGGCTTTGATTTAGATAAAAGCATTCTTGTCCTAAATGAGGTCAAACACAGCAAGTCCAAAACCTGAAATCTTCACATATGCTGTGGGAGACAGATACTATCATTCTTCCCTGTGCTCATGTAGCTAAAACATTGGCCAGTTAGACACAATATGAAGAGAAATATCTAACTCCTCTAGCTTCCTTGCCACAGAGAGCTGGCCCATTTGCTGGCTCATGAGCTAGGTTGGCTCAGATTCTAACACCACGAGCAACGTCTACTTCCAGCAGAGTGACTTGCCAAGTACAGTGCTGTCCAAAATGAGCTTTAAAAACTGTAAAAGTGGCAGCTCCCAGTTTTTTTAAGACAGCCCTGAGCCTTTGTTGTTATAACTGGCTTCCCTCTGTCAAAGAAAGAGCATTTTGTACTTGAGGATGTTCTCTCAGTCACTTCCTTAGGGACCCCATGTCTTCACATAAATTGCGGGATTCCCTACATAGTTCATGAACAGGCCAAATTTTAATCCAGATTCAATGCAGTATTTTCTTCAGTAGCCGTCAAGAAGAAGGCTCAGGTCCCAGCAAACAGGAGTACATTATTTCAATACAGTGGAACTCAGATCTTTAAAGGCATTTAAGCTGCTCTTTATGTCTTCCAGAAAACCTTGCTCTGAGCTGAATCATATATTCCCCGCGTCTGCTCCTTATTCTCACCTATTCTCCTTCTTTCACCTGAGGAGTTAGGTAATGTCTGGCCCAAGTACAATAAGATCCCTTCCCTTTTTAAAGACCATCTTATTCTAGAACAACGTTGTTTATGTATTCCATATGGCCTATCACTAGTGTTGTCCTTGATTCTCTTTCTCCCACTTTCCTCTTGTGCAATAAAAGAGATGAAGTAACACATTGTAAAATAATGTGTTTGCAAGATAGAATAGACATCTGCCTCTCTCTTTCAGAGGCTGCTGCTAGAACACAGTTGCTACCTATTTTGTCAATTTGACCCCAACATGTCTAGGGCCTCTCAGAGCAATTGTGCGTGAACACATCAATCTGTTCATGAGCAACAGCTCTGTGCCTGAGAAGGCCATTGATTTTGGTTTTTTGCACTGTTACTGGCACACTTGCCCAAAACCTGCTCAGGTTATTGTTGGTATTGTTACAAAAGATGTTAAGGAACTTTTGGGGAAGATGTGACCTGATCTTCCTGGAATATTTTGTAAATTTTTGTCATGCTATTTTCAAAGCAAATGCCGTTTTGCCTTTGGGCCAGCAAGCCCTGCATGCCCAGGCAAGGCCAATAAGATGTTTCTACTTTCAAAATTGAAGACTGAATGTTTTGAAAATTTCTAAGAGAAAAGCCAATCCACTCCAATTAAACCACATAAATTGCCTCTGTGATGGCTTAAAAATTTGTAAGGATAATTTCATCAATTAAAACCGCCCGCTGTTTGATTTATGACAGCATCTAAGAATCAATGAGCACAGTGTATAATGTTGTAAAACTGGGTCATTTTGCCTTCTCTTTCTCTTTTATACCATTTTAAGTCAGGAATACCTCTGGTTTATTTGCCTCAAGTAGTTTGCTGTAAAGCTGTATGAAGGTGGACAGTTTCTGACTGCAGTGATGGCAACCCCACTACCTTGTGCTGGTGTGGCTGGGGTGGGAATTAGGCACAAAGACTTCAAAACTGGTTTTAACCACACACTTGGTGCCCTGTCAAGGTTAACAGTGTCTGGAAATCTGTATGTCTCATTTCACTGTCTACTAGCCACAAGGCCATTAAAAAACAAAACAAAACAAAAACTCCAAACTATTAATAGTATGTCTTCTCTTATCATTGCATGGAAAAGGATATAGAAATATAGACAACCCAAAACCATCCGTCTTTCTGGATTATTTGAGAATACCCTCATCTTAATGAAGATGTAGATGATATCAGAATCTGAAACATAGACTCTGATGGAAAGAGAAATTATTATTTCTCTTCTGTTTCCTAAGTGATCAAACTCACAGGCATATCTCCTTGTGTTTATTCCCAAACATAAGAAAAATACAGTTTTAAAATCTCTATATCTATTCTTTATTCTTCACTGAAGACCTGGTGTGTCACTGATTACTCACAGAAAAATACTGCTAGAGTTGCTGAAATATTTTTGGAGTGAGGGCAATATTTTTAGAGGTGGGCAAACTTGTTATAGTACTAAAATTATTTTTCTCATGCAATAGATAGCAAATCAACCTACATAGATAAATAAAAACATACTAGTTGCTAGTAAATCCTCTGAATCTTTCTTTTTAATTTAGACAAAACTTAAGTAACAGTGTTCCTGCCAACTTCATTTCATGGTCTTGTGTCTGTATTCCTTCTACATACATCCATCAGTTTCCAGACAGAAATGTATTCTATAGTTCTGCATGCCTCTTTGTTATCCTTGTAAGGACCTGAATGACTCTTGCCTCAGTCATTTCTTTTGTCTGCCTTCTGAAATCACTTATATTTGGATTTTTCTACAATGTCAGAAAAGAAATAAATTGAAAACGACAAAGTCTATGGGAAAATCAAGAATTTTGCTCAGATTGTCTTGTAGTTCTGGGAGTAAAACTGACCAAGACAGTGACTAGATCCTTCAGAGCTGCAGCAGTACAACAATAAGTAACCACTTTCCAGGGAGTGGAGTTGTACAACTGGCAAAACATTCTCCATTCACCAGAAGAGGATGATCCTAAAAAGGACAAATAGCTGCATGTGGAATATGGTACAGTGGGAGAGACACTAAAGATCTAAGCCTAGATTCATATAAACATGTCAAAACCTCAGGTCACCTCAGGTGCTTGTTATTTTAATATCATTGTCTCTGACTCACAGTAAAAGTGAATTAGAAAAGTGTCTTTGGAAAACCTACATGTATAATACAAATATACACTTACAACAAAACAACTTAATACAAATACACTTACAACAAAACATGATTGAACCTCTACACTTGTCTGTTTGTCATCACTCTGGGACTGATTTTTGGACACTGCTTTTCATGCTGTTAAATTTGAATTAGATACTGGCAAAGTCTTCTTTTCTCTAGCATACTCACAGCGGTGTAATTTATAGTGTTATGCAGATGCTGGATCATTTGAATCTCCATTCTGTTGCACATAATTTACACGTCTGTGGCAAATAAAAAGATAAGTGTAATCCATATTGCAAATGCATTTTACGACTGTGAATTTACATGTTTCCTCCTTGTTCTTCTTCACCTCATGAAATTTACCTGTTCATTGCAGCAATGTCTGATATCACAGTGAGTATCTTTTTCTCAGTTATATTTGGATTTTAAAACTAGCTGTTTACTGTCTATGAAAACGTATACATTGTCATAGCAGTCTTCAATATTTCCCCAAATAATTTCCAAGATATAGTAAAAAATCTGCTGAACTGAAATAGTACATTGAAAGTAAGGATACTGCTTGAAAATACACATCTATTTATTCTCTAATTTTATTCATATTCAAGCAAGCAGTCCTAAATCAGATTATTGTTTTTAAAAAATTAAATCACTCTAGATTGAAATCCATTTGTAATAGGGCTTTTTTTAATCTCATTTTTTAATCTCAGTTTATCTCCTGATTCAGTAGACCATCTAGCCTTTTCTAGGCACTTAAAGTGATCTAACAACTAGATTTGAATGGATAGTAATGAGGTAATTTTAAATACAATAAAATAAACAGCTCTCTGAGAAGAAAACCCACTGAATTTCACTCCTTAAGGTCTGGTGTCTTCTGTCTAAGATTCTGTGTTCTGATGTTGTGTAAAAGGAAACCTTGTGTCTCTCTTACTTGAGCTGTGGCACAGAAGGTCTCTCGCTTCTCCGTAGCATCCTATTTTTACAAAAATTGTGAGAATTCAGATTCAAAAGTAGTTGTATGAGCTTCATTCTCATAAGAAGTTATGACAACTAGAAAGAGAGATTTGGAGATCTTTAGCTGGAACAAGCCAGTACAGCTTCACTTACCTCAGTGAGCTGAAGTGACTTGCTGAGAGGCTGAGCGCTAAAAATAGATAGTAATTAAAATGGAAATATTGGGCTGGGCAAACTCCACCTGAATGCTCTCTCTCCTTTGCACCTCCTTGAAATACAAATACCATGTAATTGAATTTGAATGAATTATTCACATATTCATAAAGTAGCATGTTTTCAAGTGAACATTAAAAACAGCACTTTAAAACAGCCATTGTACAGGTACCTTGTAATCAAAATATGGGTAATTCTTTATGGCATAAACAAAAAGCTCAGTTCTTACTCTTGACTTTTTTATAGTATTTCTATAACAGTGTCATTCTGGTACAGGAATAAAAATGCCATGTAAAAAAACGGAAATGCATTTTTCCTACTTATTTACACCACCTGATAAACAGCCAGGATATGTTCACAGTAGTTTGCAATGTTGTGAAGTATCTGTATTTTGCCCATTCCTGTGAAACCATTACCTAATCAAGTCCTACATGGTAAATAAATAAACTAAAACCAAAATATGACCTATTGATACTGTGTGAAAAATTATGTTATTAACTAAGGTTCATTTAAAAATGTTTCACATAATAAATCATAATTTGTTAAAAATTCAAATGAATGAATATTTTTAAAAAACAGAAGCCAAAGACAGAGAACTTCAGTCCCTTTTAAATTCTCTCCATAAAGAATCTCTTCAATTAATCTGATTCAGTATATTAATCAAACATTATTGATTAGTATACAGAAAATGTGACTTGCTGATGTGTTTGGGGATAGAGTTGTTTAAACTACAGAAGCCTTTAAAAAATTCCCTCCCCCAGCAGGGTGATTTCAGGTGCGATGTTAAATGTAAGCTCAGCCACTGACTGCAAGAAGTCACTAAGGCAAACACTGAAGCACCTTGGTGAAGGCAATTGCTGCCTCAACACTATCAACTGACTGTTCTACTCAGTGACCCTCTCAGATCTCAGAAAAGCTCTTTTCAGATTCTGGGTCTTGCTGTATTGATTTCAATCAGCAGCTTTTCCTCAGAGCCCCGCTTTGAAACAGCCCTGCCAGAATTTCTACTCTCTAGTCCAAGTTTTATCTCAGGGTTTTTGTTCACATTTGACGTCGTTCAGATAAATTACAAGAGAGGATTTTTTGTGTGTACTTGTTTCCCTACCCACATTTTTTTTTAATTATGTTTGTTCCCAACACAAGTAAATCTTTCTGTTTACTTATGCTTTCAGTCACTCTATTGAGGGAGGCACACTGAGCTGCCTCAAGTGTTGTTTTCAAAATGTTTTTACATTTTGGGCCATGCTTCAGTGGGACCAAAGTATTTCTGTCAACGAGTTCATTAATGCCAGGATTTTACGGCTGGCTTTTGAATACTGGAGGCACTCCACTGGAGGCCCTCTCACCGCTCAAATCCTCATGCTTTGCTCTTATCCTTAGCAGAGCAGCAGAGGCTTTGGTAGCCCTCACTCTCCAGTGGCACAGGCTGGAGAGGGACCAGGCAGCTGCTGCTCTGCACTAGGGCACAGGAGCTGGAGCAGAAGGTCACAAAGTCCTCCCCATCATTCTTCTCCCTCCCTCGTGAGAGGCTGCACCCGCTGCACCACATCCCCAACGGCACGGAGCAAAACGTGGGGGGAGGCAACATCACTTAAGCCACGTTTGCACCGCCTAATTTCTATAGCTCTTGGCATAAATGACATCAGCTTAAAGGGCTTTTTGATGGTTAATTTTCAGGAAGAGGGGAAAGGGTATTTCAGACAGTAAAACAGTTTCAAAGTTTTTCTCATTTGCTGTTGTTTTTTTGTTGATGCTTTTTTTTTTTTTTT
>VZRN01005525.1:0-33974 GCA_013397935.1 Dasyornis broadbenti
GGGGAAAGAAGGCAGTTGACAATACTTTTGATATCGTGTGGCACACGATATTAGAAGAAAAGTAGCTTCTAGTAAGTTTCTAAATAAGTGGGATCCTCTCCCGTTTTCCTTAGCAATTTTGCAGAGTTCTTTTATTTCTCTATAGGGGATGGGCTCCCAACCTTTAAATTTGTGGGGGCCCCTCTCTTGCCTCTTGCAAAAACGACTGGAAAAGCTGATATTTTTTGGGCCAGTTCCCAATTTCCCTTCCAGCTAGCCTGCCTCCGTGTCTCTGCCCAGTGATCTTCTGTCTCAGAATCTGTGGAGCTGCTTTCATTCTCTGATAAGGAAGAGCGGTGCTCCCTCGGGCAAGCCGTGGCAGCGTGGAGGCACATAGTGGGGGGGCGGGGCACGGCAGCGTTTGGGTGCCAGCACGGCCCGAGCCAGGCTGGGGGTGGTGCCGGGGCGGGGCCACCAGTGGAAGAAATGGGGCGATGGGCGGGGCCTGCAAGAGGGATGGGAGTCTCTATGACAGGGGAGGGACCTGGCACGGGGATGGGACCCGATGCAGACCTGCTCACTGATGCAGGGGGTGGGATTTTGGTGAGCATGTGAAAATTTGGACGATAAGGAGACAGCATGGTGGACCGAGCCATGTGGCCAGTGCCACCTTGGAAAGCACATGGTGTTGGTATGGCTGGGACTTGGGGGGTCGGGATGGGGGCTTGGGGGTACTCCAGGCACGGGTGATGAGTCTCGACTTGAGAAAGGCACAAGGGAGACTGGGAAAGGTCAGGGGGACAGCAGCAGCTTTGCGCCTCATGGTGAGGTACGCTTTCCAGTCTCCTATGTCCTCTCAACTCAGTCTCTGAGTTTTTAACTGACTTATGAATCACAACTAGCAAAGGAAACATCTTCGTAACTGAGTTATTTCCACTCTGTTGAGGAGAGTTAGTTTCTCTTCCACTCCATTCCAGAAAGCAGGAGACTGAACAGATGCCACAGAAATGTCTGGGAAAAACTCAAAAAGCCAATAAGTGAAACATTTTAAATTTCTCTTACAAAACCTGACATTTCCTGCTTTAAGTTTGGCTTTAACTGGAGAATAAACATCTTTTTCCAAACAGGCTAACTTTCTAGCCATCTTTTCCAGAAAGAGTTTTCTCATAACTGAGAGAAAAGAATAGTGACTCAAGCAAAGTTTTACTCACACAACTCAGGAGGTTTTTCAGGGGAAGTGGCTGTGACAAAGCGACTTAAAAATCCAGAAGCTAAAAACTGCTAGAGACGTTCCCAGGGAGATGTAGTAGATTGTCCCTGTTCAGGCGGCATTTGTTGCAGCCTAGATGGTGAGGGCTGAAACCTTCCAGGACCGTCTTAGCAGCGGAAGCCGCTCGGCAAAGTTGCCACATATAACACACTACAAGCACACACAAGGTAGCTGATAACGTGGTCGACAGCAGCGAGGCAAGAAGGGTCCATGAGAGAAGTTTATTCCAATCATGCATGTGAGGAGATGAGTAGAAGAGAGGAAACAAGGAGGAAGTCTAAGATTTTATATGGGGTTGGTGGGGGTGGAGAGAGCATAAGTGAGCCAATGGTCTGGAGGCATAGGGGCAGTACATAGACGGGGTTAGGATACGAGAGCCAATAGGGAAGATCCAAGGAGTAGCAAAAGGGACAAGGGATCTGCCTGTCTGACCTGGGGAACAGGCTTCCCCAAATACTGAGTCAGGATTTGTTATTGTGTGTTTTTCAATGGATGGCAGATCTTTCTGTAGCTACACCACCGTGATTTAGTCTTCTAAACAGTTAAAAAGGCTGGGTTCCTTGATATTACCATTTTTTTCTTTCTTTCAGTCATTAGTCTAATGGTTGGATTTTTAAGTAGATTTCTTTCTAAAAAACATTATGACTGCATTTGCTACACCAGAACAGATCTGAACAAAGCTATAAAGACACATAATATCACCACAGAATCATATAATTTGGTGGTCTCTGTTTGGGTGCAGACAGTCAGGAAATCATTAGGCTGAAATTTGTTTTTGAAAGGTGAAGGTACTTCATCTTCTTGAAGAGCTGTGCAATAACTCAGCAATCCCATCTCCTGGGCAAAAAGTAGCAAGGAATTCTCTCATGCAGAAATTCCTTCCAAATTTGCTTTGGAGACTGCCTAGTTCCTCATGGCTTTCTGGAAGCTTTGTTAAAATTCCAGCTACTTAAAAAATAAGTTAATTGAATCAGAAGTCAGTTAAGTCCTCTAGTAGCCTATCCCAAATGAGAAATAATGAGATTTTCTGAAATTAGCAGATGAAGCTGTCTGTTCTGTGTAACTGCAGGCTCAATATTCACTTAAATATTCATCTCATCTACAAAACACTGTATCATCCAGAGCTCTGTCTGTATTTTCCCTTAGAAGGAAGCAGGAAAGAAGCGTAGAAGTTAAAATAAAAATAGGTGAAATTACTTTCTGCCTTTTAAAGTATCCCTCTAATGAACTGGGAGGGTCTTTTATCTCTAACGATTCAGTGCACAAAAGAGAAAAATCACCAGCAGACAAGGCCTGGCTTCTATGATACTAGTGAGGCTTTTGCTTTTGATTTCACTGGCACTAGACTCTCGCCTTGATGAGTGATCACTTTTGCTTTCTTTTTTATTTCACTCTTAAAAACATTATTTGATGAAAGAAAACTTAGAAATTATTTGGACAATGGAGCTGTAGATTTCATTCTAAAATGCTTCAGAGTGCAATCATCGACAGGATAGAAAGTTCCACTGTCAGAAAGGCTTCACAAAATTTCTTCTATTAATTTCATTTTTCTGTAGTTAATAAGTGTCACACTACCATCTTAAATCAACCAGCAGATGTTACATAGAATTGTCTTGAAGAAAAGCAGTCAATATCTTTCACCCCTAGGGATGTTGTTGCTTTGAGGGACACTCTGTTTGTATGTACCTAAATAATGTGTCTTTATTTAAAATGTAGCCAGCTAGCAGTAATTTTACAAAATACAGTCTTAGTACAGCTTTAATGAGTTCTTTTTCCCTATTGGATTTTCTTTAGGGCACAACTAAATGAATTATCCAGAAGGTTTATAGGTAAAATGAAATTATTCTCAAAATTCCAGCTACTTAAAAAATAAGTTAATTGAATCAGAAGTCAGTTAAGTCCTCTAGTAGGCAAAATTTCTTCGTTATAAGGATCATGATAAATGCTCTGTAAAATTGTCATATAAGCTTCAATCCCTTCACTTTTCAACATATAAACATATATTAAAATCTTATCTGTCCAAAATAGATGATTAATCCAGATACTGACGTTCAGATCCTTTTCAAGAAGGTGAATGGGATTCAAATGCAGTGGAGGCCTTGAGCTCTTCTCTCTACAATCAATCTGCTACAGAATGCCTTGGTGAGAGTTTCAAATAGTAGCATTATATATTGCGAATGCTGAGATTCAATTTCACAGGTTAGCTCTGTAACACACACCTGTGCCTTCGTGTCTGTATATCCCAACACACGTGTGTGCACATGCACTGTGGAGAACCTTATTGTCTTAAAAGGAGGATTTCCAAAATGGTTTCACAACTTAAGGTGTCCACAGGCTTTTGGAACACAAGCTTTCATAAAAATCACAACCCTCCAAATGAGATACTCCTATCTGAGACATTTGAAACGTAAAAGCATAAAACTCTACTATTGAAGCAAAGGAGTTGCATTTTTATCTTGTACAGAGTCTGAAAGCAGAGATGAAGGTATGCCACCAGGCACAGATGAGACTTTGCCTGTACCCCAGATAGAAGTGCTTTCAGACTTCTTTGCAAATGGAGAAATTTGTACTTTGGTCAAAAAAAGTGCCTGGAGAATGCAGTTTGTGGCCTTTCATTATCTGAGAGTAGTTCAGGAGAAGCTGAGGTTTTGATTAAGATGGAGATAAATTCTTGATACTCACATAATGAGAAATATTTTTTAGTGTTTTAGCTTCAGTTCCATGATTATGCAATTTTGCATCTCTTCAGTCAAAAGGCTGAAGTATTATTCTGCCAATTATCCATGATTGTAAGAGTTTTCTGGCTGTCTCTTTCTCTCACTAATTTAAGTCAAGTTTTCTGAGTAAGAGATAATGCCTCAGGCTTGCTCTTGAGATGGAAGGGATAAGATATTTAAAGTTTATCTTGACCCTTCAGGTATTACAGTAATCCACTCTAATGCATCCTTGAGGGTTCTGATTGCTTCATTCTTTTTGTAAGTTAAGTAAGTGATACTATATTACCTAATGAAAGTAATTTTATCTAACTTTTTCTCTGTTACCAAAAGTCAAAGAACACTAGATAAAGTCAAAGATGTTAAGAAAAAGATAGAAATATTTGACATTTTCCATGCACAAGTCTGCATTCTCTTTGGAGACTGGATAATCTTCCCGTGGTTCTCCTCTACAACCTCGTAATTGTTAAGTAATGTACCCAAGTCTTCTGCAGTTGGTGCTGAAACAATAGAGAAAAATCAGGAGAAAAGCAGAGCAAATGTGTAGCACGGGTAATGAAATAAGCCTGTTCTTTTAGTTCCCTCTTGAGATATTTACATTTGGAAAGAAGTAGACTAGAGCAGTCATATGACAGCTATTTAAAAAAATCCAAACCAACCAAAACAAACCCCCCACCAAAAAACAAACAAACAAACAAAAAACCCCCCCAAAACAGCAACAAAAAAAAAAAAAAAAACCCCAAAAAAAAAAAAAAACAAACCAAAAAAACCCAAAACCAAAACCACAGAGAAATCCCAAATCCAAATGATGAATAAACTCGGAGTGGCAAAAATAAGAATTCAGAGATAGTCATTGTCTTTTAATCACTGAACCCTTGACTTTAACATGTAGTCTGGGGAAAGAATTGTCATTTAAGGGGATATTTGAAACAAAAAAAGGGAGAAATTTCAATACCAAATATATATGCAAATTAATAACTATTGGTGACTCAAGAGGAATATGCAATGGTTTTGTGAAAAATATGAGTAAAAAAGAATTGTTCTGTCAAGGTCATGGAGTTAGTAAGGGACTGAAACAGATGAGACTTCAGCACGAATTTTTGTGCTGAGTGTGAATATTAATTATGACAGAAGTCCTAGGATTCAAAGTGGAATTGTTTTTCAAATGATCAGTGTCATCAGTGACTGCACAAAAATTTCTCTTTGTTCACATTTTACACTGTAAATGATGGGAAAGTCCAACATTTGGATGTGGACCAGCATTTCTTAAAAGAAGAAAAGCTCCAGGGTCTCCCAAATCAGTGTTGATGCCAAAGCATTTAGAGGCAACCTCCTGAGACACTTGGGATGCAGATGCAAGTGACTGCAAGCAAAATTATGGAAAATCTTCCTTCAGTTACATAATGTGAAGGCTGGGATGCTGGTGTTTGTCACAGACCACAGAAAAATCCTTTCACTTATCTTCTCCAACATATTTTTCATTTCTTTCCTTACTTAAGCTTTTAAAATGTTCCTAGTATAAACTTTCAGATGTTTTTGTACATGTGTGCACACACTCATGCCAAATATTACCTAGGTTTCAGTTAGTTTTTGTTGTGTGAACCAAGAATGAAATGAGTTGTGCACTATCCACAGGGGACAGTTTTTTGTGCTTTGCAGACGCTGACATCTCAGTGGCACACAGGAGACTTTTCACAACACTGTGGTGGTGCTGAACTAGCAGGGCTACCACATACGATCTGTGAAAATGTGGACTCAAGGAAGGAGTTACTCATTTCATTGACTTAGTGCTACATGGAATTAATTGTGTCTAGATTATGAGCCATGTTAGTGCTGGAGTGTTGGTAATATATCAGGTGTTCAAAATCATCACGGACTTTCAGACAAAAAGAAGAGAAAACAGAAAGTGCAGTAATTCCCAGCAGAAGGACAGTAATGCTGTGCAGAACTGGCGCTGTGAACACATGAATATATCCATGTGACTTGTGCCCAGCCCATTTTCTGTGTACCAAAGTCACTGCATACGTGAATGCAGCACACAAGCTGGCATATTTCTGACAGCCTCTCTACCAAATCAATGCACTGCAGAAAGCACTGTGTTTGCATGACAACTGAAAAACAGTCTGTGGTTCATGGTGTTGTCACTGTCAGGGAAAACCACAGTTTCAGCAAAGCATCAAAATGCTTCTGCTAGTAAGACCAGGAAAAAACAGTTAAAAAGTGACTGTATTAATCCTTTCCCTTTATATTGGGTTGGAGGGCAGCAGGTACTTTCCATGAAGGGCAGGAACAGCTTAAATATACATAATTCTAAAACCTTGTGAAATTTTCAGATGTCTCAGTAGACTGCTGCTTGAAATCAAATGGTTTTGAAAAAAGAAAGAAGCTGGGGTACCCCATATACCAATTAATGCATGAATGTAGCTTATTCCAGAGTCTGAGAGATTCGAGTAAGCAGTAAATCTGCTTGTTTAGTCTGGCAGGTTGCTGTCTCATTATCTATTTCTGCTAGAGTTCCTAAAGGGGAGGTTCCTCTTTCGCAATTGAAAAATTTTGCCCTTGCAGAGCACAGATTTAGCAACTGTAACAGGATAACTTCTCAGTCTTAGAAGGTTAAGATGCTTGGAGAGGGAGCTGTGGAGAATGGGGGTCTGCAGGGGGTGAAGGAAGCAGCCTGCTTGTAATGAATGAATGCATCATGTCTATTTTACTAATACGTAACAGCTGATGAATTGTACTTTAGCATAGCAGATAGGAATTATCCAAAATGGGAAGAGTTTATGGCCTTTGTCATAGGGTGAAGCTCATCCAAAAGTAACACTTAAGTCAGTGAGATCTTGTCTGTTCCTGCTCATCTCTTGGGGACGATCCACACACAAAAGCAAGCAGAATTCTGAGTCTGGAGAGAAATCATTCCCTGCATCCCCAGGATGTTGGATGGTCAGAACGAGGACCCTGAGACCCTGACACTTGTGGCAGCTGGAGGGGAAGGTGAGGCACCAGCCTGGACTAGGGTGACCGTGAAGACAGTGAACATCATGGAATAGAGATGTAAAGTTCTAGACTGAAATTTCTATCTACACACTACAAAACTCCCACTTAAATAGATTGAGAATTTTCAGTCAGCAGGTGGTGTGGGTCTGTCCTTTCAGTGATCTCAGCAATCTCAGCTGCAATTTCCCTTGTGAAATTCTGGCTAAAAAGTCATGCTGTAGCATTAGTACTGAAATGATGTATTTTTCTTCTGGAGACTGAAAAACAGTGGGAGAGCCTTACAGAGTGTCTGGAAATGGATCTTGTTTGAAGAGAGGATAGCTTTGATAGAAAGGGAGAATCTATCACTGAAAGAGGCTATTACAGTAAATAAGAGTTCATTTTGCCAGTCTAAAATTTACCTATTTAATTCTTGGGAGTTCCCCCATAAACTTCAGAAAACTCAGATTATTGGGTGTCAAAAAGAACAATTGGTCATTTATTGGGAATCACGGATGGGAAGCAAGTATCTAACGTACCATTTAGTTTTTATGGTTGAATTCACAGTTACACACAAATCGCTTTGATTTTTTAGCAAATAAAATACTAATCTTTAAGCTGCTCTTTACTCTTTAATTCTTACTTTAATTGCGGAACATTTTATCTTCCTGAATATTTCTCATTTCCTTTCTAAAATACTTATAGTTTTAACAAATGCTTGTAGATTCTCTTAAAAGCACATCATTTATCAAAGTAATTAAGGCAGATATTTGGCTAAAAGATATGTAAAAGGATTACATTTATAATTAGGTGGAGATAATCTCTGGGAGGAAACAAGAATACTATAGAGTGCTGAAAGGAGAAGATTTACCCATTATTTTGTTAATACTGAGCCGAAGACAAAATCAAATGAGATCTTAGTGACTAAAATATGAATTGCATAGAAGTTTTGCAAAATCCTCTGTGACATTTAACAGAAATGTGGAAGAAATTAATGCTTAGGTACTAAAACACTTTTTATGAAGGTTTAATGTGCAGATATAAAAGAGCTAGCATCTGTTTTCCTACAGTTTTAAATTGCAATGCCTATCTCAGATCTATTTCTAAATATAGAAAAACCTCCGCATGATATATCTAAGGAAAATTAGTTGTGAGAATTCTTCATTTTTATTGAAAGGCCAAGAAATTTGAAGCTAAAATTTCCAACTTTAGTTATTAAGAAAGGAAGATCTGCGGCAGTAAATTTCATTCCTAAAACATTTCTGTGTGGAAACTGTCTACCCCTGAAGGCATTATATAGCTTAAAAACAACATAGAGAGAAATACAAATTGACTTTTGAACCAGATATCAAACTTGCTTTATAAATTCCTAATCCAGTAACGTGGATAAAGCTGTCATGTCTCACGCTGAGCTGATTGCACTGCAAATGCCTGACCTGCAGGCCAGTTGCATTTTTGCATGCCACTGGTCTTTCAGCAGAGCTCTGTAGGTAGCAGGTATATTTCAATCATTATCCCAGTTAGATTCTTGGGAAACTTTTATTTTTAATAGCATACTGTAAACAGGTCCCATATGGTGATTTATTATGTTTTAAAGATGTTAATCTATACTGTGAGGCCTTGTGCAAAATTAAGTCTCATCATTAGCACTATCCTAATTTCTCTAGTGTCAAAATAACAGTAGGTGCTGTTGGAAATGTTTGGTAAGTTCTGCAGGAAGCCTGGCTGAATTCAGTACAGAGCTACCATTCTGTTGTTTAATTGCCATTTATTTAACTGCATGTCAGATTTCCAGGAACCAGCAGAGTGTTCCTTCAGGTACAGCTCCCAGAGGCACAGTGCAGCAAATATACTTGGGACCCATCACTTACTGCTTTACTAAATATGTAAATAATGTGCCCACTGAAGTGCCCCTCAGAGCACCTGAACTCTGCTGAGATGTAGCACTGAAAATTTGAGAAACAACTTCTGATTAAAATTACAGTGGTGGCAAAAATTATGTCCTGCCCACAAGTGTGCTGCTGAGGATACTGAGGACCTTTCAATTCCAGCATAAGTAACTTCTGATTACAACTGGGATACTTGCTGTCTTCCTGGTAAAAAGCATAATCCTTCCAGCCGCACAGGGCCACGCCAGTGTGAGTCAAAATCCACTCTTGGCATCCTTCTCTATATTTTAAATAGAAAATAATGGAATGAATCCCCCTGTTAACTATCACTAAAGTGATAAATCATGAAGAGAGCACTGCACTTCCTACAGATAAAATGATATCTCTTATTTCATACCGTTGCAAGCACTTTTGAGTCATCATGCAGAAATAAGTAAGCCATAAATTAAATAATTGATTTTGTTTGGAGAGTAACAGTCTCCCAAGGACAGTTTATAGGGAAATCCATTTGCGTTTCATGGGTCAGTGGACTTCAGAAATCTCACAAATGAAACCCTGATTATATATTCAGGATGTAGAAAACTACCTTGAGGATAGTTTTATAGGGCCATATTTCTTGAACTCTTCGGAAGGTTTTTATTTTTTTCTTTGTAAATAGCTATAACTGTGCCATGGTAGACTTGAAGAGAGGTGTCTTACAGTTCAATCGCAGTACTTTGTAAGGCCTGTTCTTTAGTTCTTGGGGCAAGCTTAATCTCTGCTTCAGAGCAAGCTTAATCTCTGCTTCAGTTTCTCATCTGTGAAACTGAGATGAAATGTTCCTTCTTATATTTTTTATCCACTTGGTCTTCTAAGCTCTGAAGGAAAGCAAATTTTTGCTATTTTAACAAGTCTTTTGCTTTGTGGATAATCAAAATGCTGTACAATACAGCCTTGAAGTTGAATGAGATTCTTGCAGCTCAGGAAGTCCTTGTGAAATGAGGGAATTTACTGACAACTGTGGTTCACCATCTTAAAAACTTAAATAAAAAACGTAACTATAACACAAGGTATCAACACAGTTTTACTGCCTTGTACAACAGTGCAGTTCAATACGCCACAGGAGTTTTATTACTGCAGTTCAGTTTGGTTTCCATAGCCATATGATCCTCTCCACATGCAGCTTGATCACTGTAAAAAACTTATTTATAGCCTTGCTTCTTGAGTAAATTCTTGTCTTCATATTGTAGATGGTAGGTAGAGTCAGGTTCAGCACAAGTGGATACAACAATTTAAAAAATAAATAAATTTGTTACTACAAATACCTGGATCAGAAGATAAAAATATTCTGAACATTATTTTATTGATCTTCCATTCTTTCTTTATTCCATGTGTATTATTTTTCAAGGGAAAATTCCTCCCTTTTTAACTTAGGCTCCCTAGCGAAAACAAGTGCTTTTGGATACTACTGTGTGAATTGCAGGACTAATGTTTGCCAGTGGCTAACTGGCATATAAGTTTTGGGAAATGGAATATGCATTCCTGATTTTCTCTTAATTCCCTTTGGCAGAGTTCAAGACTTTTCAAAATGATTTTGCTGTACTCAAATGGATTGTTTGAATAATAAGACATTAGAGGGTATGAGATAAAAGTGATTTTAAAACAGGATCCATTTGACAAAAAATGTATCTTATTTTGTGAGAAGACATTACAATATGCATCTCTAATACAACCAACTTGAAGGTCTAGTATTTTAACACAGAATAAACCTGTAGTTCAAGCTGATAGTGTAGAAGAAAAAGGGGATTTTTTTTCAAAAGCCAGACATTCAAGTCCTGCTGTCTAAAGGCAGAATAATGTAAAGAAAGTTATAGAATGGCATTGCATATTACCTTAGTGTTATGGGAAAAATATAAAAAAAAAAAAAAAGAGAATTGGTCTTATTAATGATGAGCCTATAATTGGTGACATGAATTTCAGAATACAAAATCAATGAGCACATATGGTTGTTTCCCTACAAATGGGACAGTGGGAGTAATCATCAAGCAGCTCAATGGATCAGCATTGGAATGTTTTAGATTTCCTATATGGTGTGCTCAGATACGTCCCATTCCAAAAAAAACATTGTGTTAAAAAACAAGATAAATGTCTGTAATTTTAAAGTATAAAGCAGCACCACTTATCAAAATGAACAGGCAAATAGAACCTTTATGCTGTGATTTTATTTTTTTTTTTTCAGCACAGACCTGGGTAGGGAACTCCTTTACATTTTAAGGTATTGTCAGTCTCAGTAAAAAAGGAAGGTGGCTGTTATGAACTGTCTGTCTCTTCTAGACTTGCCTGCAGTTGCAGTTCTTGTTCACGGCTGAAATATTTCACTCACCTCAGTGTTGTTCTCTGAAAGCATTAAAATTAATGCAGAAATTTCACTCAATGTAACCTTCCAGCCAGGAGACTAGTTGTTGTCAGCACAGCATTTCTTGTTTCTTCATATAAATGTTCTAATTTAGTAACTTGGAGACTTACTTTTTTCAGCATCCCAAATGAACATATTGTGTATAACAATTTTTCATATGCTCTTGAATCAGCAGACTGCCTGTTAATTGCCTGCAACACTCCCAAACCGGCCATTAGGAGAAAGAACCTCTGCAATACTTTCATTTTTCCCTTTCCCTGTTCTCCATGCCACTAACCCTCAGCTGAGAAATGAAGTGCCAGAATATTTTAATTTTGTGGCACCTTTCAGTTCTCCAACTGGCAGGCCATACATCAACACATTAGGTGCCATGAAAATAGTCTTTAAAATATTTCTTCCTCAATTTATTTGTAAAAAAATGTTAGTGTCTTGTTAGACACTAGTAGTATCTGCAATGTAACCACACCACCAAAATTTTCCAAGAAACATTGCCTGTATGTTAAGGTATTCCTTTAGCTTTCCTATTAATAATAAAATTTATAATTTCATCTCTGCTAACTGAGGATACAGTGCACCAATACAAATGTGATGGAATACCTGCTGGAAGCAGCTTTTCAGGGCTTTTAAAAGATTCAAGTAATTTACTGTTTTCACATTCCTTCTGCCTTCTTTAGCATATCTGGGCCATGCTATAACCTTTATATCACTTGACGGACTATAACCATTAGTGTCCCATTATCACTTTTCTTGGCTCTACATCAATTTTTACAGAAGAATGCGTCTTGGTTGAGATTGCATGATTTCAGTGCATGCCTCCAATACATACAGGGTTACTACAGTTAGGACCTGTTTGCAAAAAAACAACCAACAAAACCTTTCTACAGAGAATATTGTCTCCTGACCATCAGAAGAGATCAGCAAATGCTTCCTCTCACCCTACAAATGAACTACTTTAAAGCAGAAAGAGTTTTGCAACTGACAGTCTTTCCCAATACATGTACGTTTCTACCATGCCTGACACTTCCCCAGACAAAATAAACAGGTGTATCTATAAAAAATCCCAGGACTATGCTGGGGTATTCTTTTCCCAGAAAATTTCTAGAGAACATGTTACAATGTTTTATTCCTCTCACAGTGAAAACCCCTGCTTTTCTTTCATTTACATGGAATTTTCTCTGTGTTTCAGTTTATCCCCTTTGCCTCCTGTCCTGTGACAGGGAACTACTGAGAAGAGTTTTGTTCCAATCAGCTTTACTTCCCCATCAGGTATTTTTACATGCATAAAAATAATTTGTAGAAATACCTATACATATTTAATATTCAATATATATTTATGTATTAAATATGTATCATATCCTCCACAAGCCTTCCCTTCTTCAGAGAATCAATGGAAATATGAGCTGCACAATCCCAGCTCGCTCAGCCTCGCTTCATAAAAGAGATGCTCCAGTTCCTTTATTGTCTTTGTGGTCCTGCACTAGACTTGCTTTGGTATGTCCACATTGCTCTTGTTCTGGGGAGCCCAGAAAGGGAACCAGCAATCCAGGTGTGTCTGCCAACACACTTCATAATGTAGACCAGGACCTTCCCAGACAGCACCTTTCAGAGATAGTGACCATGCAATGACATCAGACATCTCCCTCAGCACTCCTGGGTGTGAGCCACCGAGGAGGTGTGGAAGTCTGCTTTGTTTAAGTGCTCCCCAATGGGATGATCCTCCTCTGCTAAGGCTAAGCCTTCTTTGTCACAGACTTTCTGGTGTCAGGGGTCTGGGATTTCCAGACACCGAACCTAGTGGCTAACACAAAAGGAAGAAAGGCACTGAGTACCTCAGCCTAGTCTCTGTTTTTCTCAGCAAGTTCTCTGCCTTCTTCAGCAGCAGGTCCAGTTTTCCTCTAGCCTTCTTTTTGTTGCTGTATGAGATTTTCTTGTTGCCCTTCATGCCTCCTGTGAGATTCAATTCCCTGTGGGCTTTAGCTTTCCTAAACTCATCCCTCCAATCTCACATGGTATCTCTATGTGATTATTATGTGATTAACCTCCTAGGTTTGCTTTCATCTCTTGTACACTTTGGGGTTTTGTCTGAATTTAGTCAGGAGTTCCTCAGTCATCCATGCAGGTGTCTTTCCATCTTTGCTTGACTTCTTATATATTGGTATAGATCTTTCCGGAGCTTGACTATCAGCAAGCTCTTGTGGACTTCCTTTCTCTTTGACACCATAGTCCGTAGGATTTTTCCAAGGTGATCTCTGAACAGGCCTACATCCACCGCCCTGAAGCCCAGGGCTAAGGCCCTGCTTTTCACTCTGTTTTACCCTCTCATGCTTCTGAAGTTCTCTCTCATGGTCACTCCAAACATTCCCAGCCAGTCCTTCCTTACTGTCAGTAGGAGGTCTAATAATGTTCCTCTCCACATTAGCTCCACAGGAACTCATCAACAATGCCCTACAGAAACCTCCTGGATTGTTTGTGCTCTCCTATACTGTCCTGCCTGCAGATATTGGGGTAGGCATATTTCCACATGGGGATTGGGGCATGTGACAATATGATTTTTCCCAGTTGTCTGAAGACCTATTCTACCTCATCGTCCTGGTCAGGAGATCTACAACTGATTTCCACATGAAATATGACCCACGTTGCCCTGCTCCCTAATTTTGACCTTCATCTATGTAAGAGGTTGAATAATAAATCTCTGAAAATTTGTATTTCTGAGTAGACAAATGTTACAAGCTGCCCTGTGAGTCTGTTTATAGATATGTTTCTTTTACTTTGGTTAGATTTTCTGGTTTTGCAATTTCAGTGTCTAATTGGGCTTGGGAGGAGAGAGGTGGCAGATGTGTCATTTCTGCTGAACTGGAGGAGGAACCTGAGCAAAGAGATGCTTATAAATCCAGACATCTGTTCAAACAGAAATTGAGTGGTTTCTATTTTGCAAAAATTTTCATAAACATTTAGTTATATGACAGGCCTTGGGTTTTTCTTCTAAATTGTTCTAGTAAACATAGAGTCAAACAGCATTGATCAATGGTTCAGATTGGTTCTCATAAAAAGCATGACCTTGCATTTATTACTGAAATTTGTTCTGCTCTCCTGGGTAGCTTCTGCAAAGTCTTATTAAATATTGACGAACTTGCTTCTTGTTGCGGTTTCTGGCTTTTCAGTGTTACCCCTGCTTTCAGAGTTTAATTTATATTTGCATAACTATTCCCTACAAAACCAATCATAGCAGAGATGCATGGATTACTGCATTCTGATATTTTTGCCAAATTGGAAAATGACCAATAATTTCCACAGGGGTTTTCTGGCTAAATGCATAACCTTATTGAATTCAATACAGAACTCCTCTCTCCTCAGTAGCATTCAAATTTCACCACCTGTTTCTAGTCCATTGCAGCACTTGAAGAATTCCACTGCACAAGGGAGCTCATCAAAATCTGTTGGAAGTCCAGATAAATTACATCGTGTTATTCCTTTAGATATATTCAGAAGATTGTTTTGTTTTTTTTGAAATTAGGTTTTTTCTTTTCCTTTCAAGCAAAATGCTTAAATGCTTATTGTCAAATTAATAATTTAATCTTCCATTTTCTGAGATAATTTTAAACCAAAAAAATGCCTATATTGAAATGTGAGTTCTGTGCTCTCTCAGAAGTTTGTCTATCCCTGAGTTCCCTGGAACTTGCTTGTATTTGTCTGTTTCTTCTGCAACTCCATTTGTTTCATATTCACCACATGATACAAACCATTTTTTGATGCATTCAGAACAGATGTTGCTTTCAAGCTGATTCATGGCCATCTTTCAAGGGTGTTGTGAGGGAAACTGTATTGCAAACTTCCTGATGGCATCTCTGGTGCACAAATTGCAGACTTCAGTGCAGAGACTTATTCTTTGTACATGTCAGACAGGATATTGCACTGAACACCAGTTATGTTGCATAAGAATGGATTCCTCTCTAGACATAATAAATGTGTTGTGGGCATTTCTCAGTTCCCAGGCATGTACCATGTTGGGTGCTAAATATGCAGCCAACAGCCTGAGTGGCTTGTAAATCAATAAGATCTACAATCCTCCTTCTTCTTTATCAGAATTTGACAGGTAGGACTGGCATCTGTTACTACAGGTGCAAGGCTCTGGACCTAGGAGGCCAGAAAACTGATGAGGTGGCGGAAGGTCCTTCTGGGATAGAGCAACCTCCTAAAACAACACCACAGTAGCCCACATCCTGTCCTCCTCTGTCAAGAGGAAAAGAAGGGTAGTTTTAATAGGAATGAAGGAGAATGAATGAAGGGCCCAATATACAGACTAGAACAAACTCACAGGGAAGTCTGCTGTCTCCCATGGGCTTGGATAAAGGACATTAGTGGAAAACCTTCCAGTCCAGTAAAGCCCTCTGATTACTACCCGCTATTTATCATTCAAGCTGGCAGTTATGAAATAACCAAGAGAAGTGTGGGAACAACCAAAAAAGCCTTCAGAGCCCTGAGATGATTGGTGGTAGGATCAAGATCACAAGTAGTGATTTCCTTGGTCTTTCAGGTAGCAAGGAAAAATATTGATAGGTATAGTCAGATCAATCAGGTCAATACATGGCTCTGAGTTTGGTGTAACTGGAGAAAATTTGGGGTTTTCTCCATGGGGTGATCAACTCAACACCTAGTCTGATGACACCTGATGGGATGAACCTATCTCAGACAGGAGAATGAGTTCTAGCTGAGGAGCTAGTAGGGGTCATTGAGAGAACTTTAAACTAGCTTGGAAGGGGTAAAAGGACAAAACCAAGCTCGTGAGTGGGAACAATAGGATGGTGTGACAAAACTTGAGGAAATGGGCACTAATGGGATCTCAATCTGCTTCACAAGGTGTTGGCTGCAATGCACCACACCTGAGATGTTTCTACACTAAAGCAGACAGCATGAGGAACAAATGCGACAAGCTTGAAGCTTTGGCCCAGTCCCACACACATGATATAATTGGCATAAGAGAAAGCTGGTGGGATGAATCCTGTGACTGGGGTGTCATGGTGGGCACTTACAGGCTCTTCAGGAGGAATAGGCAGAACAGAAGAGGCAGGGTCAGGGTTTGGGGGGTGACATTGTATGTAATAAAAGGGTTAGAATGCATGGAGCTCGCAGTTGAAAGCCTTTGGATAAGACTCAAGGGGCAAACAAATAATGCAGATGTGATTGTGAGAGTCTAATATAGACCTATAGCCAGGACAAAGATACTGATGAATTAATCTTTGAGGATCTAAGGGACATTTCTATGTCAACTACCTTTGTTCTTATGAGGGACTTCAACTTGCCAGAAATTAACTGGAAGCATCACACAGCTGCCACATCCCACGCCATAACATTCTTAAAAAACCTTGGTGATAGCTTTATGGAGCCTGTTGGTCCTAAGGGAGCTGACTTGGAAAGATGCCCTCCTTGATCTACTGCTTGTCAGCAGAGAAGATCTTGTGAGTGAAGTGGACATTGGTGGCTATCTTGGCTACAGTGACCATGAAGTGATTGAATTTAAAATCTCTGTTGATGAGAGGAAAAGTACCAGCAAAGCCTTAGCTCTGGACATTAGGAGAGCAGAGTTCAGGCAACTCATGCAACTGGTGAGTAAGGAGCCTTGGGAAAATGCATTGGAAAGTGCTGGGGTCCATCAGTGTTTGTCACTTTTTAAACATCACCTCCTAAGAGCAAAAGATTAGCAATTTCCAAATGTTGGAAGTCAAGCAAGTGAGGCAAGTGGCCGGCTTAGGTGAACAGGAGTCTTCTTTAGGAAACAAGGTGAAAAAGAAAGGTGCATTCCTAGTGGAAGCAAGGTCCAGTGACATGGGAAGAATACAGAGATTCACCTTGGCATTGTAGGAAGAAAATTTGTGTGGCAATAGCTCAGTTGCAGTTGAAGCTGGTCAGAACTGTGGGGGGAAATAAAAAGATTTTATTTTCAAATATATAAATGGCAAAAGGCAGGGTATAAATAAAACTAGCCAGTTAAAGGATGGGTTTAGTCACCTCACAAACAGGGGTAGGGACAAGGCAGAGGTGTTTCATGCATTCTTTGCCTCTGTCTTTAACATGGATGATGGACCAAGGAGGTCTCAGTGCCCTGGGCTGGAGGACCATGACTGTGAGAATGATCAGCTCCCAGCTGACCCTGAAACTGTGCAGGATCTGCTGCTCCAGCTGGATGCCTCCATCTATGGGGTCTGATGGGATTCATCCAAGAATCCTCAAAGGACTGACTAATGTCATTGCAAAATATCTCCTTTTGAATTTTGAGTGGTCTTTGGAATCCAGGGAGGTCCCAGCTGACTGGAAACTGTCAAATATTGTCCTAATTTTCAAGAAGGGCAAGTAGAAGGAGTCCAGAAATTACAGGCCTGCCTGTCTCATTTCACTGGCTGTTAAAGTTATGGAGAGGATTATTCTGTAAGGCATTTAAAAACACCTGAAGGACAACACAGTCACTGGGCCAGCATGGCTTCATGAAAGGAAAGTCCTTCTTGTTGAACCTGATTTCCTTTTATCATAAAGTAAACCGCCTAGCTGATCAAGAGAAACCACTTGATGTAATAATTTTGGATTTCAGTAAAGCTTTTGATACTGTCTCTCCCAGGACCCTTCTGACAAAGTGTCCAGCTGGAAACACCTCATGTGATGTGTGAGCAACTGGCTCATGGGTCAGGCATAAAGGGTTACAGTGAACGGGGTGACATCAGGCTGAGGAACTGTGATTGCTGGGGTTCCACAGGGTGCCATCCTCAGCCCTATACTCTTCAACATCTTCACTAATTGCTTGAACACAGAACTGGAATGAATATTTTGTAAGTTTGCAGATGATACAAAACTGGGAGGAACTGTGGACTCCATCCGGGGCAGGAAGGCCCTACAGAGAGACCTGAACCAGCTAGAGGGTTGGGCAACCACCAACCATATGAAGTTCAACAAGGAAAAGTGTCGGATTCTGTACCTGGGATGGGGCAACCTGAAATACAGACTAGGGAATCAGATAATGGAGAGCAGTGACACAGAAAGGGACCTGAAGGCCCTGGTCTGGGGCAAGTTGAACTTGAGTCAGCAGTGCCCTGGCAGCCAGGAGGGCAAAACATATTTTGGGGGGCATCAGGCACAGCATTGCCAGCTGGGTAAAGGGATTGTCCTGCTCTTCTCTGCACTGAGGCAGCCTCACCTTGAGTGCTGGGGTCAGTTTTGGGTGCTACAGTAGAAGATATGAAGCTCATAGATAGTCTCCAAGGGAGGGCCATGATGATGGTGAAAGGCCTTGAGGGGAAGCTGTGTGAGGAGTGGCTGAGGTCACTTGGTCTGTTCAGCCTGGAGGAGACTGAAGGGAGATATCATTGCAACTATAACTTCCTTGTGAGGGGAAGATGAGGGGCAGGCACTGATCTTCAGTGACAGGACCTGAGGGAATGGCCTGAACCTGTGTCAGGGGAGGTTTAGGTTGGATATCAGGAAAAGGTTCTTTACCCAGAGGGTGGTTGAGCACTGGAACAGACTCCCCAGGGAAGTGGTCACAGCACCAGCCTGAGAGAGTTCAGAAAGAATTTGGACAACACTTTCAGGCGCATGGTGTGATTCTGGACATGGTGCTGTGCAGGACCAGGAGTCGGACTCAATGCTCCTTGTGAGCCTCTTACCTGTCAGCATATTCTGTGATTCTGTGAAGATGGGACTGAGAAAACGGAAGAGAAGAAAGAAATGCAGGTGTAATGAAATCATCTAAGCTTAAACAGCAGCTCAGTGACGGACCGGAATCCTGCTTTTGTCACTTACTCTTATGTCCTATCTTTGCTCTGTTCTAAGTGTGGGAGACATCCAAATTTATTTGGACCTATTCTTCAGGAACCAGACTGTGTACTACATATATGCTGCTAGAAAGCGTTTTTCTTGTCCAAGACCCTCATGACGGTTTATGTCCACTGTTTCTTGCTTCTTCCTGCTTCTCTCAGCTCTTTACTTGCTGTATTGTTTGTTGACAGAATTTGGGTGTTTTACTGGAAGATTTATCAATTATGCAAGAAAGAGATATATTGGCCCCCCAGTTACCTGCTCAGCTTTGAAAAAGGACCAAGAATTCTATTGTACACTTACTCCTAATAGAACTTCACCAGCTCTATATTTATCTTCCAGCTGTGTCACCTTGAATTTATCATGCAGTTATAGTGAAGTTTTATGTGTCTGTGATGCAACTTCATTATTTTTGTTGTTTATACCTTGTTCCAGCACGCCTGTCTAAAAGCATTATTATAACATTTTTTGCTATTACATGGTAATGCTATAAATTCCCCACTTTAGATTCCTGCCAGTAGATAGGCTGACCTCAATGTGTTCTTAAGGTTTTTCTGCTTGTGTATGCCAAAGGACTACACATACTCTACAGCAGTTACTGTATTTATCAGCGATTTATGACATTGAAGAGGTTTTCTTTCCACAAGTGAAAAGTGCCCTTTCCTATAAAATAACCTCCTTTCAAGGTTCACCTGTTGCAAGTCCAAACCAAGGTGGTTAATGTGTTAGAAATATATCCCACTGTACTCTGAAATCCAAAGTCCAAAGTATTGAACTGTCTTGTTACACAGACTCTGGGCTGTGTTATTTTTATACTTAAACCTTTATTGAGATTTGGACACAGAATAATTCTCACATGAGAAATGAAATCTTCGAAACAAGGTGACCAACAACTACATGGATGGCAAAAGGAGCCTTTGCTGTAAGGCCCCCTTCAGGGCTGTCCTCGGCTGGACCAGAAGATACTTCCCAAAGCAATTCTTGGCTCATTTCTCATACTCCAGCTGATTGTTATTCTGCATAAGAACCCCAACACAAGCATGTTCCTTCTGTATTGATATCCCTCAATATAGTCAATCTGAACTGGAAGTAAAAATCATTTCAACTGTCTCTGTACAAAATGATTCTGCTATGTGATCATTTCTCTATCAGCAGACAGTTTCAAAATATTTTTGACAAATATTTTATCAGTGTTCAAACTGACCAGATTTGCAGCAGGGACCACCAATGGTAATCTCTGGAGGTCATTTTCCAAGCTGAGTGATACACTCAGAAGGAGTCTTCAGAATCATCTGAAATTTCTGTCAGGAGGACTTCTGCGCCGTTGGTCAGGTTGTGAATTGTGAAGGTGGCCAGCAGTCCAGACAATCACTCTCTTCCAAGTGTGTCCATTGTCTTCAGCCAGATCATCGTCTCACGTCTGCTGATCACCTACTGGGGAGATCCTGCATCACACCCAAATGAACTCAAGAGTGCTGGGTGTACCATGGCCACAGACTGATAGCCAGCTGCACCACAGATACCACTAAATGTCAGACTTGATTTTTCATACCTGTATCTCATTTCCAGTTTAAATTCCACAGGTCTGGACATGATATTTTTATGAGAATCATAATCTTTTCTCTTTCTGCATCTGTGCCACATCTTGACTTCATATGGGGAACCATTTAGAAGTAGTATTTAGCCGCTATTTTGAAATATCCTTGTGGGTGTTTATGCTTTTGCCATTCTATGTAAACAAGGTCATACTCCAGACTTGCTGGAGGCATCATGCTATTCCAAATTTGTCTGGCTCTGATTTAATCTTAGCCCATTTTTCTCATTTTACTTTCAGATTCTCATTTGGCATATGTGATCCCTCATCTGTTTTAGTCAGTACAGGACTCTTCTATCAATATCAACTGAAAATTTTGCCTCCACCAGGATTATGCAAGTCCTTAACAGTAGTGTTCTCTCATAGTTTATTACTATGGGTGTGTTGTTTTTCAATGTGAAATATCACACTTTTCATTAGAAGCTTCATTTCATTCGCTGTAATATACAGTGAATTCTTTCCTGTCATTTGTGTCCTCCTTCAACTAAATTTATTGCAACATTCCTTGGCTTTCAAGGGATTTGCAGTCAAATATTTCTGTAGCAATACTTTTTCTTGGGAACTGACAGTCTGGAGAGCGCTTTCCTTTCAGAAATGTCATATCTAGCTGAAAAGGTAAGCTAAACAGGCTGTTTAGTTGGTTGTTTTTTTCTTTTTTTTTTTTTCTCATCTAAATGACAGTGTTAGCCAATATTTCTGGACTTGAGTAGAAAAGCAGATGATCTATTTAAAAATATTGTGTGCAGTTCTGGTCACCACAATATTAGAAGGCATGCAGCCATTAGAAAATGTCCAAAGACAGCCAGTGAAGATGGTGAAGGGCCTTGAGGGGAAGCCATACGAGGAGCAGCTGAGGTCACTTGGTCTGTTCAGCCTGGAGAAGTGGAGACTGAGGGGAGACCTCATTACAGTTACAACTTCCGTGTGAGGAGAAGAGGAGGGGCAGGCACTGATCTGATCTCTGTGGTTATCAGGACCCGAGGAAATGGCCTGAAGTTGTGTCAGGGGAGGTTTAGGTTGGTATCAGGAAAACGTTCTTCTCCTGGAGGGTGGTTGTACACTGGAACAGTCTCCCCAGGAAAGCTTTCATGGTGTCAACCTTGGCAGAGTTCAAGAAGCACTTAGAAAACAGTTTCAGGCACATGATGTGACTCTTGGGGATGTTCTGTGTAGGGCCAGGAGTTTGGTTGGATGATCCTTGTGGATCTCTTCCAGCTCAGCTTGATCTTGATCCTGTGACTACTGTCTTCTTCCAAATCCATAAAGTAATGGAGCCCTGTGCTTCATGCACAATATTTTGACACCCTGCTATGATCTAGGCACCTAATATATCTTTACTTTTTCCCTCTTTTTTTTTTTTTCCCCTTTTTTTTTTTTTTTTTTTTTTTTTTTTGGTTTTGTTTGTTTCTATACACCCTTCTCTGCCTTATTTTTTCCTACAAACCCCTTTACAAATACAGAAAAAGAAGAATTTACTTGGGCAAATATTCTTCTGTTTTAAGTTTCTTTGAAATGCTCTGAAACTTTGGAGCGAGTTTAGTCAGTGGGATCTGCCTGCTGCTCTGCCCTTCCATAGGGAAACATTATTTAAAGCTTTTAAAGAGGGGGTTAGCTCCAAATATCAGGATACATTTTTGCATAAATACCTCACCTATCTGTCCACTGTTCTTCATTTGCATCACTGCTTCTGGAGAAACAATTCATTCCCATTGATTTTTCCTTGTTGCAAGCAAAAATGCTAGAATAAATAATACATACTTCAGTAGAATCCTGTAGTTTTGAGTTCTTGAGTGCAGAACTAAGAAAAAGGGAGGAAAAAAAGCAACAAAAGGAAAAGAAAGGAAATTAAGTATAGTGTTTCAAGACACCTGACATTTTCCTTGTGTACCGCCTTGGGTCTTTCAGACCCAGCTTAGTCATAGGGTTGGATGACTAAGCTGGTGATGTGCACCTGGATACTTATTCTCTGAGCTTGTGATGGTGAACTTGGCCTTTCTGTTTTCAGGGAACCTCACTGTTTTCAAGGAAAATGAAACTTTGTGACAAGAATACACCCACTCAATTAATATCTAATTTATAGACCTTTTTGTACGGAAGTTATCTTCATTTGTTTGGACTCAGAGGATGTAAATGAGGCATCTGAGAATGATTCTGCTTTGATTTACATAAAGATTGCTCATTCATGTTCATCTTCTTTCTCAGGGATTTTCAACTGTCAGAAGATTCTCTGAATTTATACCAGATTACATAGTAAGTTTTCCCTGTACAAAAAAATGTCTAGACACCAAATATGCACCATAATAAATGCTGGAGGTATGGACTCAGTGCAAAAATGAAGAAAAATCTTTTCACTCTATTCTTACCCATAACAGGTATTGCAAAACATCATGATTAATCAGTAATAGTAGTAAGAACAAGAACAATAGTCCTAGACACTTAAATACAGTACAGTCTTCTCTGTTTCCTCTAGATACTGCTAGCAAGAGTGAAGATGTATATTCAGCATATCTTATGGTCTTGCACAAGTCTTGATGCAGGTAGCTTGTTATTTGCTCTCTTTATATGCTCACATGCTGAAAGGTTTAGGATATTCTCCTTACTATTTTTATAAAAAAGCTCTTCACCCAAAATGTGGCTTAATCTGAGGCTATATTTCTGCCCCTCTCACATATTCCTGAAAATGCTCTACCTTGTTGTTCTCACAATCACAGGAAGTATCCTTTCTCATTATTGAGATGGTTAGGTATCTGATCCACAGTTTTACTTACTCACAGAGGGATAAAATTTAATCTTGTTCACATCACTGACCCAAGTTTAAAGAGTCTGCATGTGCTATGTTGAACACCAAATGGAGTACAGGTCCTGTGTTAGTCTTCTCAGAGTAGTGAATTTCACTCTTAGTGCATCAAGGGTCCCAGGGAAGTCACTTACACTGGCTGCTAACAGCAAACTTCACTAGACTATCCCTGCAACCATAAAAAATACAGCTTGAGTTAATTTTCCTGTGTGTCAAACTGCTACACTGCACAGCAAAAATGACTTTAGCATATTAATCAGGCAAAATGAGAGTAATGCAGTCATCCTATTACAACCTTCTTCATTGTAACATCTGAGAGATGTCAAATACCATTCTCTCTGCATGCTTAAAAATCCTTTTATGCTGCTATAGCTTTTCAAAGAAAATAAGCTATATTTGTCAGAAATAAACAAAAAATCAGTATGCAAATCTTTTTGATGTTACTAGTGTGTTCAGCTGCAAATAAATAAGGGAAGCCACATAATTTCATACTACTCTTTAGACCAAAGCAGTTACAATAACAAAATATTTTATGTAATGAACATGCTTCAGATGAAAAGAGAAGTACTGTAAAAAAATTCTGGTATGTAGAAACTCAGTCTTTCTCGTTATATTGTTCTTAACAGTCAAATGGGTGTTGAAGGACTGTTTACCATAAGATAGTTTATAAAAGCAAAAAAATTCTGCAAACTCAAAAACTTTATTAATATTATAAATAACATCTACATGGTATGAAGACTAAAGTATCTAAAATTAAAGGCACACTAATTCTGAAGTACTTTATTTCTGGAATGTCAAATCTCTTATATGGACAAAGTCTGATTCAGTAGCAGGTAAATGATTGATTTATTATAGCCTTCCTCAAAGTCTAAGGGACATTTTAATTTTTTCCTCTCTCTTTATAGCAGGCCTGTGATAATTTAAGTCCTTCATTTAAATGAAAGTATTATTCTGTAGCCTTGCTTCTAATGATAGTTTGTCCAGGCAAATTGTAAAAAATCAATGCCAATTAACCTGCAGCTTTTGCTTAGAGCCTCATGTAAGGGTACACAGACAGAAATGTTCATGGTTTTCTCTTATAATTATGTATGTTTAGTGTGGTATTATGTATACGTGTTCCATTTGACTAGGTTGTTGATTTTCTAGGCATAGAGGTACACTCTTATAGGAAGAGACTTATTTGAAGTAGTGCCGAGCACCCACAGATCCAGCCACAAGCCACTTCTGAACAGCAGTTATGGCACAATTTGAATTCTTTCTACAGAACTGTACTATGATATGGTTGGCAATATTTTTCTTCCTAAAACAGAATTCCTCCTATTAAGGTCCATTTTCTTTTCCTGACTGACACAGAATAAAATTCAAGCCTTTAAGCATAGCTTTTAATGTTTCATAAATTACTTCCCTATCTTCTCAGCTCTTTTTGGAACTACTAAATAACAGTAATAAAAAAAATTAACTCTGGCATTCCCTTGAAATTTCTTGACATTCAATGTCAAAATCTAGTTTCCCACTGCCCCTTTCATTTAGATTTTTAAACTTAAATTTGTAAATTCTTTATTCCTTCTCTTGATTTTAATCTTCTCAAGGTTTTCTTTGAAATCCAAATATGTTCATTAAAACCAAAAAATTCTGTTTGAAAAATATGCTAACCTGTATGCCAACAGTTAAGCTGGGAGAGTTGAACTTTTGATATATTAGGCTTATTTTCACTAGAACATTATAGGCTTTCTTCTCTTTTTCCACAGTTTCTGCATGTTCTTTCTTTTCCTGCACTAATATACCTTCACTTGACACTTTTTCCTTTCTTTCTTTTGCATTGTAGAATAGTCCACAAAATTTAGATTTTATCTTTCCTCAGTGATTTAGAAGAATTCAAAAGATATGCATAACTCAGCTACACAAACACAGAGGAAGAATTTACGATACTTGAAAGAAAGAAAAAGGACTCTATCTGCTATTCAGGTGTGGGTTTATTTGGGTTTTTTTTTATTTATGTGGTTGCTGGTTTGTTTTTTTAATATATAATTTCATATAATCTCCATTGAGTTCAGTGGAAACTTTTCATTTAGATGTTTCATTATCCACACTTACACATAAATATACGTTCTTCATAGTAGAGTTTACATTTCAGTCATATTTTAAAATACACACTAGATTTTGTTAAAACAGTTTTCCCCTTTGTCACTAAATTTTGGTCTATGACATCTGACTCATGCTTGTCCTTTCTGTCAGTCTAAGCCAAGTCTCTCTTTTTTGCTCTCTTTGATAACTTAGATCTATTGATTACAGGGTTCCTTGTCTTACACAGCTGATACAGGAGCAAGAATGAGGTCTGAAATTCAGGCTGTCTTAATGCTTTACACAGTTGGCAGACACTATGCTTACCTTTTCATTAGCATCTTCCCTTTCCTTTTGTGTGCACTGATCATAACCATTTTTACAGCCTTTTTGGAACTCGTTTTCCTGTTTCTCCTGTTTTGAAGCAGTGTCTGCCTGAAAGATGGCTCTGTGTGAATGTGAGGAAGGACTCTCTTGGACCAGGAAGCAGTGTTAGAACAGAATAGTGATGAAATCTTTCTCTCAAGCATCACAGATTAAGCTGAATTGGAAGAGACCCACAAGAATCATCAAGCCAGACTCCTGGCCCTGCACAGCACCATCCCCAAGAGTCACACCATGTGCCTGAGAACATTGTCCAAATGTTTCTTGAGCTGTCAGACTGGTGATGTGACCACTTGCCTGGGGCGCCTCTTCTAGTGCCCAGCCACCCTCTGGGTGAAGAACCTTTTCCTGATATCCAACCCAAGCTTTCCCTGACTCAGTTTCAGGCCATTTGCTCAAGTCCCATCCCTGGTCACCAGAGTGAAGAGATCAGTGCCTGCACCTCCTCTTCCCCTCACAAGGAAGTTGTAGACTGCAATGAGGTCTCTCCTTTCAGTCTCCTCCAGGCTGAACAGACCAAGTGACCTCAGTTACTCCTCATACAGCTTCCCCTCATGGCCCTTCACTATCCTCTTTGCCCTGCTTTGGATGCTCTCTTAACAGCTCAGTTTCTTTCCCATGCTGTGGCACCCAGAACTGCACACAGGACTTGAGGTGAGGCTGCCTCAGTGCAGACCAGAACAGGAGAATATCACTTCCCTTGACCTGATCTTAGAGAATAAAAAGTCTCATAAAGTAGTACAAAATTGCTCTGTCTCTCTTCTTCATATGCTTATGTATTTTCTTAACCAATTTTCAATCAAAATTTAACAAATCATATTGTTTTAATGGCCATAACTACATTCTTTCTTTCTGTCACCTGATTGGAATATTGGCATGATTTCAGTGGCTGCTCTGAGAACTGTTTGTTTGAACAAAAAATTTATGTTTTCTAAATCCATTTTTGAAGTTAAATTTCACTTTTCTTGTTTCTTTCTCTTTGAAATCAGTCAACAGCAATACTGATTCTGAAGATATGCATTTTTCTAAGTAAATGAGGGTATGTGTAAGAAATGAAAGAAGATATTGATGAACATATTCAGAAACTGATTCTTGGAATTTCTGGAATATAAACACTTCCCAGCTAGTTTGCCTCACTGATTTATTAAGAATTCATGAAAACTTTTTCACATTTACTTCCCACACTTCCACATCTTGATATTTTGCTCTACCTGTATCTTTTACAGATGTATCAATGGGACTCTGCATGGAATTTCAAAATGCTGTGTTCAGACACTTCATTAAATATAGATTATTCACATATTCCTGCTTAAGGAAAGAATATTTACTCATTAGAAGGATGTAGCAAATCCAGCTAAAACAAGAAATGCTTGGTGGATCAATGTTTTGTGACTTGTAACATATATATGTGTGTCATAGCTGTCTGTCTGTTTCCCAGAAACACTGGCTATTACAGATGACAAAACCATTGAATTAAAAAAACCTCTTTGCATGCAAGTTTTGGTGAGCAGACTCACCATAACTATGCGGCCTCATTCTCCAGTTAGTCTGGCTGTCCCTATCAGTGCATTGGAAAAGGCTAATGTAGATTCTACGTCCAGACTGTACATCCTTTGATCTGCTAAGCTTTCAATCCTCTCTTCTCCTAGTAACAGGAATATGAAAGTTCTATACGAAAAAAAAGAAACATAAAATAAACTGAGGTCTCCTTAATATTTCTACATTGCTACCTTTTAATTTTTGCAGAATTTTTCTCAAGTTGCTAGCAGGGGATGACATTTCCTTGGACTGGAGGCAAAGTGTAAGACTGTTTTAGTTATTAACATTAGGCTAAATATGAGCAAACATACAGGAGTTAGACTGCAACGACCAGTTACATCAAAGAAAGTTTTATTTATTTGCTTGCTTGCTTGCTTGCTTGCTTGCTTTTTCATGTGTTTAAATATTTTGCACATACATCTGTAGATTAGTGGGAAATGACAAGGTAAGTAGGAGATACGGGTGGGCAAAACCATGCTATCACAGAGCTGATGTGCAAGTCTGGCTTGTGTTACCAGACAGTTGCTGTAGTGCTGTGCACAGCTGAGAATTCTGTGAGCTTGTCATGAGGGCTAAGACTTTCCAAACCTCAAGTGTAGACTCTCCTCTGATGCCTCACTTCCCAGCATCTTTCACAAAGAGACATGCTGAATGAGGTGCTGGGTAATCTTGTGGATTCTCTTAGTCTACTCCCATAAATTGTGAGGAAATTAAAAGACCTCAGGATGCAATTCGATTTTTAATGTTTTATTTTATTTATTCTTCTTTGTTTTTTAAAAATTATTAAGTGTCCTAGCAAGAGAGCAACATACAAAGGTAATTGTTTACCACTACAATTATAGTGGTAAGATAAAGCCTGTTAATTTGCTCATTCCTTTACTGTTGCACAAATAAACCACTTCAAATATACCAGAAAAAGCATTAAGTTTCTTAAAACCAGTGAAAGATTCAAATTTTCAAAAAGAAGAAAGAAGTAGATCCATTTGTTGTTGTTGCTGTTGTTGTTGCATTACTTTTACTCTTGAATGTGTGTGGCTTTTAGTCTACACCACTGTTCCGAGTACATGGTTTCTGGCAGAGTAAGGAGTGAAAATAAGGCACACATTTGCAAGGGGCTAAAATTAAATCTGTTAATAACAGCTTTGTGTTGAATTGTAAAGGCAGATATTATGCTGCCAACAGTAAGTAGGCAATTTGTGCAGCTGGTAGTTCAGGGATGCTGTAATCCCCACATGCAGCAAGTTCATAGCAGCAGATGTTGGAAACTGAGACTCTTCATCAAACACAACTTACTTGTTTTCTCCACACATTACTTTGGAAATCCAGGCTGCACTTTGTGCTCATCTGGTTTTGATGGTTTTCAATAACTCCATTATTCTGGCATAAGTGACAGCGCACTTTGTTCTGCTGATGTACTGCTTTTGTTTTGTGAGTACACAGATGAAGCTTTCACTTCGTCTATATGCTTTAACTGTGAAAAAGGCCTTGTGATGAAATGTGAGAGGCAGCAAGCCTCCTCATGTCACCACAGAGTAGCTAATGTCATTCAAATGATAGCAAAGGCTACTTACAACATATGAAATCTACAATCCTTCTGGAAGGACAAATATTCACATGAAAATGCTATTCATTGTATGTTTTCTTAACAAACAAGGACATTTTTTCAAGGTCATTTTAGTGGTGATAAGAAGTGTGTTTTCAGCTGAAGAGCTAAATATAATATGTTTTTAAAATTTGAATTATTTTCAATCTATTAATACATTGACTATCCCACTTTCCCTTCACCAGAAAAATGTGGAAAAACCTCAAGACCCAAAAGCTATGTTAATTCTTGTGCTTCCTTGAGGGAGAGGACAGGAGAGAAGGGCATATCAGAGCATTACTTTGTCTCTGTTGCTAAATATTTCAGGGTGTATTTTGCTTTCAGGTTGTATTTTGCTTTGCTTAGATTGGCCTGGTTTCCAGATAGCTGAATTTTTTGCATCATCCAGAAAGCCTGTTTCAGTTGTACTTGTCTGGGACCATAATGCAAGCCAGTAAGCATAAGGGTTTCTTTGTATTTTTGGAACTTAGGAGTACAGTGCAATGGTCTTTCTTTCTTAAGGAGTCAAATCCAATTTTATGATGGTCATGTCCATGCAATAATTCATCCTTTAGGAGGTGCCTTATACTTTCCATCAGCAGAAAGAAACTGTCAGAAAATTGGATTTATTTATTTATTTATTTAATTGTACGTATGTATGTGTTTATTTATTTTCTTTCTCATTAAATTGAAGTTGTGGTTCATTTTAGTTTTTTTAACAGTCAGAATAACCTCACTTTACATAAGGAATGGATAACATAGGCCCCTGGAGCGGATGTGTAAATATATGGATGCGTGCTGAAGCATGCGTGTGCACATGCATATGCATACAAACACACAGATATAGGCACAAAAATAAATGAGAAAGAGAAATGTAATTTGAAGAAGGAAGTTAGTAAACAAACATGTCAAGGGGATTTCAAAGTTTACAAAGGTGCTGTCAGTTGGAGAGCATGCTGTTATTTTTCCATATGTGATTTACTGAGGATTAGAAAAATAATCCTGTAATAAGGATTAGATGCTAAACAACTGAAATGAAAAGAGAGGAAGAAATAATCCTGACTGGCCATTTTTATGTCGATGAGATGACAAGCTGCATGTGTATGTCCCACACTTAAGGGGAAGACAGCACCCAAGATTCATAGGTGTTCATGGCTGAAATTAATGGCAAAAATCAGAGGGTCTGCAAAAGCCTGCAAAGTTTTATTAGTAAATAATATACTTGGTGTGGAAATTGGCATGTTAGTCCCTGATCCTAATATAATCACACAGCAGTGTGTTTTGGATAAAGGGGTAAGGTAAGAGAGGCAGAGAGAAAGAGGAATTAAAGAAAGGGAGAGAAAAATGAGAAAGAGAGAAAAAGAGAACAGTCCTGGCTCCTGCATAGACTTGATGAGCTGTCCAGTCTGCTCAAGGAAAGTGCTGCCCTACCTCTGTATAGCCCCCTTCTCCTGCATACTATTCTTTCTCACAGATTCTCGTTACCAACAATCCTTGGCTGTTATTGTCAACAGTCCTTGGTTGGCTCCCCAGCTATCTGTCTATTGCTGAGACATACATATTAGCCCCTCACCTTCTGGGCTTCTATACCACCGTCATGTCTGATCTTCTGCTGGTCCCTGCACAATCTATATCATGTTGCCCGCTTGCGGTTTCATATGGTGATTTATGAAGTGGTTGGAGATTTCTCAGAAGGAAACCCTGCATATTATTAACTTTGCTGATCTAGTGTAGCCCACTTCCTCCTTTGTCTGAGATTCATCGTTGCACAACAGCATATCCCCTGCAGATTTGGGGAACATCCAAGAGATAGGGAGAAGAATGGTGAAACTTCATGCTCTCCTCACTCAACCTCAGTGGGCTCAAGCTCAACTTCCATTTTCTACAGTAACAATTTCCTATTTTTCATCCATTTTATATAGACTTGTAAAGTGCCATCTTAATTTCCCTCATTTGTTCAGAGAAATTACGTTTTTTTTCAAGTACTTTCTTTTCTAGGAGATTCTTCCATTTGCTTTGATTGCAAACTAAATTTTCTTTGACTGGAGCAATGTCTTTACAAATAATTGAATTTGAGGACATCTCAAACATTCTGTCTACTTCCTGAAAATTTTATTACTGTCAGCATTTTTCTAAAGTGTAAGAAATGCACTGATAGTATTACCAGCATCCTTATGATGAATACCTTGAGAAAGTATTCCAGTCACATATTACTGAAGAACTTCACTCAGATGAAGTTTTTACCTTTACTGAGAGAATACAAGAATATACCAAGAAGTTTTGGCCCTCTTGAAGAGGTTACAGCTCCCTCATGGACTGGGTAAATGAAGCAACAGGATATTGTTAATTATTTATTTAAAAGTCTGTCTTCTACACAGTGCTGGAGAACACAACAATTGCACAGAGGTGTACAAGCAAGGTGAATATATATATTCTGACTCTAGAAATCAGTGCAGCTGTATGTACACCAGGTAATAAAATCAGATTTTATAAATACAACAGAGACTCTTGTATGTTTGCTGCAGGAGCTCAGTTTAGAAGTCAAGAACTGGATACTTTGCTTTCTAGGAACGTTATAATTTTCTAGATTTCTAATTAAATGTTCTTGAGTGAGGCTTGAATTGATGAAAGAAAAAAACTCCAACACCAATATATTTCATGAAAACCAAAAATTATTTAATTGTGCAATTGAAACTCATGCTGAAATTGCAGCAGTGCAACACACTGGCTAGGTATTTCCACATGGGGACCTTATCGCTAGAGATTCTTACTGTGTGTCTCTGTTTTGAAGGCTCTTCGTGTGTTTAAACTTCCCCCAGGGTTACTGGCAGCAGGTGCTCTTTATGCCTGTGTCTTATCAGTATTTAGGCAGTTGTAACCTCGGAACTGGGAAGTCTGAACTATCACTTACACAGCTACAGGGACTAGGACTTCAGTGGATATCACAGATACTTGACAGTGGTCTTGAAGGACACCAGCTGAGGCTGAAATTACTCAGGTCAGTTGTGAATATGTTTGTTGCAAAAATAATCGAGGGATAGGGGGTTCTGGTCATATACATTTGGTATTTCGGATCAGCTTAGAAAGGCGTCATTCACTTCTGAAGACTCTGCCAACCCTTTTGTGATATTTTTCCTGCTCTCTGTACCAGGAAAATAAAAACCTGCTTCATTAACACCAGACAGAGTACTATTGTATAATATGGAAAAAAATGCAGTCTGGCTGAAGAGAAGACACCACAGTTTTTGCAGCTTGACCTGTGTTTTCATTACATCCTGTTAACCCTGGGCATTTCAAAAACATGGTAGCAGCGTACTAACAGTGTCTCTTGGAAGAGAGTTTTGCACTGTTCTGAGGTAAAAGACATGGCTTGTAGATTTAAAACACAAAGACTGCAATAGATTTTATTAAAACTATGGATTCTGCCAAGCCTAGACCCTGAGGTTCAGCAGAAAATGTGATCAAGCCTTTCTAGGCATAGAGAAGATATTGAGGAAAATAGTTGGAGTTGCCTACGGCCTGGTAGATCACAGCTAAAACAGTCCATTAAGTAAGGATTTTGCTTAAAAAAACCCAGAGAAGATATTAGTTGAAATTTATGCTTGATTGATAAAACAGTCAAAATTGAGAATTACATTTGAAAGCTTGAAAGAAAGTTATTTACCTAATTTTTTAAAACAAGAAGAATTCCTTCAGAGAAACCATTACATGAACACATTCTGAAATCTTTTCCATATTCTCTGTGTACATGTCAACCTCATGGATATGTCAGTGCCATGGATATGTCACTATATACATGTCAATCATCATGAGATTTTCTGTTATTTATTTATTTATTTATTAAACATCTTTATTTGTTTTATTCATTTTGCTCCCAGTTTGTGTTTCAGGAAGTGACCAGGCTTTTTGTGAGGTGGGCTGGTTGTCAGAGTGGGTGATTATTTTTATTTATGTTTCATTGTTTGCTTTGATACTTTGAGGACATTTTTCCATCTTTCAGGACAGCAGGCATCTCTGAGTAATTTGTTTGACATATTGGTACTATTGGGATCAGAGCATATTACCCAGGTGTATATGTACATGTTTCATTTGAGGAACCTATTACTGGCAACAGTGATATGTCAGTGATATCATTACCAGCAACGAAGAAAGCTGCTCTTCTACCTGTGATAAAAGTGCACAGCCACAGCAGACAGATTAAATACATTTTCAGACAAAGATACCAGAGAATATGCTAAGACATAGGACTCTGTTGGTCATTTTGCTATTGATTTCTTAGGGAAGAATCTCAGACACTTTGCTAATGGTGGTAGCTTAAAGTCTTAGAAAGATTTTAAGGAGGGCAACTCTGACGGTATTGACTTTCCTATGTGAGCCTGTCATTTGGGCCTTTAATGAGGTACATCTATTGAAAACAGACCAGGCAGGGGTCACTGTAAAGCCTTCTTTTAAATTGTTCATGGGCTTTATTTGATTTTAAGATCCATTTCCATCCACCGTAGATGCAGGTGGGCTGAAAAAATTCCTTCATAGCTGGAAAAAGCTGCTTATTCTAGGAGAATTTAATTAAGGATATTTACCATCACCATATTTCTGACAATTTGTTTAATTAGAACATGTTTAACAGATAGTGAAAATTCTGCAAGGAGACAACATTTTCAAGTCAGACTCTGAGGTCTGCTTTCCATCTCTGAACAGTACAGTGATGTTCCCTGCTATGAACACTGAAAAGTGCGTCTCACTGTCAGCGGGCCCACAAGGGAAATGCAGCTCTCCTCTACCTCACTCTCTTTGTTGTAGAGTGAAAACAGTGTCTTATTAAAATATATATTGATTCCATGTTTTTCCAACCCACCTGAGAAACCATAGGAGCCAATGTACTGTTCAGAGAGAAAAATACCTTTCTTTTCTTTTTTCTTTTTTATTTTTCTTTATTTGTTCTTCCCTTCCCTTCCCTTCCCTTCCCTTCCCGGTCCTTACATTCCCTTCCCGGA
>VZRN01005525.1:41794-81296 GCA_013397935.1 Dasyornis broadbenti
AAAAAAAAAAAAAAGCTGAAAAGATGGGTGTCTTGGTTTGAAAGACAAGTGTCTGTTAAGGAAGGTGGGAACCTCCCTTAGAATAGAGAATATGATCCCCGCTTCCCTCCAAATTTTTATAACTTTGAAATCAAGGACTCTTAGGGAAAGATATGGGAAAAGGAATAACAGTTCTTTACTCGTATCTATGATGAGACAAACAAACAACAGCAGCAACAACAAACAAACAAACCAGAAACCCGGTGGCAGCTTTCTCTGGGCTGCCAGGCACCCTCCCCTTTGGTGCAGTTCTGGTCATGGCCAGCAGGGGGCGCTGTTGGGGTCCCAGCTGGGCAGGGGCAATGATTCCCCTGTGCCTGCAGGGGGCGCTGTGGTGCGAGCCCAGATCCCTTTCTCATGTGGATAATGGCGGACGGGCTGGATGGCAGAGCAGGCTGCAACACGAAACCCCAGAGCAGCAAGCTGGACAGCAGGGCTGGCTCACCCAGTCTGGCAAGCATAAGGTGGCAGAAACTCCGCACTGATGGAAGAAACCACAGTGCCTCCTGACTGGCAGGGACATGGGTCAGCAACAGCCGGGCTCCCCCTTAGCAGCTGCTGGATGCAGCTGGGAAGATGCGCACTCTGGGATGGGGGGACGAGGGTCGGGATCCCACGCTTTCCCAAATGAAGGCTCACTGAGCAAGGAAGAAAAGGCAATGTGGAGCTGGGCTCCTGCAGTCACAGTGAAAGGAAAACAGCAGCTCCACTGTCCCCCTTCGATGCTCCGAGAGCAAGTGAAGTTACCAGCAGCTGGGTATTCTCCCCCCCTCGCCACACCTTGTCCATGTCTTTTGTCTCGTAAGTACCTGGTTGTTAAGGTTCCCTATCAACAGAATGGGGAAAATTCCCCAACCTCCAACAATGGGAGTAAAATTGGCATCTGCTTTCCTAGTGGTCTCATCACCAAAATCATACTTGCAACAGTTATAGTAATACTTCTCATCTACTGCCATGGGATGTTACCTGATGTCTTTCTACCCTGCGCACAAGCCTTTCCTTTGAGGCTTCTAGTTTTGCTGGGTAATTGGAATTGGTAACCTGTGAACAACCATCCAAACTGGACAGTACCAAAGAGTGTAAAGACCCCTTTTTAACTCCAGCTTCTTCTGAGATTGTAGACTCAATTTTTACTTTGCTTAAAGTATCCATCCCACCAAACACTAAAATACCTAAATACCTCAACCTGCAATACAATCTGGATAATGCTAAAGACTTCACTGCTGTCAAAGGAGTGGTAGAAAACTGCAGAAATTATTTTGCTGTCCTGGCAGACTTTGATGAATGTGAATTCCTATGAAGGAAAATCTGCTTATTCTTTACTGATTTTAGAATATTTTTCTTTTAGTGTTGACAATTACAGGCAGAATCCAAAATATACCAATTTTTTTTGTTATTGTAGAGGTTTTATTTCCACAGGCAAAGAACAATATGGCCCTTCAACCTGAAGAAACAGATATTTTAGAGAGCTAATACATGAAATCAGTAGATACTCTCTCAGCTGGATTTTTACTTTCTCTGAAGTATAAACTACAGTTAAGGAGGAAGTCCCTACACTTTTGCACAAAATACGAGATTGTGTGGTTTGTAGCATGCAAGATTTCTGTGGAGATGTTAATTTCTCATCTAAGAATATTTAAGATGATCCTCTGATTTTGGAAGACTCACCAGAAACATGTTCTTGACGTGTACTCCCGTACTATAAATAAAAGCTTTGTAGAAAATCTGGGCTTATAAGTTTGCTGCTTCATAAATTTTACCTACCTTCAAGAAAACTACATGAGTTAAGCATCAGCCAGTTAACCAAGAAAGGGAGAATGGATTTGCAAACACTTCTCTTCAGTGAGGATTTGCCTATGATAAAATCAGAAACCATTCTCATTAAAGTATTTCTCCAACATGAAGCAGCTTCCCAGGAAAGGCAAATCATGAGTAATGAGGAAAGATATTAAAATGTAGCCTACATTATCTTCTAGGACAAGCCATTTTTAACATTGGTGAAACTTATGCCTCTCACCTGTAGAACTACAGTGGAGAATATTTCTAAGCTAAGATCTGGCCTCACATTTGGAAGAAAAAAAATTAATCAAACCTAAAATAAAGCTATGTTGTTTTTTTCTCTGTCCTAAGAAAGGTAAGAAAATTATCAAAGAACCCAAATGTTCATTGGCTTGTTTGATTTCTTTTCTCACAAAAATACTCAAACATGATTTTCTGCTCATATTCTTCACTGGAAGGATTTCATGCAGCTTTTCTGATCAGTAGATTGTACACAAATGTCACCGTCTGGAGCAATGACAGATTTTTTTCTATTTGAGATGTCTTGGTTATACAGTTAATAATTTATTTCATCAGTGGAAATGAACTTAAGACTGGAAAATTCTATTAATAAATCTGGAACATATTTTGCACCTTTATTTCTCTTTATGAGGGGGAAAATGGAATTAGAGGCCATCTCAAGAAAATAAAGGAATTATGTGAAATATATTTGACATACTATGGCCAAATGTGCCTGAAAAACAGCATACCAAATTCTTTGAGGAAGAGTTTTCATGCATTTTCTCCAGGGTATCCATGCTTGCAAAACCTGGCTTTGCAGAACTTTCAGCCTCTGGTGACAAAGAGTCACAGAGGGTACAGGAAGAACATTTTTAGTAGTTGACAATTAACTTTCCCTTTTCAGTGATAATAGACTGATTATATTTCTTAATGCAGACTTCATAACTGAACCACAATTTAGTCCAACATTCATTGTTTCAGATGGAAAGACTTTCTGGAATCAATGTGTGATATTTAGAATTTCTTCTCTTTTCAGACACCCCTGACCTGCAAGTTCTTTATAAAATACTTTCAATGCGTCAGTTTGTCCAGAGGGGTTGTGGAGTGTCCTTCCTTGGAAATACTCAAAAGCCAACTGAAAATGTAATTTACACCACCCTGTTTGTGCATAGTGTTTGACAAGACGACCTTCTAAGGTCACTTCCAACTATTCAGGGATCATATGCGTCCAGCTCTACAAAACTTTGAGGTCTGACAAGTTAGGAGCAACTAGACTGGAAATTCTCAAAGGAGTTATAGTGAATTTGAGCACCAAAACACTCCTAGATATTCCAGCTACAGTTCAGAAACTTTAGAGAATCACATGAAAAGTCCATGGCCAAATCACCAATAGAGGGTAATCCTGTCCCAGCAGATCAATTTTTCCTCACCTATGTGAAATTTTATTTCCCCTCTGTGAGGGGGAAAAGAGAAAATTGTCCTAATTTTTCCTTCAGCCCTTAAAGTGAGATTGTCAAATACTCATGCAGGGCATCAAACCCAAAATCTATTTCTTATATGTATTGGCCATGCAGAAAACAAAAAGAGCTGCTGTTTGACACGTGTGGAAGTCTGGACTGGACTAGGAGCTGGCTCTTAACAGCTGGATTGCAAAATCTTCACCTATAGTCTGTAGTAATATATGCCCCTTCATGCTTTATGAAAACCTAACCAAGATATGCAACTTTTCACTCAGTGTCTATGAACTCTATCAATTTCTAAATCTATAGCTGAAAATTTCTATTAGCTGTGCTTTGCCTCAATTTTCTCTGGGAAAATAAATAGAACAGCTCCAAACCAGAAAAATTACCCCCAAAGTCAACAAAACAAAACGTCTTTGTCTGTATCACAAGCCTGTGAGGCATGTGGCAGATTACATCTACTTTTACCTGAGGCATAGTGAAAGAAATGATGCTATAGTCACTTCCATGAGAACTGATGTCTTGTTTTGGAATCTAATAACAAACTATTCATAAAACAGGATTTTTTTTTTAGCACAATGTAACTTTTTCCAACTTTTCTGTTTTTATTAGTGAGTGACTAAAATGCCTTCAATATGTATTTCACATCTTTGGAGGTTATGTATTTTCTGTCACTATGTGTTAGTCTAGTGCAATCTAACATAGAAAATATCATCTTACTGACCTTACATAGAATAAACTACGTTTTTGCAGAAAAATAAGTGAATTTTTTTAACTTAGAAAAGAATTATAACTTCTTATGTATGTATAAATAATGTTTAGATGTTTCTTCTTATATCCAGGGACCACAGGGATTAGTTGTGCAATATAGATCATGTACCAAATGAAGTTTTCTGGGGATGTAAAGTCAAATTAGTAGGAAGCACTTCATGTTTTCTCTGAAGTCTGGAGATTTACCGAAGTAGAGGAAGCTCGCAAAAGTTGTACAGCTCTCCAATTCAGGCAGGAAGAAGACTGCAAGAGCATATTACCCTTCTTACTTATGATGTCTCTCTGTGTCCTGGAAAAAAACATTTCTTCTCACTGTATAAACTACAAAGCACATTGTCACCATAGAAAAATTGTGTCTTGATGTGTACATTGTTCCCATGCATTTTTTTTTCTGTAGGCCTTTTGCATTTTATTTTTTCCTCCATATTTTTGCATCATTTTAAGGACATGATTTTAAGACAGGATTCTCATCTACAACCTGGGTTCTTAGGCTGCTCAGTGCTTGGCAGACCAGTCTGAAACTTGCACTCTTTCCAGGTAAATTCATGTGCTTTTCAAAAGTATTATGACCCCAATCAGGTGCTTGGGACCATATCCAGTCAGATTTTGAAGGCTATAGACTCTCCAGCCTTGTAGGGTTATCTACTCCAGAGTTTTGCCACAAAGTAAAAAATCTTTGGTTTTCTTGCCTTCAAAAAGAATTTTCCATTTTGCTATTTATGTCCATTGTCTTCTGTGCTATCGCTGGGCACCATTGAGAAGAAAGTGTGATTTCATCTTCCTTACATTTTCTCATCAGGTTTTTACACCAGCAAACTCCATACCCATGAGCTTTCTATTTTCTGGGTGAACAGTTCCATGTCTCTCAGCCTCTCCTCATGTGAGAGACGCTCTAGTACCTTCAGCATCTTTGTGGAGCTTCACTGGATCAGTACGTTCATGTCTCTGTTCTTCTGAGGAGGTCAGAACTGGACCTGGCACTCCAGGTGTGGCCTCACCAGGGCTGGCCAGAGAAGGCTGCAAATAAAGATGTGTGCCTCCTGATGCATCCCACAATACTGTTAACTATCTTTGCAACAGGGACACATTGCCGGCTCATATTTGAATTTCTGTCCATCAGAAACCCTATCTCCTTTACAAAGGTGTTTTCCAGCTGGGTGGCCCACTCCATATGCTTGTGCCTGAGTTTGTTCCTCCCCAGGTGCAGGACCTGGTGTTTGTTTGCCTAGTGGATGATTTAACAAGGGAACACAGACCTGTCATTGTAACAACAGCTTATGAATTACAGCTAAAATGAAAACAGAATTTTTTTCCTTGTTTTTAGTATGACATACATGATTATTAGTTATTGATAGAGACAGTAGCTGCAAACTTTTACACTTGTTGACACATGAACTCTTTATGTAGCAAGAGCTTGGTTGGGCAGCTTATACTGCTGAGAACTGCTGTTCCCCTCAGGCATGATAATAAAACCTGATTTTATCTTTGTTTGTCAATAAATCAGCTATTGTTTTGGACTCACCAAAATCCCACCTCTAGAATTGTCTTTAACATTTCTGAAACCTTCTGCAAAATCAAATTATGTCATGTAACTTAGCCTAAAGCAGTAAAACAAAAAGGCGGTAGAGATTATGCAAGTTTTTCCTACCCACTAACTACAGTTTTGTCTAGCTCACACTCCTTTTCTGACATGCAAATTTTTATGCAAAATCTACCTAAAATATATAAGTGTTGAGGTTCAATGTGTATCTTTGAGAAACTGTTTGCTTCATCCATCAGACTGGTCTATTTCCGTTCGTAGAATGTAGAGCCATGATATGGTATTACCTAGCTAAAACAATTTAACAGAAATCAGTAAATTTTGTTTAGAAACGTAATGAGATTCATACGATGTACTGGAAGGGCTGTATTATAAAGACAGTAGGACACTGATGGCACTCAATTAGTCATCATATGAATTCCTGACAACATTTTTGTGTTTACTTGGACATCAGATTCCACTGAAGGTTCAGGCATCTGAGAAGGAAGGAATCTAAGCAAGACCAAAGTAATGTGGAAAACAGTTTAAAATAAAACTCAGAAGATTCCACCCCTTCTCTCATTAGAGGACTGATGCAGAGGGACCAAAAGTCCATGGAAGTTTCTAGGTCTTTTCTGATGATTTTACACTACAAACCCATTTTAGTAGAGTTTCACAGAATTTTGGTCACAACATTCTTATGTTGTTTTTCTGTTGTATGAACTTCATCCTTTAGAACTACTCACATTTTGACAGTTATATGTTTAAGGATTGTACATCCTGGCTACCACAGTTGGTAATTCACCACAGATTTTTGGTGTTATTTTAGGTATATGAGGAATAACTGTCAAAAAGACTGAAAAAGAATATCACATCATTCCCTTGTTCTTTTGCCTCTACTCTGGTTAGAAGGAAAATGGATATGCAGGAATCACCTATATCATGCTCATTGTGACCAGGAAGAAAAAAGGTGAAAATTGTAAAATTATGCCTTCTCCCTCATATTTTCACTTAAACTAAATGGAAAAAAATGAATAACATATTATTTTAATTCTTGGTTTTAGTCACTATTGAGACGGGCACGACACACACACGTAGACACACACCAACAGCTCCAAGCAAAAGAACCTCTTTATTACTACAGAGCCTCTTTTACACAATTTCTTAGCTCTCGTGTTACATGTTCATTGGCTCCTAACTTACTGCAATACAATATTATTGGCTACTTATAACTAGCACACACTTCTGCAAAATAACAGACTCCCTCTTGCAGCTGCAGTACCCTCCAATTGTTGTTTTTCTTTCTTGCTTCTATTGACAGTAGAATTCTCATGGGTGTCAAGGTCGATGTCTGTGAGCTTGTCAAGCTAACAGTCAGTTCCCACAGGTTTTAAACATTTATAGGTACATTTAAAAATTAAGTATTTTTTTAATTGAAAGTTTGCATAGTTCAAGATGTTTCAGTGCTCTGTTTCCCCCACAAAAAAAGTTATGAAAATTTCCTTCAACTACACATTTGCCAAATCTGTAATGGACTTCAATTACAGAAAATTTGAATTTAGTCCTTATTTTACACATAAAGAAAAAAATATTTAAAGTCCGTTGAAACTTCGGTTCAGAGGCAAACTAATGTTTCCTTTGTACAAGATTACTGAACTGCTCTGCTGATTCCACCGAGCAATGCTGACATCGGGATAAGCTTAGATGAAAAGACAATACTGACATATTACAAAGTATAAAATAAACCACCAATACAAAACTTTTTATAATTCGGTTTTTTTAAGGTAATATTTTTCAATAAAGTCTGATAAACTGAAATGGGAGAGACTTAAAAAACAAAACATGATTATAAAATGGTCATAGTTCCCAAATTACTCTAGATCTCTGGAAAAGCTGAAGCAAAGCCTGTACTTGGAGCCACTGAAATCCTCAGACATAAAGAATACATTCGATGTTATTCAGAGTGAACATCAATTTAATCACATTCTGTAAGCTGGATAAATAGCAAGGAGTGTATGTCAACAAAATTTCTACATGCAGTAGTACCCTGTATCTAGGTTGGAAAGAAAGTAGACCGAATGAAAAGAAGGGTTATGTGAAGCTAACAATGAAAGAAACTTGCCTCCTCAAAACAAATATTTTTCTTTCAAAGATAAATTGTATTACAATGGAACAATCACAAAAAATTATTTCTTCTAGCCATGAATAGCTGAAACCATTTTTATCTGTCATAATTTTTTCCTTGCTGAAACCAAGCAGTGCCAGGGTGATAGGTTTGGAATCAATGTATATCAGAAAGACACCCTATTTCTTTTTTTAGGAAAGGTTGTTTTTAAAAGAGGTTGTGATATAATCAGATGTCAAAATAATGCTTTATGCAAAATAAAGTATACTATCCATTCATCATTTTTATATGGGGACTGCAAATGATTCTGTCTTTCCCTTTCTAATTCCTAGGCACACATATACATACCAATGTACGTATGTTTCAACTCTCTTCAGAAAATCAAAAGAAAAATATATAATAATTACAAGAAAATGTTACTCTCAGCAGCCTAAATCTTAATAAATAGAGGATTTTGACTCAAGAATGGGAATGCAAGAAACAGAAATTAAACATCTACATGACATAAACAAACTTGTGTACTGTACTGTCCTTGTAAAATATATTGTCTCATTGTAAAAGTGAGTGGAATGATGCTTTCAAAATGGATTTAGAAAATTATTGATTTGTTTCCAGTACACTGGGATAGGGATGTCCAAGCTAAAATAATTTATATGAACTGCCACCTTAAGAAATGAATTGGCTTGAAGTAGGAAGCCAAGTACAAAGGTAAATTGCAAAAGCTCTTTTCTCCATCTGGGTCTATCAAATCCCTGTGAAAAAAACCCCCTGCCTCTCCAAATCTAGGCACCTGTACGTATACATCCTTCACATCTGCAATCTACTGCTGCCGTTTCAAATACCATTGCAGGTGAATCTGCAGTACTCTTTGTGAGCAGTAAACCTGATGGTGGTGGACTTGACTGTCAATATTACAACATTATAATTTTGTGTGCATTTATTACTATAATTCAACCTTTCTATTTGAATCAACATTATGAATGATGGCTATTTTTGGCAAATCAGAACTTCTACTCCTCATCTTATTAAATTAAAAATAAAATAGAAAAAATGAACAGAAGGCTTGACTTTTATGGCCTCCTACAAGACCCAGGAACAGTAAAGCTTCACGTCTTGGCTGTTCACCTAAAGTAGTAATCCAGAATACTTTTGCATGATCATTGCTACTCCAGATTTAACACTTGATGATATGGTCTCACATTCTCAAATGACCTTTATCAAAGGATTTGCTTTGCTGTTTTTTTTTCTGAGATTTTTCAAGTGTATGAATTGGTGTGCAAATACCTGAGCTTTATCACAGCAAAGTGACTTGCAGTGGAGAAGAAAGCAGTTTATATTTATTGTCCATGTCGTTCGTAATATTTATTCATTGTATTTTTTGTTGTTTAGAGGGTCGAACACATGGAGCCACTTTATTGACAACCAGACCACCCTTTTAAAGGTCACATCATTATTTACCTCTAATTTTGCTCATCATCATGACATAATCTGGCCTGTCAGTGTCCTCTTCTGCTCAGATCCTGTATCGAACAAGAAGAATAGCAGATCTTACATTTTACTAAAACAGAAATTACAGGCAGAAAGATCACACATAATTTAATATACTACCCAGGCTAGGATTATTATGTTTGACAAAATATTATTTAAGCAATAAATGAAGTTGCCACTTTCTCTATATGCCCACTCATTTGTTTATTTCACCTTAACTGTGAGGATGTAAGCTGTGATAAACATTATTTGTTTAATTATCCTGAGATGCTATATTTTTATTAGGCAAAAAACATTTGTTCCTAATGTAATGATAACTTTATTACGGTAATAAACAGAACTTTTGCCCTTCACATCTGCCTAAATTTATATTTATCTAAGGCTTTTTTATCTTTTTTTTCTTCCTCCTTTTGTAAAATTGACTGCCAAAACATCTTTCTGAAAATGTAACTATTATAATGTTTAAATTAATTAAATAATATAAAATATGGTAAAAAAATTTACTGTGCTGAAAGCTGGTGGTAACCCATAACATTTCAAGGCTTTATGTAAAGAAAAGAAAAGAATTAATCAAGGGAATAAGGCACCCAGTTTCTGGTGATTCATCATTTGGCTGCCTAAATTTAAGAGCTTTTGAAAGGGTGGGCTCATTACAGACAAATTGTTTCAGATTAACTATTCCTTTTGAACCTCAGTGCCACTTTCAGATACATTTACAGCGTCTGATGGAGCACAGGCCTGGCAGTAGATTAAATGCTGCTCTGATTTTTTTATTTTGTGAGGTACTGAATCCATTTCTAGCTTGATAATTAGTTTGTATTAACAATGGCAAAGAACTGTTTCTGGTAGGGAGGAGTTAGCATTTCTGTATCACTTTTCCATGAAGTATCTCCAGCATACTGGAGATACCCTTGGGATGCTAGTAGCAATGCTTCTCTTTTCTTCCTGCTAGATCTGATGGCATGACAATTCTGACCTGCGATTTTCGTGTAATTTGGATTTGCTGCATCCAAATTGCTCCAAAGGCAATCTGACTGAAGGCATTATTCCTCTATCTTTACTGTCTTTGTGATTTGACTCTAATAGGAAGATTTTTTTGACCTGTGTTGGTCATAGCTAAGAATGATGGGATATACAAGCGTAATCTTGAGATTCTTCATTCTGGGCCAACTGTGGCAAAAGTGAAAGGTATAATTGCCATTATCTTACTTTACTTCAATTTATATATCTATCCAAATGAGTGTGTGTATCCCTTAAAAAAAAAAAAAAATCTTATGTAAGGGTAGAGACTCTTTTATTTTCAAGATCCCATCATAGACTGACTGTATCTTGAGTGTCTAGTACTGTAGCAGTTTGGCAGTTATGGGACATTATAAGATGTCCAAGAAGGGTGGCCCTTGGGATGTCCTAGGATTAACTTCCCAGATTTTTTCTTGCCTGACAAACACAGCCTTCCTTACACCAGAGAATAACATGCAGGAAAGAAAGACTGATACCCACTTGAGTCTCACTTTGATACGAATTCAAGACTCAATAGTGTTTTGAATCCTGTCACAAAACTAAATTTGTTTTTATACACCTCTCAGTTCAGATTTTGTAATTTGAAATCGATGAATGTTATAAAAAGCTGAAGAAAAGGATAATTATTGCATGTCAAACAGAACATCATGTACTTTCCATGTATTTGGAAAGTATTTTTACTGTTTCATTCTAAGAAAGCTAAGTATTCTCTGACACATGACAGATGAGTGGAAATAATGAATGAATTTGGAAAAAGGTAACAAATGTGTTTAAGTTCCAAATAATGCTGCAGGCAGTTGCACTGCAGTTTATGTTTGATGATCGTTATTGCCAATTAACTTGAGAAAATATTAACTCCTAAACTTAGGATGACAATTAAGATAAAATTACCAGAAATTTCCTCTGACTATTTCAAACTGTTAAAAAAAAAAAAAAGTCAATGCTACCAAATTTCTGTAAAATCATGCAAAATAGAATCACAATCATATCTTGCAAGATAAATTTTTCGGTATCTTAAGAGAGTAAGAAAAAAGGCTGAGGTAAAGGATATTTACTCTTAGATACCTTACAAACAAAACAGTTACTATATTTTTTGATTCTATTTCCAGTATGACATATTGGTATGTGTAAGGGGTCTGATTCAGAAAATTCCTTTGATGAGAGAATAATTTAAATAACACCAATAGTTTTGTCTTGGGGTAACTACTTATGTATGCACAGGGTTGATGATTTGGGTTTAGGAGTTGTGGTTTATTCTCTATTTCTTTCTTTCTCTTATTTTTAGTAACATATATTACTATCCAATTAGCTTATGACTCATTGTCCTTGACGACTTTTGGAGGATGCAAAAAAAAAAGGCAATATATGGTCAAATTTGACTTTAGGAATGCCAGTGTGATGTAAATTATGGGGACTGTAGGAAAAAAGAGTCTGTTCTTCCCAAACCTGTGCTCTACTGGATCTGATGTCCATTTTTCTAAGATTCTCGTTTTTCCGTGTTTCAGATCAAGAGAAGATGAAGTGTGAAGTGTGAAGTTCAGGTAAAGATGTAACAACTGTGGGCTAAATTTGGAAAGTGACCTTAGTGATCTCTCATAAACTTAAGGTAACATTACTGAGTTTTCAAGAAAGAAACTCAAGTCTTGATTTTTTGAAATCTAGGAAACAGAGGTGATGACCAGAGAAAGATGCAGTAAGAAGACAAAATGTCTCAAGGACATAAACAGCTATGTCTACTTTTTACTTTGGAAGGGGTTAAGGTGTCGCTGACTGGCTTGTATAAATGGGAATTAGGTTAATAGTCACAACATGACGAAATTCAATGGGCATGATTTGCTATGTCCTTTTCTATATAAGAAATATTTAGACTTACTTGATAACTCTCATGTAGAAAGTATTTTCACTAAGCCCTAGACAGATTATTTCATTGGTTTCACCTTCAGTCAAAATCAAGATCTAAAGGAGTGATGCAATCATGTTTAGAGAAAATAATAGTTTCAAGAACCTTGAATTCTACACTAATTCAGTCAAATTAGTGAACATACATGTCGCCTCGTCCACTGGCCACTTAACTGGCCCGGCTGACCAGGGCAGGACGACGTGCTGTGGTTGGATCACCGGCACCGAGACTCTAGCTCACAATCTGACGCTCTAGCCTCACAGGGGCGAGCTGTCGCTAAGCAACCTGAGTCTCTACTCACTGTCCTCGGCAACTCTTCTGAGGGCGCAACAGTAGCCGCTGTAAAGATGTGGCGACGGGAGCAAGAAGGAGAGAGGAACCTCCTGCAAAGGTTTAATTCCAGAGCCTTTATTATCCAGTCCTCAGGACGAGAGACGTGGACTTAGGGACACCGAAGGGGACCAAGCGCAGAAGGACCCAGAATGAGGGGTTACAAGGGTTTTTAAGGGGAGGTGGGGTTGGAAAGAAAGGGGAGGATACAAATCTAGGAGCCAATAGGAAGGGATTACATAAACAAAGTAAACCAATGGGATACAATCAAGGGCGGTCTCAGGGGTGGGTCTGAAGGATACAACCAATGGGGGAACAAATTCCAGGGAAGGTTCGGGAACAGAGGAGGAGAAAGGGGAAGGACTTAGGGGATTGACATAACATTAACATATGAATGACAAGTAACCAAAGAAAATTCCAGAACAGGGGGAGGAGAGTTAGAGTGAGTGGTGGCCCGTGGGAGTGGCCGGCCCTTCGGCACCGCCCTCGCTATCACTGTCCTGGTCGGGGTCTGCCCACGCAACTTCATCATTAGTCCAAAACTAAAGTCCGGTGGAGCAGACCCCTCGCGAGGGGCGGGCTGGGCTACGGCCATCTCAGAGTCCAAAGTCACAGAGGTTGCCGCGTCCTGCGCGGCAACCTGGGCCACCGCAACACATACACATTAAAGAACTGTTTGATACATTGTAAGAGAGAAGTATAAAAAAAACCACATGCAGACTTAATTTGTACACTATTTGAATGCTTGTCCTATATATGTTTAGAAGCCTTACAGTTTCTTTCAATGTTAGTTGCTTAGTTGTATTTGGTGAAGATGGAAAGAAGTTATAGAAATCTGGTGTTTGTTTGGTTGTTTATTTGGCTTGGGGTGTTTTTTCTTTTGTTTATTTTTTTTTTTGGTTTGGTTTGGTTTTTTGTTTGGTTGGGTTTTTTTGTTTTGGTTTGGTTTTTTGTGGTTTTGTTTGGTTTGTTTTTTGTTTTTTGCTTTGTTTTATTTTTATGATTCTCTCTGTTGTTGAAGGGCCAATGTGCGGGTCCCAATGTACTTGTCTGTGCTCATGTTTAGGGCTTTCTTTCATCTATGTTCTCACATTGCATTCCTACCTTAGTGTGTGGTGGGAGGACTTCACTTGAGCCTTGGGGTCAGCATGGTATAATCTGCTCTCCAAAATTTTATGCTGGAGTCTGGAAAACCTGAATCTTACAGTAGTGTAAGGCCCCTGTTTACATCTTTTCATCCCAAGAGCATGACAGCCACCAAATTTTTATTTCTGCTCAACTTTGACTTTTTCCTGTCAGTATGCTTAGAATTCTTTCTCATGAATAAGACTCCTTGACATGTCCCACTATCATGTCTGGGTAATTTGAAGATCCTTTTACTGCTTCTAGCTGGAGGACTATGTCTTCTGATTCTAGAGGTGGAACTTTATATTATAATAATGAATTTCCAATATAACATTTGCTGGTCATCCGTCTGCGACTAACTAGCTTTAATAACCCACTTTGCTGAAATTTTTCCCCTCCTGGTTGCCCAAAACATAGCAGCAACCATTGGTAATTTCAGTCAGATGGTTTTTCCTTGCATGAAAAGCACTGACAAATCCATGATAATTTGAAAAGATCGTTCACCGCACAATTCAGCCTTTCATAGTGATCTGTATTTTAATATGTCTGGACTAAAATTTTCTTTCCCTCTTTTTGTATCCATATCCTAATTTTTCCATCTCACTGTGAACTCTCTACAATCACCTACATCCGCATGTGCAAACCCAGCAGTAGTTGTGTAGCTGTTAAGAGTAAATTTCTCTATCTTACACTAAGAGGGAGATGGTTAAACAATATGATTGCTACTGAGCGCAATAACTTAATTGGTGGCAGTTTTACTGCAAAAGCTATGTTTCACTGTTCTGAGTTCTGTCTTTTATGTCCAAAAGTATTGCCCCATGGGCAATGGCCCATATACTGTATGATGTGCATGGTGTAATCCTGCAAACAACATGTTGAACGAAAACTAGTAGACAAATTAATTCAGCACAATACTACAAGGGAATAAAACTAGATGAGTTATTTGACAGCTGTATTGCTTGAAGAGTTGCATAAGTAACAGAATCCTTTTAACCTTCTGACAGACAGTAAAACACTTGTGGTTTTGCTGGCTGATCAGTAACTATCCAAGCACAATCTCATGCTGTAATTTGCAATGACACAGCTGCAATGGACAAGCCACTATAAAGCTTTTTGGTCAGGATATTGACAAAGAGATGGTGCTGAAATTTTGATACAGCTTTGTGCATTTCCTACTAAAGCATTACCATTATATCTTATTGACAGTGGCAACCCTGGTGCTATAACTTCTCAAGTCAGAAAATCTTTTCTGAGCTGACTTTATTAGGTGAGGTTTGATTTTAGTTCATTTGTTTTGTTCTGCCATTTCAGTTAGGAAGCTCTCACTTGCTCTCTTAGCTAACTGGGAGAATACTTTCATGAACACTTCATCTCACAACAACTGGCATTAAATAAAACAAAATTCAGAGCCCATAATTTCATTAGCTACTCCAACAGTTTCAGCTTTGCAATTTTGGTAACAAAGACAATGAACAACCACAGCTCTGCCCAAAATGAATGGCAGTTTAATCTTTCTGAGAAGTGGGGTTTAACTGCATATGCTGTTTGGATTGTAATTTCTCAACTTTATTCTCTTTTATCTTTTTTTTGTCATTGAACCACAAATTGCCATACCTACCATACTTAGATATAGAAATAATTCTTTGTAACAATGTCCAGGCTCCATAATAAATTTCCTGGTGGGAACAGTGGCTACTGTTTAGCTGAGAAATTTAGTTGACTTTTTTATGGATGCAGGGTAAAGTAATCTAGACAGATCTTTTGTGGGTGGGCTTGTATCCCAAAAACTGCACTCCTGTTTGTAAAACAGATGTTTCAATTTCTGTTTCCCCACTCCATGTTGACATAAACTTCAATAAGATTATAAGCAAAATGGAAACAGTTCTTTGGTCAGAAGAAATGAAGGTCCTTTCAGGCGGAGAATGGGGAAAGGGCAGATCCTTGGCCTGCACAAGCTAACCCTTTGCCACACTTTCTACACTGTGCTGCAAAGTTATGTTTGTAAGTATACTCATCCTATGTTCATTATGGAAATCCTTGATGTAAAGAATTTTCTCCACTATATTTGAAAGCTAGTAAATCCCATCTAAATAAAATCTAAATTCAGCTGTGAAAAAGTGATTTGTTTTTAAACAGCAAATTTATTGATGCCCATAGTTCAGAGCTGTACAGAAATATACCCTTTGCCATGTTTCTTTTAGTAAAGACTACTGGAAAATAGCTTCACTGTCTTCGTTTTCTGTGTTGTTTGGTCCTGGATGAACATAAGCTATTTCATATTTCAGTAGCCAATAACATTGGTAAACTTTTACAGCAAAAGTCCTCATAAAAACTAGTATTTCTACATTCCTATCTATCACATCTCTAACATGAACTATTTTACCTTGGGGAAATGTAGCTAATACATATACGTATCTGTTTTTCCGTTTTTCTCTATTTCAGATGCACCATCAGCTACAATGGAAATCTAAGGTATTAATTAAAAAACATTAAAAAAAAAAAAAAAAAAAAATCCAGCAGTTTAAAAATATGATTACTAGAACTTTCTCATGGAAGGATTTTTTTCTCTAAACCCACATGTATCAAAAAGCAAGTCTCAGCTGATGAAAATGAGTCTCTGTAATAGTGTTGGTCTTCCACAGTATCTGAATCCTAAGTAGTCTCATACTACTATACTATATATATGTATACATACACACACACACAGACACAAACACACACACACACGCATATATATGTGTGTATGTATGTCTGTATTTAAACACAGGTCATGTGGTAGTAGTCTACTCTATTTACCTGAATGAAAGTCTTTGCTGTTCCTTAGCTTTTTCTTTTCCTGTTACCTATATTAGTGTTGTACTTCATCATATATGTGTATAAAGATACACAACTCTGCTTCTCCAGGCAATCATATGAGCGGAAAAAAAATCCCATCATTCTTATACATGCAGGTTTTCATCTGTGAACAAAGCACCAGTAATCAACATGTTTTTCTGTATTTATTTGTGTGCTCTGTTGTTTACAATAATGGGGTTTGAAGACTTTCCTACACAGAAGACCCACAGTCTCTGCACATCTCCATAATTCCTACATAAACTGCAGGGGTTCTTGATGATTTGTGTTTGTCCCTAGATGCATCCTTTGGACAGAAGAACAAATATGCTCAGGTTACGCACAGATGGCGAAGCAAAAATCTACATCTGAAGTAAGAACTAGCAGCCTCTGGTTAGGCCACGGTAGAAGTCATGGTTTAAAACACATTGAAAAAGAACCAACATTTTGACAAGTAAAAATGACAAATCCCTCTTCCTGTTGTTGCTAGGAAATGCAATAAATGTTGGTGTCATCAGGGGATGACTCCTTTCTCTTTGACTGTCTGCATCTTGCTGCAGCCTGATATATTCAGCCAAGACCCCAAAACGCTGAGGGCAAGCACAAAGGAAGGGAGCTACACCTCCTGAGGACTGAAGGAGGAAGACATAAATGTGACCTTGGCAACTGACAACGGTATGCTTAAAAGTCACGCTGAGAATGGCAAATATGGGCCCTGCCTTTTTTCCTTGACCAATTTAATATGGACAGTAATTATTTATCTGACAAAAACAATAAACCAACAAAAGCTGATTTGTTCCCTGAGTCTCACTCTGAGTGCTTCTGGCCTTCCTCTAGTAGAACTGCTCTCTGCAGTTTCCCTCTTTGTTGCTCACTTTCCCTGCATTCAACGATCTCAGTATACCATGTGTCTCCAGTGTCATAACTTAATTTTATGCTTCTTTATCTCCTTTAATTACAGGTCCTTCCTACAGATACTTTTCCTTTTTTACACTTTTTCTTCCTTTTAGGAATAAAGCTTTTCACTGGGATCTATTAATTTTATGGGAGGCAGTGATTTTTACACCAAGAGGGATCAAGTGAAGTTTAATTTTATTTGTTTTAATTTTAAGTTTTTGGACAGAGGGTGTGTCTACACTGTCTTTTGCAGGCAAATGTACACTCACAGTTCTCATGTGCTTGAGTATTTGCAATTATACGTTGTAAAATCTCAGTTAAAGTAACTCACAGGCTTAGCTGGGATTCAATGCCAATTAGCAGTAGTTATACAGACTGGGATTAACTCTGAGTGCAGACAAAGTGAGGTAGGATATTCTTCTCTGCCTCATTCTTCAAATATCAGATCTGAATATGCTTGGCTTGCTTAAAAAAAAATGCTATCACAATTTTAATATTGAGAAGATTGTGTAGAGGCAAATCCTGATTGAATAGAAAAAGTATGGAAACAAGATACGAACCCAAGAAGATGCTTATGAGCTTGCATAGCTCTTTCAGGGCTTGAAAGCTGTCTAGCAAGCAAGACAGAAAATGAAATGTGCTTACATCTTTAAGAGTATCCTTCTGGAAAAACATCCAGCACGCAGCTGGATAAACACCTCATATTATGGATGAGCAACTGGCTCACGGGTTGAGCACAAAGGGTTATAGTGAATGGGGTGACATCATACTATGGACCTGTCACTGGTGGGGTTCCACCATCTTCAGCCCTGTGCTCTTCAACATCTTCATAAATGACTTGGACACACAACTGAAACCGATACTAAGTAAGTTAATAGGTAATACAAAACTGGGAGGAGCTGTTGACTCCCTGGAGGGCAGGAAGGCCCTGCAGAGGGACCTCGACCAGCTAGAGGGCTGGGTAACCACCAACTATGTGAAGTTCAGCAAGGCAAAGTGTCGGATTCTGTACCTGGCATGGGGCAACCTGTAGTACGGACTGGGGAATGAGACGATGGAGAGCAGTGACACAGAAAGGGACCTAAAGGCCCTGGTCTCTGGCAAGCTGAATATGAGTCAGCAGTGTCCTGGTAGCCCTGAGGGCCACCCGTGTCCTGGCACAGCATTGCCAGCCGGGCAAGGGAGGGGATTGTCCGGCTCTGCTTCACCCTGGGGCGGCCTTACCTCCAGTACTGGGGGCAGTTCTTGGTGCAACACTACAAAAAAGACATCAAGCTGTTAGAGAGCGTCCAAAGGAGGGCAAAGCAGATGCTGTCAGAGATGGAAATGTTATAGTTTATGGCTTAAATATCTTCATAAAGGACTTTTGCCTATTATAGCAAAACTGTACAAAAGCTGCGGAGAAGACCACCACACCCTGAACAGGCCTCCTGACTGAGGCCCTGGGGATAAGATAAAGGTAACTCAGGTCTGGGGAGAAAAGAACACATTCACAGTGGGATCAAGTTTAACACCTTCAGTGTGGACACCACAGCCCCAGGGATATCAGCTGCCAGGCCAGCACAGACCCTCTACCAAAGGGTGGGGTGATGAGAAGCTTTGAGTCTGTGATGAGAAAGCCTCTGGTCAGAGGCAGTGAATGCCCATCCTCCACTGTGGAGCTCAGCTCTGGGGCACTACAGCCTGGAAAAAGCTGAATCCATGTGAAGGACAGTGCCAGAGGGTGTCATGGCCCATCAAAACTCCCCCTCAAAGGGGTCCCAGACCCTGCACTAGATCACTGCAGCATGATCCAACAGATTCACAGTGTTGCAAGGGAGTGTCAAACTTGCCCTCCCCAGGGGAGGCACCTGGGTGTTTCCACCTGGCCCAAATTCTATACTTTTCAGCATGGCAGCAGCGGAGAACCCTCACCACTCAGAAGCTCAGATGGAGAGAACACCAAAACCTTGTTGGGACCCCTGGATGGGTGATACGTTTCTATCTAACCCCAGTTACTCTCTCCCTGTTTGTCCACCACCCATGCACCCCTCTTTTCCTATTTCTTTCTTTCTTTTCTTTTCTTTCTCCTTACCTCTTTTACTATTAAATAAAATATATAAAGTTTTTTGGCACCAACAGCTAACCTCGTTTGGTTATAGTCATGTTTTTTGGGTATATTTTGAACCTTTCTGTGTTCAATCCATTTTATTCCCAGAGACTTAGTTTTCTTTGCTCTTCTCTGTTGAAACCAGTTCATAACAGGTGGAAAAGGGCCTTGAGGGGAAGCCATATGAGGAGCAGCTGAGATCACTTTGTCAGTTCAGCCTAGAGAAGAGGAGACTGAGGGGAGACCTCATTGCAGTTACAATTTCCTTGTGAGGAGAACAGGAGGGGCAGGCACTGATCTGATCTCTGTGGTGACCAGCGGCAGGACCTCAGGGAATGGCCTGAAATTGTGTCAGGGGAGGGTTAGGTTGGATATCAGGAAAGGTTCTTCACCCAGAGATTTGTTGGGCACTGGAACAGGCTCGCTGGGGAAGTGGTCACAGCACCAAGCCTGACACAGGTCAAAAAGTGTTTGTACAGTACTCTTGGGCACATAGAGTGATTCTTTGTGCTGTCCTGTGTAGGACCAGGAGCTGGATTTGATGATCCTTGTCAGTCCCTTCTGCTCAGATCTTTCACTCTCCATGACTAACCCACAGGACCACTTGGCCCCAAAACCAGCAATCTGGAGAATTACTTATATTTTTTTTTGACTCCCCGGAAGTATTTTAAAGATTGATTGATACATTGAGATCAAGGAGGTTCTCTGAGGGCTGTAAAAACAAAAGGGATGCAACCAGCGTTCACAAATACATTTTCCTGTGATCGTCTTCTCTTTTCAAGCACTCCTCATTCTTTGTTGTAGGGCATGATGACCATACGCCTTGCGATCCACTTGATTTCTTATATTTGACAGAAAGGAAACTAGAGTCTCAAAAGTGGCTGTTTTGAAACTGTTTGAGACCTGCCACATCAAATTCTTTTCTATCTGAAAATTATTCTTATTATCTCACTTCATCTTATTTAATTTTTTTTTTAAAAAACAGAGAACCTCTCCTAGAAATGCCTGTGACAGATAATCACCCTCTGATACATGTTAATTTTAACGTCCTCCAGTCTTGTTCCTGCATGTAAAACATGTACTTGAACTCGGCATTATGTTTTTTGCTCCTGGGGGGAATCTTATCGATTCTGAGGGAACTAAATCAAACAAGTCTTGCAGAATCATATGGAATGCTTTACAGGGTGTGATTCTGAGGGCAGTTTTGGCAGTCCTTATGGCAGTCACTGAAACAGAAAATATGCTGGCTCAACTTATGGTATGTTAGTCACTCTAAGTAGATTTAACACCTAGAAATTTCAAGTTTGGTTGGTTGTTTATTTCATACGAAAGCTAGCTTCTGTTTAATTCAAGCTTTTCTGTTCACTGTGGCTAACTGATGAAGTAAATGGGTTTCATCCTGTGAATTCCAAGCTGTGGAATCTAAAACTGTTCATGTGCCTGCTTGTTAACTATTTGTAATCCAGAAACAAGAATACTCTCGTAATCAATATTGAGACCCTGAGTTTTACTTTTATTTCTTCCTTATCTTGAATTTTTTAACATTTTGATGGGGCATAACTTGAGACCTAGATGGAAAATATTTTAAGGACCAGATATTGTTTTCAACCCAGATTCAGCTGTGCATTTATTGCATGTGTAAAACAAACTTCATTTTGATCCTACAGTTCTATTTTTCTGTGCATCAAAAGATTTATATTCTTAAAACAAATTATCCCTTTGACGTGGTTCACTGATACATTGAGTTTGGAAGAGCATGTGATTGACCAAGCTGAACTGTCTTCTGACATGTATTACAATTGTATCAATTTATCCCAAAAGGACTTCTTGCAGAAAATAGTAATTCACTGCAATTCTCAGGAGAGAGTTTGTGAGCATTTTATGGGGGTTGAGAGCTGGATTTGAAAGATTATGATCGGTGTATAATTGTAGGGATTCTGTGCACCGGATAATGCAGTCAATTGCTTACTTGTAGTTTCAATTAACAATCTTCTAGGGACAGTCAGATAGAGCCTCCGCTGGTGTGGATCAGCATAGCTGCACTGAAGTGAGGAGGGAAACACCATTCATTCGCACAAGCTTATTTTCTGACTTGGGGCAAACCACGTGATAATGAAACCCAGAGGACATCATAAATGGAGAAAATGTATGAACGCCAATGAGGATAAAGAAATAATAAGAAGACAACCTAATGACATAAGATATCTGAATGGAAGATTAAATGAGATTCTAGGCTGGAAAATACAAACAAATCTGTCTTGGGGGAAAAAAAGTAATGCTGATACTATACCCCAGCACAGAAAGATAAACCTAGGAAGTGGTAATTGTGTGTGATTTGGAGGAAATACTCAGACTACAATTTGGCTCTCAGTGCTCGTTGACTTTCAATAGGATTGGGACACCAGCTCCACTCAGTACATTCAAAAATCAATTCATCATCTGACAGTAATTTATAGTAATACATTCAAGTTTATTTTGTCTGTTTCCTTTAAAACTTCTGGTAGAAGATGGGGTGCAAAACAGAGGATTTCCTTATAAGAGCAGAAAAAATGAGTTCAGGTCTCTCCAAAGTATCTTTATTTGCATCCAGAATACTGTTTGTGTTTCTGGAGAAATCCTCTTTTTTTAAAAAAAAATAACTTACAAAGGAATTAAGGACGTCTATACCAGAAGAAGGAAGACCGTTACTTTCCAAATGTTTTCTCTCATGCCAGAACAAGATAATTTGGGCAAGGTATACTATGCATTTTTAATGTTAAGTCTCATTGTCTACAGAATAATGGTCCAGTATAAACTGCAGGAAGCCATGGTTAAGGACAGTGTAACCTCAAATACACACGCTACCGATGTATGTCAAATAATAGGACTTTGTAAAGGGGAGGACTGGACAGGCTTATATTCTCTTTTCAATATCAACTTTTAAAGCAAGTACCCAGATGCAAAGCCTTAGTTTCTTAAATCAAAAAAGGTTTTTGCAAAGCAGAGAGACTCTTCTGATTGCTAAGTTTCCCTTTTCTCCAGAAAGTGACTCCAAATGTATGTGAAAATGAATTAATGGAGAAACTATTTAACACTGTATGATTTAAGAAATAATAAATCTAAAAACCATTTGCTTCTAGTAGTCATCTTGCTCAGCCACCCCACGTGCCTTCACAAATTTAAGTGATAGTATTTTTTCCAGTTTATACCATGGACTCAGTATAGGATTGCAGATATTAATTTTTACTTCTCTATGCCTTTGTGTTCCCGTCTCTAAAATAAAAATGATATTATGTGCCAAAATATTAATTTCTTCTTCCTCTCAATTTTTAAAGTTTACTTCTCATTAAAATTCTTCTTTTAGTTGTTTCTAAACAACCTACCCAAAAAGTGTTTTATTACAGAAACACACCACTTGTGAAGAGCATAGAAAATTATAAGAAATGCATGTAAGGGCATTAAACAGTGATCCTCTGTAGCTTCCTGCGATAGTAACATATATTTTTTTAAATATAATGCAGGCAGTTTTTCTGTAATGCTAGAAGGCTTTCTATCCCCTGAGATTTTTCTTTTACTGACTCTATCAATATGCATATATTTCTAATGTTACTTTCTTCATGCTCCTATTTCCTTACACGGTTTATAAAAGCAATCCTTACCCACTTTTAAGCTTTTATATCAGTGTCTTTCTAATTTCTTGCACCTAAACTATGATTGCCTCCCCTCCAAAACACCCTCATTGCCATCTGTCTCTGTGTATATGCCTGCCTTTTTATGGTTATAACTGCCCCAGTGTTCTGCAAATAGCTTGCAAATTTTTGGCCTCAGTAATACACTCCATTTTTGGGCAGATAGCAGTTTTTAACTCCTCCTTAGTGAGGCTGGTCTGCATAACTCGGTCAGAGAGACCCAACACTTGATCAGTTCTTTGGCAGTGAGAAGGGGAATAAAGCATGTTTCCAATGTTTCATAAACTGCAACTGGCCACAGGTAAAAATCAATCACTGGATGACTTTCAGTGATATTAAACCTGCGGGCAGAGGAAAAAGGAAGCGGTTTTGCATGTAAGTGCTTAGATTCTCAGTGTGAATAACCTGACTGACAGACACACAAGATCTTGTGTGTCTGAGTCATGTTAAGACAGAAATGTTACATCCTTTGTGGGGACCTTGCTATCTTTCTGTACTACCTAACCCACACCAGGCTCTGAGTCAGAAACTCCACATCCTTCCCTTTTCTTTGCTCTGTAACAAATGCCTGGTGGAAGTCTACAGGAGGAACTATCAGGACCCTGACCACTGAGGATGGGAGAGGTCAGATTTTAGAGAAAGTTAAATTGAATGATTGGCTTTTCTGAGTTCTTATGTGCTGAGGTCAGCCTGAAGCAATTTAGGAAGGAAGATGCTGGTTTGTTCTTCATTCAGGTGTCAACTTTTGAAGTTTGTCTAGTTAGCTGCAAAGTAGGATGAAAGATCTCCATAGAAAAGAGATTGCCTTGAAGATGAGTCAGGTCCAGATGCAAGACAAAATGTTCTCACGTGATGTTGGGACATGACCTCTTAGACTGATGAACCCTGTATGCAGTTCTAAGCACTCAAAAATACATAGGAGGAGTGGGAGGATGATTCCAGTGTGGGGCACCATGGGTTGTCATGGAGCTGTGAGTCTTGGTATGCAGCCAGCAGCAAAAATGGCTTAAAAAGACACAGAAAGCAAAGTATTCATAGAGTTCCTCCTTTGTACTACTTTCCCCAAAATTGAATATACTTTTGCAGAAAAATGGAGAGTATTTCATCTATCAACCATTCAGAGCCTCAAGAAACTTCATTTGTCTACAAGGACATCTTGATTCAGACCTTAGTTCAGATATTTCTCAGCAGAAATGTAATTTATTTTCATTGCTCAGTGGGGACCTGGAAATTTATTGGATTTGGATCAGATCCACTAGCCAAATCAGAGCTGGTGTTGCCACAAAACTGAGCTTTGGTGTCATCCCTGGTTGGACCAAGCTAAGTATTTGAAAATTAATGGAAAAAATCAATACATTGAGGACAATAATCTCAGCTATCGCTATTGTCCATTGTGTAACAGCTGTGAGATGCACAGTCTGAGAGGATACGTGGCAACATGAACTTGCGCTGATTTTGACACCAACCCCAGAGGTTTAGCATTTTACAGAGTACAACCTGAACTTATTAACTCCTTATGGACAAATCTGTTCTTGTCCAAGTAATTTTCTCCTTCCCAGATCTTGCCTTGAAGTTTTCTTTTTGTCTTCAGTTCTCTTGATACAAAGCTTTTTGTGTTACTACCTCTGAAGGATGCTGCTTTATCTATTTCCTCACATACTACAGTGCATTTTAAGCAATGTTTAAAAACCCCAGTATTCAAATCCTGTAAAAAATCAAACTTAGACTATTTGGAGTGTAATGCTGGGTGGTGCATTGGGGTATACTTGGGGGAGTATGAATATCATTTTTCCTTAGACTAAGTGATTTTACTGTATGAAAAATCAAACCAAACTCCATAAATTAAGTCTTCTTTAAGCTGTATCACAATATTGTTCATAATGTTTTGCCTCTGTATGCTTTTTGCCTTGCCTGGGCTGTAAAAGGTTAAATACATTCAACTGCTGTACATTCAATGCTACTATTGCTCCTCCTTAAAATTTCTGGACAGTGTTTGGAGCTATAGAGGCACGGACAATGTTTGCACTGCCATCCAGCTACTTATTTTTCTTCAACAGTCTGCAGAATGTCCTTTGCTTTTTGTGAGTGTAGCAACTGTCTTGTTGGAAATGGCAAAATATCAGAGATCACAAAGCTCTGGGCAGTTGAGTGGTTTTTCAGTTTAAAATGGAGAAGACTCATGCTGACTGATTTGAGAGAGTAAACAGGAATGCTTCAGTCTCTCTGTCTGTCAGCTGCAGAATCATATTTGAACTACCTTACATATATTTTGGCAGTTATGCTTCTGCTTTAAATCTGCTTATCTGCACAGTGTTTCAACAAAAAAACAAGGCCTGTCCTTGTCCTTGTAAGCTTGATCTGGCTCGGGTGTCTCTTAAGAAACCAGTGTACGTATGCAACCATTGCTGATGACTGATTGTTTTCAATAATCCCATGCAATTTTGCCACATTGTGGTGTGTGGGTAGGTAATACCATATTAAAATGGTCTTTATCTCTTTGTTGCAGCTGTTTTCTTTAATTCTATTAAACCTGTTAGTGATCCTAGTTCTGTACATCCAGAAAAGCATATAAGTGTGTCTGCTACCTCAATACCCCTAGGTGTAATAAATTGGTAGATGTGTGATCTAGTCACCTCCTATCTGGCATGAGTTCACTTCAACATGAGATCATTGGTTTTTTTAGATATTTTGTTTTCTGTCCTTCTACACTGATATTACAGATATCAGGGCACCCGCTTTTGTACTGTACTACCTACTTCTAATGGTAAAGGAAGCAAATGGATTCTGCTAAAAGTATCTATGTAACCAGCACACAGGTAATTCAGTTACAGGTATCTTACAGGCTGAAAGAATATGTCTGCTGTGGCTAGAGGAGCTTTGGCACTCACAATTGAGTCAAAATTATATATTCATTAGGGAAATAAGCTAGTTATGTGCTTGTGTGGATTTAGCTTTTAAGGAGAAATGTAATTCACCCACAAACTTTTCATCCATCCCCCTTCCACAATTCAAGACTTCAAACTAAACATCAGAATGATTGAAGATTTTCCAATGCAGATGGGTCACTGGAGTGAGTAGGAACCCTTTTGACGAAAACCCTATAAAATGGGTAAGTTTTCAAAGATTAAGAAATGGATTGAATTCTCCTTGTTCTTTTCCTCCCTCATGCTTTATGTAAGGCTGTCCAAGTTTTCCACTGAAAGATAATACTTTCTCTGGCAATTTTTGGGTTTAGTCCCTAATTTATTAATTCTGTGCTCAACTTTTCTACAACATGTAATTCTATTGATATAAACAGAATTAGTCACACTACTCACATTAAATATGTTCTCAACCATTTCTAGGCAGAAGCTCTAAGACGATACACAAGAATTTGTCTTACCTAACTCCTCCTGTTCCTATGAAATTTTTTTTATTTATCAAAGGAATCAACAGCTCTAAAACATATGAAAGGATTTACAATTTTTTAAAAATATATTTGGCTAGAAAAAGAAAAATTGCTAACTATCTTGGAAATAATAAAAATATAATCAGCATATTCTTATTTTTAAGATTGGAAAAATGAAGCATGAAAGTTGTCCCCCAATGATTCCCCAAGGATAAGAAATAAACAGGTTCATTTCCTCAGTCCAAGATCCCTGGAGTCCAAAGATGTTTCCCCACCCCCAGGCTGCATGCTCTAAAAGCTGTCTTTTCCACATTCAGACCTTCACACCTCTCCTCTTGTTTCAGTGTTCTGTTGCTTTGTGCTGAATATAATGATAATTTCATATCCAGAGCACCTACTGAGAGATGCAACCTCTGCTCAGGTTTCAATAAAGATTCCTTTCAAAAACTGCTGCAGCTTCTCTGTAAGAAATGAATCAAATTCTCCTTCTAGTTCAATTTTACTAGAAGTACATAAAAAGGAACACATTGAAAAAATTTTAACGAGTTGAAGCTATTTCAGAATGTGTTTTCACATTTCAAATTCTGGCAAGTGAAAATGAATCTTTGAAAAGAAGTTCATCTGCTAATTTGCCTAATTTCATCTCTGTGAAAAAGTGGCATTTATAATTTGTGAAGTATTAGCATTTGTTCTTCCTTTTGTTTTGTTTTTCTTTTTCTATGAAAAAACACTTAGATTTTTCTTTCTTCTTTACTTGTATAACTCATCTTTCATACTGGTAAATGTCAACGTTTTTTGGCATTGAGAATCCTTTTCACTGCAGGGATGTTCCTATGACAATAGAAATGAGATGTAATTTCCAGAACTTCTCAACAATTATCCAAACATTTTTATTAATCATAAACAAGTGCAGGATTTTTGGAACTTTCTTAACAAAAGTAATAGTGGGTATGTAAAAATCATTGAGATTTTTCAGTAATGTATAATGAGCTTCTAAGCAATATAAAGTGTCTCTATTCAGGCCAAACCAAAAAAAAAAAAAAAAAAAAAAAAATAGTCTTAATTTCTGAGGTAAATCTTTTAAGATAACTCTCAAAGCATAGAAAGCATTGTTGCCGTAGAAAAAGACTCCTTGGGATTTGTTTTGCTTCTGATTGGTACAGACATCTGGTTTAGCAGTTACCCAGGCATTCGCCTACAGAAGTCTCTTGACCTCTTCCCTTAGCATGGAAGTCCTATTGTCACTTATGGACGGTCTTCAGCTTGCCTTATCAGTGATATAGTGCTTTGTGTACCAAGTGTGCAGCTATTTCTGAGGCATTTCTTTTACTTAGCCATAGCCTAATTGATATCAGGCTGTGGTTCATTGTTGAAATAAAAAGCCCTTTATTAATGATTTTCATTTTTTCCATGGTATGCTGGATGTCAGATACTTATCTCTCTTGCTTTTCAGTGAAATTAATATAGAATAATTTATCTACACTCAAACAGGCAGATAACATACGATCTTAAAATTGAGTTCTACCATGCTCCTACTTGCTTGTTTTCTTGTTGATTTTAGTAGGGACCTGTGAGTGGAGAATTATTAGATCTGTATTAAAGAATAATGTTTTCTTTTTTTTAAAATATGTAATCTTGGCTAACTCTACAGAGAAACACAACTGCTGTGCTCATTATACACTAAATTAGAGGTCTTGTGCAAAGTTTTAAAGAATTCTTAAGATGTGCTCCAAATCTAAACAAATTCACTGTACAGATTCCAACTTGCCTTAGTGGAACCTGGTCAGGGCATTCACAGAAAGGAGCATTTACTTGAGTACTTGAATAAAAATAAAGGTGTCAAGAAGCTCAGATTATCAAAATGTGGAGCTGCAGTTCTTATAAGAGGGCATGGTGTTAAGATCAATGATCACTATACTGACACTAAGAGACTGAGGATGAAAGAGATATTTTAACAGATGATGGATTTATCTTACAACACACTTTTCATAGCTTCATTTATATTAAAATCAGTGTTGATTTTGGTCACCTATCTCAAAACTCTAAGAGTAGCCACCTAGAAATGGATTATCAAATGTCTGTGGACAGGCAATGAAATAAGACACTTAATTTTATGGCAGCACTGTAAAAAGAAATAAAACCCCAAAGTAACCCCCTTTGATTTTTAAAAATTTTCTAATTAAAATAGAGCAGTGGATCAAGACTTTCACTTGCTATAGATTATATGTGCATGCACAGTTGTTTAGGTTTTTTAATTTTTTACAATTATTTTTTGTTCTTTTTTTTCTTTAAATTTTCTTTTAGCATTTTTGGTTCCTTGTTTCTGTTATAAACTGCTGTTCAGAGAATCTATTTTGTGTGATTCATAGATGATTGAAGCTAATGCAAAGATTCCTGTACATACATCTATATTTGTGCCAGGTTTCTGGTTTTGTAGATACACATTTATATTCAAGGATTCTTGGCTGTTTTCAGACCCGACATAAGTAACCTAATAAATATACAAAGTTCTGGCATATTTCACCTCCAGGAAAAGGGTCAATGAGGAGTAAAAGATTGAATATAACTTAATGTCAATCTCAGCTGGAATAATTAGCATTTTTCAGCATCTGCAGCTTTGTATTTGCTCAGGATTTCTTTGGTTAAATGCTGATGGACTTTTCACACTGCTTAGCTCAATCAGAAGTCCAAATGAAAAAGCAACATCATGTGAATTTCTAATGTGTTGTGAAGACTTTATGTCTACTACACCAGCGTGAATAAGCATCTTCATAATCTGTTTTACCCTTTGGCAATTGACAAACACTGTGTTGATACAGATGGCAGGACTCTACTGCTTGTGTGATCTAAAAGTGTTTGTTTGTTCAGACACTGGGACTGCAGGTTTTCTGTTCCTTGTTTGCGTCTGTCTTGTCTTTTTAGAGACCTGAAAAACCTAGATGCAAACAGAAATACAGCCCTGTCTTGATTTAATTGAGACAATTCACATATGAACTGATAATTAGCGAAAGTTTTCAAATCTGTCAAATTGTCACATGAAAAAGGTCTGGTTTGCCCACCAAGCTTACTGCAAATGGACAGTAGACTTGCTATGATACAGATCAGTCCTAAAACCACACAACCAAAGTGATCTGGATTGTTATATACGCCCGCACTTCCCGTGAAATCTGGATTCAAGGCAGCTTGCTCAGTGGTGGGACTTTGTGGGGAATGGTTACAAGCAGGTTGATTGTTCACAAAAGAGAGTGATCTGGGAAAAGCACAGATTTTCTCTATGTCATTTCTTATGCTCTGAAAAGCATTTCTTCCAACAAATGTAATAAAACAAATTTGGTCCTGTGAAGAGAGAGCCAAAAAGTGAGAGAATATTAACTAGTCTGTAACTAGCCCTGGTGCTACTGAGCAAAGAACACCTCTTGAAAAACACAGGTTGGAACTTTGCTCATGAATACAGAAGCAGATAATAGGATGTTACAGTGGATGCAACAAGTTTTAACAAGTGGGAATCTGTAAGGGAAATCAGACATCCATGCTTTTGGAAATTCTGCATTGGATATGACCTGAGGTCAAACACTTGAAAAAGATATCTGTAGGAAAACATTGCAAACAGATAAATTTATTACATTTTTGTGATTTTTTTTTGCCTCAATAGCTTACTATACTACAAATTCGAAATTCTAGTGATATTGTAGTGATATTCTAGTGATAATTTCTTTTTGGCTCTTCGTTTTAACTGAAATGAATGCAGTTTCTTGTCCTGAAACTGAAACAGCACTGAAATGTTGTCTTGATATGACCTGAAATTTCTCCCTGTGTGCAAGTATTTGTATTCTTTATTTTGGCCACCTGTGGGACTAAGGCAAAACCTACACTTATTCTTAAAATATGGACATGGTCTCTAATTTTTGCCAAATCACACTTTGAAGTGATTTGCGCTAGTTACCTGTAGCCTACAAAATAGTTTAAAACCATGAGACAATGAAAGTAGACCCACAGAATCCCAGAATTCACTAGGTTGGAAGAGACCTTTCAGATCACTGAGTCCAACCTATGACCAAACATCACCTTATCAACCAGACCATGGCACTAAGTGCCACATCCAGTCTTTTCTTAAACACCTCCAGGGACAGTGTCTCCACCATCTCCCTGGGCAGCCCATTACAATGCCCAATCACTCTTTGAAGAGCTTCTTTCTAATGCCCAGCCTAAACATCCCCTGGTACAGTTTAAGACTTTGTCCTGTTGTCATGTTGTTGGTTGCCTGGGAAAAGAAACCGACCCCCACTTGGCTACAGCCTCCTCTCAGGTTGTTACAGAAGTTGGTAAGATCAGCCCTGAACCTTCTTCAGGCTAAATAACCCCAGCTCCCTCAGCTGCTCCTCATAGTTCCTATGTCCCAGGCCCTTCACCAGACTTACGGTCCTTCTCTGGTCATGTCTGAGCATCTCAAGAGAGTCCGAAACTGGGGGGCCCTGAAATGGACACAGCACCCAAGGTGAGGCCTAACCAGAGCCGAGTACAGGGGGACAATCACTGCCCTGGTCCTGCTGGCCACTCTATTGCTGATACAGGCCAGGATGCCATTGGCCTTCTTGGCCACCTGGGTGCACTGCTGGCTCATGCTCAGCTGGCAATCAACAAGCACCCCCAGCTCCCTTTCCGCCTGGCCACTGTCCAGCCGCTCTGCCCCAGCCTGTAGCACTGCAGGGGTTTGTTGTGATTCAAGGGCAGGAGCTGTATTTGGTCTTGTTAAATCTCACATTGTTGGATTTGGCCCAACTTTGGGACTACTTGTCTTGTTTCATCTAAATGTTGTTCTGCTGGGATACTTCACTTACAACCTGCTTTCATAGACCATGCCTTTTGCTTATTTATGTAAAAATGCCTAAATGGTTGTGATATTATGACACATATATTTTGGAAGCAGTATGGAAAAGCAGGATATAAATGGTATTGGCAGTTTCAGAATGGTGTGTTTTTAACAGTGGCATGTGAACTAAGACACATAATTTCTTAAAATATATTTCAATCACTGGGATTTTTCTGAGTTCTGAGATTGATACATATTTGTATATTTCATACTGTTTATTGTCAAAATAATGACGTTTCAAGACTGTCTTGTAAAATACGTATATGTGTATATTGGCATTACTTTACAAATCTCTGAGTATCCTTAAGAGGAAACAGTCTCACTATTATATATTAGAAGATTTTCCAAAGCTTTCTAGTAGCAATAGCTCTTTTTCCTACATGTAGCATCTGGAACTTTGTTACTTTTGAAGGACAAAAGCATGCTCATGCAGTACACAAATTACCAGAATTTTGTAGCAATTGAGTTTTTTGAGTTCACCAGTTTCTTGACAACAGGAGGAGTTAGGAATATGTCACACTGTCACTGAATCTGGATTATCTCACTCATGAAAAACAGGAGCCACTGTAACTTGCAATGGTTACTTTCTCAGAATTATAAGCACTGCATTGTGCTTTTTTTACATAGCTGTTTATAGTTAATCTCATTAATAATAAACAGCACATGAAAATGACAGTTCTGCTAATCTCTACCAACTAAACAATTTTCAACCCCCAACATTTTATGTAAAATAAAATGAGATTTTTGAAAAGATGCAATTACATCTCCTAAGTTATTTTTCTGGAAAAAAAGGAAAAACATTAATGCAAGCATGCTGCACATTTTCCCTTTATTTCAGGCTCATTAAAAGGTTTGCTACTCTTCCATCTATTTAGATGGTTAATTGCCTTGGCATTGCAGGCAAGTATCTAATAGTCACAGGCTTTGGGTGGCATCAAGACTTGCGTACAGATCAGGCGGAACTTCATATCTTCAGCTGAGTTTTGTTTTGGCTGGAAAATCTAACTTAAACCATAGCTCAGGTTGTGGAAATAGGGATGTGTGGTGGTGAGACAGTTTAGGAAAGAGAACGGTGGCTCACCTGCCCGTGGGGAGACCAGATAATTGCATTAAAGGTCATAGAGTAACTCTACCCTAGGGTAGGGCTGCCTGAGAGCATTTCTTGGAAAAGTACTTGAAGTAACTTGAATAAATGCAGATAACCCAAAACATCTACATATAAGAAACGTTCCGGACATCTCAGGAAATAAATAATCATGGGCCAGATTTTGCTTTTAGATGACATTTCTCAGTTTGGCACTAAGTCATAATGGAAAATTAAAATGAAAATCAATACAGAATAGAAGTCAGTTGAGTTGAAATCAATGAGCTTTTCAAGATAAAGCTCCATGGAAAATAAAACCCCTGAAATAATCTGGAAGACGGCAAATAAACAAGAACTCTTTTTCTTACAAACTAATGGAACTAAAGACTGTCTTATATAGGTAAATGTTCCTAGAATTGCTTACCCTCAGGTGGCATCAGGGTTGGAAGGAAATAATTAAAACATGTAGACACAACCTGCGTATTTCTTCAGAGCAGTGAATCCAGACACTCTTGAGGTAAATCTCTTATAAACAAAAGAAGATTTCTTCATATTTTAATTAGCTGATTAATCAATAATTGAGTAATTGCTTAGTTACAAAAGGCAATACACTGTTTGAATTTCCTTGTCATGAATCACTATAAATTACTTGCAATAGCTGTGAAAGCACTATAAGGAACTCATAAAAAGGAGATAGGCTTGGAGGTTTATGAGACAATAAAGTTTAATTGGCTGTATTCCATTAAGATTAAGAAATACCCATGTAAAAGCACAAAACAGTAAGCTTTTGAGATCTTAGCTATAATTCCATTTACCTTGTAGACTGCCTCTGAGGCACATTCTAGGCTGGCTATCAGAAAAATATCAGCTAACAAAATTTCAAATGTTTCTCAAAACACCAAGAGAGTTGTCAGGTTTCTGTGCCTAAGTTCTTTCTTTCAGTTCATTTTCCTGTTACTGTTCTGCTCTTTCACTGACTTTTATCACAGTTTTCCCTCTAATTCAGATACTTAATGCATTCTAATTCTGGTATTCTGTTAAATGTGTAAAAGTGTCTTGATGTGATTTGGCTTTCAGTGACATTGGTGAGGTTGTAGCTGACAAGAAAGCCAGCTTCATTTTCTAATATTTATGGTACAGTTTTTTAAAATCCTAAATTAGAGGGAATAAATTAATAAATACTATTTAAATAATATTGAGTCTAAAATTAATAAATGATTGCCATGATTTAAAAATACTTTTGATTTTACTAATAAAGCTAAGAGGCTGCTTTGAAACAGGAAGAGAGAACGGCAGAATTTGAACAAACTTATTTACACCATGTCACAGTAGCAGTTTGTTTAACAAAATCATTGTTTTGCTGAACTTTCACTGAACTATATCCTGAAGAATACATGAACAGTGGGGTTCAATAATATCTCAGAGCTGCATTTGACATCTAAAAGTAATGGCTTATTATGCTACTGTCTAGCAGAGCAGCTACTGTGATTAGCAGAAAAGAGTGGGAGTGGAGAGGAGAAAGCCATAAGTTATATAAAGTTATTTTGTGTGCTTTTTCCAAACATGCCTAATATTTTAACTCTCAAAGGCCATACTGACTGAAATTATGCCTGGCAATGAAATTATTCCTTTATATTTTCTCTGAGATATTGCATATTTCTCATCCTTTTTTCCCCCCCTTTTTAAAAAAAATTGTTTATTTTTAATAAAATGTCTGAAACTTGGAGGTTTCTGAAATTGGAGGAGAGTTCAGAGTAATTTTCTAGTGACAGTCCTTTCCAATGATGCCAAGGATTGACACTTCCTTTTTTTTTTTTCTTAGGCAAATTAATCAAGCACTGCACAGGTGAACTTAAACATAAATAAATCCAATGGCTCCTTTGATTTCTACTTGGATGGCTAAGTGTAACCATCAGCTTGAGTGTTATTTCTGTCTTTCTCTCTTTCCCTTGCAAGCAGATCAGAGAGTTAATTTAATTAAGTTAACATATATGGTGCTTTCCATTCAGAAAGCATAAACCTATCCTTGTTTTGGTGTCTGGTTGTGCAGCTAATGACTGCAAAAATCTTGATTACAATATTGATATCTTGTACAGGCAAGTGCTGAAGATGAGTTATATATGTTAGCATTAGATATCCGTGAGAAATTACCTCCAGGCTAGACATCACATACAAGAGGGGCAGCAGATGAGGATCACTTTTTGATTGCTGCTGAAAGGGTTTTATTTCTTCCCCCAAGCCTCACAAATGCCACTGCAGAAGCACAAATATAGTGGCAGTAGGTACTACATATGCTGTGGACAAATATTAGGCTGTTTTAAGCTATTGAATGTTAGGTTATTGGGCAGTGATGAACAGAAGGATTAGAGACTATTTTGAGGATGTTCTTATAATAGTGGCAAAACAGAATTGTATTGTCAACTCATCCCTAGATGTTTCTGCTACTAGGAAGGCATCTACCACAGAATTCTATACATCAACATAACCTGCTACAAGACAGCTGACTCAAAAATCTCTACATGAAGTATTACTATGTTTTTACTGAAATATGTGTTTGTGTGTGTTTGTATTCAGACAAGTGAAAAAAGAATTAATTGATGTTGCTTGCCAGACGAAGTGCAGAAATTAATTTCTGAAGCATTCTTAAATCTGGTATCAGTTGCTCTGTATGCTAAAGGAGCACAGAATAAATAGAGAGAAATCCCTGATGCAGGATCTTGAATGTCTTCATGCACTAAGAAATAATACAGAATAAATAGGTAAGTACAGAAACTACTTTCTGCCAGGATTCATCATTTTCTAATTTATTCCCAATTTAGATTTGAGAAAAAGAAAAAAAATACTGTTGAGCATGATCTCTATTAATGCTAACTGAGCATCTACCAGTCTTATTACTTCTGTATGAACCTTGCAACACTGAAAGAATTTAAATAAATACCTTTATTTCCATTAGCCATTGCTCTTGATTTCTGTGGGTAAGTGTCCCAATTTTTTAAACACCTAACAAAATCAGTATATTTCATCTGATCTCTCTATTACTGACAAGAAGATAATATCTAAGATCCCTCACTGCATTCTTTCTTTTCTTATTCAAACTTCATTTGATCTTCCTGATATTTTTGGGAAAAATCTGAGTGGGAATTTTAATTTTATACTGTTAGTATTGTTTTATTTAACCATTTTTAAATTTTCCATTAAACAATTAAAGAAAAAAAGTAAAATATCAATAAATACATATTACATAGCCTGAATTATTTTAAAAATATTTTAGTATAATGTATTTTAGGTGTAAAAAGAATACAGACCTGATTGCAATATATGTATTAAATATTGACAGTTTTGCTGTAGGCAAAGGTAATTAAAGAAATTATATTTATATTAGATACTGTTTGATGCTGAGAAGGTTACTAGACTATTGGTAACATTTGGCATTTTCACTGGAACTGTTATTTCAAATGTAATAATGGAATCCTCTACATATTCCCACTCCCTCCACTCCAGCTGTGGATACTCTAAGTAAAATTGCAGGCAGAAAACTGCATTGAAATCACACAAAATTTCCTGTATTTTTCCATGAAAATAGCATTCAGTATTGTTGTATAATATTATTCATATGAATACAATTGCTTACTTTAATTTGCAATGAGATTTTTTGACTGCCACTAAGTTTTTCCTTTTCTGGAGTCTTCATTCTTTAGGGTCCAATATTTCCTGCAGAAGCAGCAGAATTAGTAAACTGTTGTATGATAAACAGCACTCAATTTTAGATGCTGTTCTCTAAGAAAATAACAAACCAAATGAGAGACTCCAGGGAATAAGAATAGTTTTCAGAAGTACAGTAAATATGACCTAGAAGGAAAACCTGAACATTTTGCTTAGCATCTAAAGAACAGTGGAAGCATATTTGACCGACAGAAGAATTGCCTCAAGGAGTAAAAAATGGTCTGTCTTCTATTCACATGGAGGACAAGGTAAATTTTATCAGCCATAGAAAAAGAGACAGCTTTAAATTATGCATTAGGACAGCTTTCCTAGTGGCTGATAATAAAACACTCAAATGCATTGTCTGAGGATAACATGGAATTTCTGTAACTAACTTGGTCAAACATCAGTCAGGAATCAAATCAATATTGCTGAGTTTGTCTTATGCAAAGAGATAGGCTAGATGATCTTTAATTTCCCCTTGAATCTTGTCATTCTGTGACAGCAAATAGCATAAGGGGGGATCATGTTTTTAATAAGGAGAAGAATATTCCCTGCGCTATGTCATTTTATGTGATTACAGAGGAAAATGTGTTTTCCCGACACAATTAATTAGCTTTTAGAAAGAGTGGTATAGGGTGGAGTGCTGCAATTTAGAAAGATAGAGTTATTTGGTCTGGGATTAAAGTTTAAGGCTTGCTTTCTACATCTATACGGTGGTAATTTGAAATCATAAACCAGCAAATTACAAAACCATCTAAAATATGTTATTGTTTCAAATTATGTAAACAGTCTTAATATACTGCCAGTATTACTTACCTGCTACCAGCACTAGAAAGATTTGAAGTACTGGTAATATGATGTTCTGAAATTCTTTCTTCTGGGACTCCTTTTCTGACTTTTATCATGAAAAAAGAAAATTCTTATGGAACTAACCCATTGATGGTCACTAGTTTGCATTTCAGAAGCAAAGCACTGAAGAGCACGCTGCCTATAATTACCAGAAATTGTACACTTATTTTTAATTTCTTAAACAAACTTAAAAAAAAAAAAGATAATCTAGAACATCTCCACAGTGCTTAGAACATGATTAATATATAATTTACCCTAGACTAGAATAAATGAGTTTAGATTAGACTAGTTTGCTCTGGTGCCTACTTCAGGACAAATAGCTAGTCTCCTTAAATTCTCTTATTCAGTGAAATCTTTATTTTATATTAGACACAGCACTCAGCAAGAAAGCTTCCATAAGACATTGTCTATAAACAATGCTTTATTAGCATGAAGTGGTGGTATATCAGGCTGTCAGAATATGCTGTCAAGAAGCAATGGCCATTAGTGTTGTAGTAGAAACCGCATTTGCTTTGATATAATTGAATTCTTTTGTCCTGCACTTCAGCTTCACAGTGGATAATTAGACATTCAGAACCACAGTTTAAGTAACTCTTTTTAATTTATGTGCTGCGCTTGCTTTTTATTTGCTCAGTAACCTTACTATTAGAGCTTTAACTTTCTCTAGCAGCTCGATTTTTTTAGTCTTGAGATGCTAGATTGTTATAATTAATGTCCAGTTATATATATAGCAAAATCGTCAGATAAAAGGGGATTGAATCATGAGTCAAGTTGTGAAATAAGGTTGATGGTTCTGAAGTGCAAAGCAAGATTTGTGGGTTCACTTCTACTAAATCTGTAAGAATGTGCAAGACAGAAATCCTTTTGTCAGTCAAAGGCCGGAGGTGCTCTGACTGAGAGAAAGGCTTACGAATGGGTAAAGCTGTGGCTACTCACGTCGTTACTGACCTCGAGCACATGCACATTGCCTTGAACAAATGCCCTACTTCATGCATGGGCTGCAGCCTCATATCTGAAGCTGAAATGTTATGTCAAAATTTCTTGTTGGGAGCAATAAAACATTTTCTGTCATAAGGCATTTGATAGACAGTTTTAAACAAAAAAAGCTGTTGATATCTGCTCTGACTTTGTCAGTCTCCTTTCTAGAGCAAATCAGGGCCATTTTTACTGTGTAAGGTTGTTCTTTATTCTGAGAAATGAAGTATTTACTCCTTTCAATAGTGAGATTTTTTTTTTTTTAAATTTTCCACCAAGCTTTCTGTATCCAACTTTTTGCACTACTCTACTATTTGGTATTGGACCACAAATAGTTGTCATAACATTTCTGTAAGGCTTCAGATAATGTCTTCTGCAGCTCTGTTGATAGCAAAAATGTGAACAAACTGTGAAAAAAACCCAAACCCACCACAGGAGGTTTTTCTAATCTCTCATTTTTATTTCCAGTATTTCTATCTGCTCTAAGCAGTTTTCTTCTAGAATATCAAATTTAACAATCATAGTTGTAATCTGCTGGGTTAAATACAGAACAGAAAAATTAAGCATTTGCTGTTTAATATTCCAGAATATTTGTATTTCCTACATTTTTATTTTAAACTTTCTTTTCTAATATGATTACTACTGTTCAGTTTTCATACATTCATGGCCTATGGACATTTTACAAAAATTGTAGTAACTTCATGCTGCATAGGCAATTGGAAAGGACATATTTGTTAAGATTAATGTAGATCAGATGAGACCAGACTCTGCTTAGAGAACACAAAGTTATTGTGAGCCTTTGAAATTCTCATTGACTGGATTTGGAAAAAAACAGCATTTGTTTTTTACAACAGGAGCAGCTGGATGCTTGAAAATCTGGTCTTTCATTTGTAGGCTTTAGGCCTTTTTCTAAACAGAGAATTTACTCTGGCTTTGTTAAAGTAACCTCAGGGCTTATCTACACGGGTATGTTTGTGAGACATAAGCTAGGATATGAATTTTTAAGTATCACAGCTGGTTCCCATAGAGGGGATACTTTGGGATGTAAGTGCCTTGCTGTAGTTAAGGTTCATCTACCAGCAGAACCAGTTCTTTCTGCTTTGTGCAGCTATATATTTTATTACTCCTCAAAAATTCCTGTTCTTAGGGGTTGTTTGTTTGTTTATTTATTTATTTTTTTTTCTCAGCCATTGAAATTGGCTTGTTATCTCTCCTGACAAACTCTCTTTCATTATTACCTAGAATTTTTCAGGTGCAGCTACAATGATATGACAGGGTTATACCAAGTCGGTTTTGACTTCTGAGACAGCTTGTGTGCTTCTGCAATTATGTATTGTGTTAAAAAAAAATGAGGATTTAAAACTTATTTCCGCCAGATGTGATAAAGATGGTACTAACTTGAAGGTGAAGCTCTTTTAAATTCGAGTTCTTGAATATATCTGCTTGCTTTTTACTGACTCCTGAATTAAAGAAAGTATCACAGAGCACACTGATTGTATATTTCCAGTTCCATGGAAATTGTGACATTCACAATCATCAATAAGCTTCTAAGCTGCTTTAGCTGGGACACAGTCTTTTTTTTTTTTTTT
>VZRN01005525.1:81322-113723 GCA_013397935.1 Dasyornis broadbenti
TTTTTTTTAATGAAAGTAAATGCCAGCTTCCTGTATTTTCACACTAAATTTGCTAATTGGAGAGAGATGAAGGTGTAGTATGAAATTTATGGAAATTACATCAGTATGTTAGCCATTTGCTTTTGTTATTACCATCATCTCTTTAATGTAGAAATAAGCAACCTCCCTCAATCTTTGTCTCCTGCTTCAGTGGGTAGGCTTGCAAGACATACAAAGTTACTGAACTGTAATGAATACTTTGTGTGACAGGGAGCACCTTTATTTTCAATTTTTTCGCAACTTTATAAGGTTTTTCAACCCCATGTGTGAACTTTTATGTATAGTTCTGCAGATGCACAGTTTTTGGAAAACGTAAGAGAGAAGACAGAAATCCTCAACCTGGTGTTAGATCACTGGAACTGGGAGAAAATTATATTTGTGTGGCAGCACGAAGCCAACTCCAGCTAAAAAAAAGTATCAGGCTTGGTTGATATAAAGCTCCTCCTTTTACTTTATTGGATTTACTTTATTTGCCATCATACCGTCAAGCGATGGAAACAAACCAAAACAATACTTTGTGCTAACAAGGACAAAAAACAGAAAGAAAGGACATGTGCTTGCTTGGGCAAAAAGAAAAGCAGTTAAACCCAAATACCCATGTGCACTTACAACCTGCAAAGTGGTCATTTATATCATTGCAAAGACTGTGTTGGAAGACAGTCTTGCCTGCCCCTTATCCCCAGTCTCCAAATAAAAGGTAGACTTTTACTGTCTCATCCACATTCACATTGTAGAGTGTAATAACTGGTATTTTTCAGTTATTTAGCTTAATAGAAGTTCTATAACATGGCTTTGGGTTTTTCTGACAGGTAAAGGCTAGAGCTGACAATGAAAAGGTGGGGATTATCAGTGCTAAGGATATACTTTGAAGAATTACAGAAGCAAAATAAATTAATTTTTCACATAGTGAATGAAATTTTTAAATAAATGGAGTAGATCAGTACCTTTCCCCCATTCAAAGAGGAAGCTGGAAGTGTACATGGAAGGAGAGTACCTGCTCCTTAAAGGTTATCGGGACAAAGCCCTTTTTAAATGCAACAAGCAATAATAAGAAGGAGGAAGACAGAGACAAAATATGTAGAGACACAGACCTGGAGCATGTGTGCTCACTAGTTAAACAACCTGGCAAGCTGCTACACATCCTTGTTACCATTTGAGCCTAAACCAGGAGAGTAGCATCCCAGGTCCCTGGGACACGGAGCCGGACTCCAAGATCTGTTCAGGGGACCCCCAGGTTGGAGCAGCAGGAGCAAGTGGCCAAGGTCCTAACATCCCAAAACAGTATCTTGATAATTTCTCCCTCTTTTGAAATTGTGTAACTACAGCAAAATTGTAAGTCATTCCTTGATAATTTGAGACAAAATTTTTTACTAATGTGGCTTTGGTTGCACAAGGAGGTGAGGTAAGCAGTTCAAAGCTGCTGTTACCTATGATTTTTGTGGCTTAATCCCAGCTGGCAGCAAAGCTCCACACAGATGCTTGTGTCCCCACCAGCAGGACTGGGTAGAGACTTGAAACAGTAAAAGTGAAAAATCTCATGGGCTGAGATAAGACAGTTTAATAGATAAACACTGCACACACAAACAAAGCAAAACAAAGAATTCATTCACTGCTGCTAATGGGCAGACAGGTATTCAACCATCCCCAGAAGAGCAGGGTTCCATCACACCTAATGGTGACTTGGATAGACAAATGGCATCACTCCAAATGTCCAACCTTCCTTCTTACCCTTCCAGCTTTACATGCTCAGCATGATGCTGCGTGGTGTGGGATATCCCTTGGGTCAGTTCTAGTTTTGCCCCCTCCCAACTCCTTGTGCAGCTCCAGCCTCCCTGCTGGCCAGGCAGCACAAGCTGCCAAGGCCTTGATGCTGGGTATGTGCGGCTCAGCAGTAACATAAACATCTCTATATTATCAAAACCTTTCTCAGCACAAACCCAAACTAGCTACTGTGGGGAAAATTAACTGTACCTCAGTCCAAACCAGCAAAATTACAATAAAAATAATTTTTTCTGAGAGCTCACCTGAACAGGTGGCTGATGAAGAAAATTCCAATTTATCTTTGTGCTGAATCCATTATAATGGCTGATTCAAAGACTGATTCCCCTGGTAACTACCAACTATTTGAATTAGGTACTGCTAAATGACATCTGTTTTACAGTTGCTCTAAAATGTGACAAACTGAGAAGATATGCCCAAAGGATCTTTCATGCAATTATGTACAGGACAGGTTTTTCTCAACTATTTTGGTAACTGAGTATAATTAAGGCACTGTTGGTTACGAGAGATATACAAAAGTTTGAGTGTTCAAGGCTACCACACTTTGTTTTGAGTCAACAAGAGATTAGGGAAGATCAGCCTGAAAAAGCATAAAAACCCCTATACATGTTGTGCCATGATGAAAGGTGGCTTTTGCAATCTAATCCTGAGATTCAGGAAATATTTTCTGACATTCAAATATTTGAACAATCAAAGAATTCATTATTTCCATTATTCAGTCCCTCAGTACAGTGACATCACTCCCTTTCATTCCCAGAACTTCATTTTCTTAGAATTTCATCCTTGTTCTTTTCCACAAACACACAGACAATCAGCTCCTTTTGCTGTTTCATCCACCAAGCCATAAGTATGCTTTCAGAGTTTAGCAAATAGTACACTTGTGCTGCTGCTTTTACTCTGCTGCATTTTCAGCTTTTACGACTGTGAATGTGCTGGGCACAGTAATGACAGCCTGGAGAGTTCCAGTCATTTATTGCAAGGCTGCTTTTTTGCAAGGCTTGTGAACACCCACAGAGACTCCTCCGTCTGCAGAAACAAGAGGCTGATCACACGTCTGTGAACCACACAGGTGCCAGCAAGATCTGCTAGTGCTGGGCAACTGCTGAGGTAGATTTCTGCCAAGAAACAGACTGAGACTTCAAATTTTTATCACAGGGAGTTTTGATTGACTTTCTATCAGCAGTTACCATTCTGGGATAGCTTTGGAGCAGCACTTGAAGCACAAAAGATTATAATCACTCTCTGGACAACTAATCTTTTGCAATCCATCCCACCTTATTCACTTTAAAAATGCATTCCCAATCACTACATAGCACATGGCTAATTCTGAAAGCAAACCCAAGGGTTTAATCAACACTGAGCAATTCAGCAACAACAGAAAATAAACTTGGCAGTTTCTGTTGCTTCACTCTGAAATTGCTGTCTGTGCCTCTTGTTGGGGAACCAAACCTAACTGTCACTTATTTTAGATGTGTATCTTCTTGAATATGATGCAACCTGTGAAGTTATGTGATAAAAGCTCTTTGCACACCTACAGTGGAGCATAGCAGCTACCAGTAACCCAAATTATGGACCCGGAAGGAAAAAGCAAACTGGCTGGGTCTCAACCAGTTTCAGCCCCCTGTGATCAAGGGGATGCTACAGAGTGAACACAATATCTGAATCTAACTGTTGGATGGATCCACTCATATCTGTGTATCTACATCCATATTCCCTATTAGTAGATGTGCTTCCTGTTGAGACAAAGTGGACCAGGATGAGGCCAGTGGAGCTGTCTAGGTTTGAGTGACTGCTCTGTGTGTTTGCCTGTGCTGATCCATGAGGCTGGTTTTGTATAAATATGTGTATACACGTACTTACGTGCATGTGCCCATTCGTAATGCGTGCTCCATCTCCTTGCTGGTCATACCTGGAGTCATGGAGCAGCAGCAGTCTTGCCTCTTACCAGGCTGCTGAATCCAGCCCTGTTTTCCCTAACACAAGGCACAGATGATTCAGCTTAAAAAAAAAAAATAAAAATTAAAAAAAAAATTGCTTCAAGACACGAATTCTCTCATCTCTCTCCCTGTTTTGTCTGTGTTCGCATTTTTAAGGCTTGATATGATCAAAATGTACTCAACAGTTACACCAGTGACAAGTGGTGAAACTCAAGGGTCCATATTGGGACCAGTGCTATTTAATACCTTCATTAATGACACAGACAAAGGGATTGAGTGCACCCTCAGCAAGTATGAAGATGCCACCAAACTGTAGTACTCTTGGCACTTCTGAAGGACAGGATGCCATCCAGAGGGACCTGGTCAAGTTCAAGTAATGGGCGCATAGGAATTTCATGGGATTTAACAAGACCAAGTAAAAAGGTGCTGCACCTGGGCCCAGGCTGGGGATGAACAGATGAGAGCAGCCCTGTGAGAAGAACTTGGGGATGCTGGTGGGTGAGAGGCTGGACATGACCCAGCCATGTGCACTCAGTCCAGAAAGGCAAATGTGTCCTGGGCTGCATCCAAAGCAGTGTGGGCAGCAGGGGACGGAGGGGATTCTGTGCCTCTGCTCTGCTCTGCTCTGCTCTGGTGAGACCCCAGAGCCACCAGCTGAAACACTGCATCCACTGGTTCAAAGCTGGAACACTGCATCCAGTTCTGGGGACCCAGCACAGGAAAGGCATGGACCTGTTGGAGTCCAGAGGAGGCCACCAAGATGATCAGAGGGATGGAGCACCTCTTCTATGAAGAAAGGCTGCGAGAGTTGGGTTTGTTCAGGCAGCACCAGAGAAGGCTTCAGGGTGATTTAGTCGAGGCCTTCCAGTACTTGAAGGGAACCTGAAGGAAAGACAGGGAGAGATTATTTTTAAAGTGTATGTAGTGACAGGACATGCAAGAATGGTTTCAAAAGGAAAAGAGAGTAGGTTTACATTGGATATTAGGAAGAATTTCTTTACAGTGAGGGTGGTAAGGCCCTGGCACAGGTTGCCCAGAGAAGTTGTGGATGCCCCATCCCTGGAGATGTTCAAGGCCAGGTTGGATGGAGCTCTGAGGAACCTGACATTGTTGGCAGGAGGGTTAGAGTTGGATGATCTTTAAGGTCCCTTCCAACTCAAACCATTCTATAATTTTATGAACTTTCCTATGCTATCTCCATCACAGTTTTCAAATTAAACTTTCGGGCATTTTAAAGAAGGTTCAAAAGCATATAGCTCCTGAAACTCTTTTGGCCTTCTTTTCACATGTTGCAAACTAACTTTCCCAAGGACAGTTTTGAAGAAGAGTTGACTTTGTTTACTGAAGACTGGTCCAAACTCTAGATAGAGCTGCTGAGAGAAAATTATGTTGATGTGCCAGTGGGGTGATGAGGTGGAGAAAAATATTTTGAGGTTACAATGATCCCCTGACTGACTTTTACTTTCCTGGGTTCTGACCTTTTCTCCCCAGGACCTAAAGGGCACTTTTATCTCACACTACTGCAATCTCTTACCTTAAGCCAATTTAAAATAGAGTGAAATGGCCTAGACAGACATTATTATAGCAGAAAACTTAGACTTCATACTTTAAAAATATTTCTCATAGAAATGCTTTTCAGATAGAATTCATGCAAAACTGTGCTTCAGGCCTGCCCATGGCATTTTTCCACTTTCATCCCTTTGTTCCTTCCGCAGCACCACAATGCTCTCCACTGAAGTCTGTTCTCTCACATCTTCACCTCTGGGATTTCTTGGGCACTAAGTCACCTGGGGCTTATGTTTTCCTTTACGTATTTGTCATCAAGTTGCACTCGTCTAAATTACTATTTTTAGTCAAATGATGCTATTCTAGGAACATTAAGAAGGCTTTTTTCATATTTTTTCCCCCTACTATTGTAAAGACTCATAATCTTATTAGAGCAATTCTGTAGTGATACATATAGCACAATCACACATCAATACACTGATGTGTATCTACAGGTATGAAAACCTAAACTGCTTTCTAGCTCTTTTAAATATATGGATGAACTACTTGGTCAACAAAGCATCACAGGTTTCAAACATTTATTATTGTCCTCAGCTCCTCCACCATTCCTTGCTTAGTTCTGATGGATCATCTGTTACATTAAGAAGGATTATAATTTCTTCAAACCTAGATTCATTTTGCTTCTGTGCTAAAGGGATATTGCGTAGTAGAAGCCTCGATTGTTGCACTTATTGTCATTCAAATCATATTGACAGGATAAGAGCATCTGAATCCAGGTGGAAAATATATTTTATAGTTCATCAGAAGGAAGCTAGATTTCATGTTCTCTTGTGTAAGTTAGAGTTTATGCCATTTTTGTAAGTCTAGTTTTAACTCTTTAACTGACTGGTACAAGCGTTAATGTAAACATGCAGTTTTAAAAATGCTGTTTCTACTTAAAGTGCTTTCAAAATCTAGAGAAAATAATTATCCCTTCTCAGTATGATATTTCTTCACCTGACAATAAGAAACACAACAGAAACAATTTGAAAGGCAAATGTCTGAATGTCTGTCATGGTAGCAATTTTTACATGTCATGTAAAAAATTTTTACGTGTCATGGGGTGATGTATGATCCTATGTGTGGCCCCCAGGAATTTAGATGACAATTCAAAATGCATTCTTATACAATATGAACTTTACTGTGCATGTGGGAACACAGCAAATAAGCTGCTTGTAGGTAAACCAGCTGTTAAAATGAGAAATTACTTTGATTTTGTGTTAAACACAGACTTTATATGTGAGTTCAAACACATTGCCTAAAATCTCTGCCTCAACTACTCCTTTCTCCCAGTCTACTAATATGTGTACTTACATCAGGAGTTTTTGAGGGGAAAGAACAAGACTTACCATTAAGAGCTGTCCTACCCCACTCTGAATGGGATTTCTAGATTGTGTGACACAAGCAAAAACCACTATGATGCAAACAAGAAAACAACTGTGGTAGGCAAAACAACTACAACAGCTAAAAAATGTTAAGTAGTGAATGCTGACTGGAAGCAGATTATTGTGTGTCTTTGTGTATCTGAGGGTGAGACGTGAGCGAGTGTGTGAACTGAGCAATCAGGTAAAATCTCTGAACTAGCTAGTCCTTAAGCCCCAGTAGACAGATAGCCTATGGGTGCCCTTGAGCACTTAAGTTATGTGGGCAGGAGTAAGGAAAAGAGTGAATTACTTTGTCACTGAAGTGCTTTCTTATTTCTGCAGTTACGAAAACTACATTGACTCCTCCAAGATGGCAGTTTTTGCCGGGTCGCAATGGAATACAAGAGAAAGAACAGGAAACCCAAATAGATACTACACCAGGTCATATGGATTCAGAATAAGTGTACTGTAAAAGAAAAATAAGGATTGTTTTACTGTGACTTTTAGGAAATTATTCATCTGAATTCCAAATTAGTCTGGCTGGGTGCCTGTTGGATATTAGAAGTCTATCTTAACAGCATTTTGAAGACAGTAGCTTGGCAGTTTCAAGGGAAGCTGGTTAACTACAATGCTAGCATGGAAGCAGAAGTTAGCAACACAAATTTTATTTTGTTAGTGGAATGTGTTATAGCTGATCCACAGTATTAAAAGTTTGCCAGTAATCCAGAAGTTACTACAGGAAGTTATGGTCACAAAGACATAGGAACATTATGGTTGCAGCATTCAGCTGTCTAAGCACAGTTATTCTTGGGATATGTGACAAATTCTGTGGGCCTCTAGCTGCTACCAGGGTAGCACATGTGTCTCACCCACTGCCACTACAAGTCTCATAAGGGTGTTGTAAACAGCAACCAAAGTTCCTTCATTCAAAGCAAATCTCTGAGCAGCATTTAATTTCCATGGAAAGATGGAATAGTTTTTCCTTCCCCAAAGCAAGCTGTCTGAATGTTCATACAGATGTCTGGGGTAACAACTTCAAAGACAATAGGAAGCTGGTGTTCTAACAGTTTTTAACTATATTGTGCATGCTTTCTTTCAAGTTATTTTGGTACTGAGTATGTTAAAACATTTTTCCGTAATTATAAACCTCCTTGCCTGTATAATACTGGTATACGTACAATACAAACATGGATCATCAACACTGCTCCTTAATAGTGGTCACTGCTCTATATTTGGTCCTTTGGCAAAAAAATATCCAACGATAACCTGACAGCAACTACAATTCTTTTTCCTGCCCCTAGTCAGTGAGTCTGAATGTTGATTTAGAGCAGTTTGTACAGATTTTCTGTGACTTTGCTAAATAGTTGTGAATGTCTGACAAATCAGACTAGACCTCTTGCAAATAACAATGCTGGAGAATACGGATGATGCTGTCACAAACAGTCAGAAGCAGATCAGCTTAGCTGGAATAGTCAACCAACTGAGCTGCCAGTTTGTGGGTTTTCAGAACTTCATCTTGAACTGTATGGTGCTTTATATGTGTATGCTGTAATAAGACTTTGGTGATAAATTTGTAAAGCAGCAATACATATCTACTTTTACATATACTAGCCTTTTTGCTTTAATAAGATATTTAATAAAAACCGACAGGTGAACCGTCATTTAAACTGTGAAAAGACTAAAAAAGTCGGTAGTGTAACTGACATACTTGCAAAGTAAGTAAAAGGTTCTTGGGCCTAAATGGCCTTGTCTTAAATACAATGAAATAATATATCCAGGTTATGCCATTATGTTTGCTTATTTACTCTACAATCTTCCCCTGCCATTCATCAGATTGCACATCAAGAACTCCCCATCAGGTTTACCTCAGCTCATTATTTGACCCTTCACACGATGGTTCAACTTTTAATTAGAATTTAAGTTCAGAATGACATTGTAACCAACTGTTAATAAGCTATCTACCCAAAAAGTTGCAATGAGCTTGATTTCTACACCACTTCTACTATATGTTGGCAGTCAAAGGAAGTATTAAAAAAATTCATAATTCTTAGCAAAGTAAGGGTTAATTAAACTTGATAAAATTAAGATAATTTTGAGAGTCCAGAAAGGTGAAACTAGCAGGAACAAACTACCCTGCCTGCAGGAGTTAGAAAATGTTCACTAAGACACAAAGTCTACATGAGCATAGAAGTAAGTTTGCTTTGCATCTGCAAGAAGGTGAAAAAATACACGAGTGTGACAACTCCACACAGCCAACATGGCTTTTTAGTGCTCATGGTGCCATGAACACTCACTGAATCAGGGTAGGGAATCTCAGGCAATTTTAGATGCTCTTTAAAGCAAATTACAGTGTCTACAGATAAACAGGCTCCTCGATATTTGCAAGGTCCATTCTCTGGCTGCAATTGCAGTCATCTGTTGGTTGTGTGATGTGACAAGAGTAGAAATGTATTTCCACCCTTGTCTGATAGACATTCTCATCCATCCTGCAGGTCTGGGCTGCTGACACTTTTCTCTGTCTGTCAAGGGCTTCCAATTTCTACCTACACCAAATGAAGCAATTTTCAGCTTCCATCTACAGCTGTGGATCTGACTTACTTTTACATAGTCTGCCCATCACCCTTCCAGTAGTGTGAACCTCTAGTTACACAGCTTCTACATTTCTAGGGATTAGCAATAAATTCCAGCGCTCTGGTGAGTACACAGAATTTGAAATCGTCTTTCTGAAATAAAACATCGTGAATGAAGATTAAGAACATTTCTAGATTCATATGGGTGTGTAGTATTGCCATTACAGTCAAATTTCTGGAGGCAACATTATTGTGGCAGGAAGACAACTGATCTTTATTAAAGATATGTGACAACATCTGACAGAACATTCACTTCTTAGGCTACCTTGGAGTTATTTTATTGGAGAGGGAGGAAATAACAAAATGCACAGGAGAGCAAGCTGTCATCCTGTAAGCCCAGAATAGGAAGCAAAGAAGGAGCAGAGCAACTTAAAAAGCTCTGCTTTTCATATTACCCTGAAAGAGGGTATAAATGCTACCACACTTGAGTGACACTGAAAGGGAAGGTAGGCATTTGAGGTAAGAGTAGGCTTTTGAGGGATGAGGTCTTTCCAGAGAGCTCCCATTTTGTTCCTAGCAGCCCATATAAGCTGTGCTTACACGTCTGCCAACACAGTATCAGAATACTTTCTTTCACAAAGGGTTTATCTCCATTCTTGTTCTGTTTGTATGTACTGTGTAAGTGATGAATTTTTCCATACTGTGTGAAGTGAAGGCATCTTGTGGACCTTCCCAGAAGATATTTGAAATCTGCTTGCCTGAAAGAGACAATTTTACAATCAGTAATTTGTTACAAGTTTTTTCCAGCTTCAGTGTCATTGGTTCTGTATCGATTATCATGGCTCCAATGACATAAACTACAGGGATTAACCTCCTGAAGATCAAGGCATATCTGCCACTGTTTTCCTTGGAAACAACATCACGTTCTAGACTGCTGTCTTCTTCATATGCAAAGGAGTCTTCTCTTTGAAAAGGACATTTCTCAAACTGAGACGTTAAAAAAATCTCAGAGAAGTAAATCCTCTTACCTGACTCAGCAGCCTTCTCAGACACTTGCCCAGGGCTCAGTCACCACACTTATGGAGAGTTATTTCCTCTTACTCCTGTTTCAAAAGACAATGAAGAAAAGAAGAGGTTTCCAGAGTCCGCTTTCCTATAGCCCAAAACCCATTGGGGTACTGGGGTCCTGGACTTGATGACACACATATGCAAATTTGTAGTTAAATATTCCAGCACATCCAACGGCAGGAATGTCAGCCAAGCACTACAAACTATTTTATTTAAGCAATGAAGAAAAAGAAACAACAAAAATAAAATAATATTTGCAAGAGGATTTTATTAATGCTGTAAATTGCATTCACACAAGCACTCAAGAGCTCTCTAAGCAAAATGGAAAACATTCTTTTTTCTTTTCTGACAGATTACTTTTAATTTTTTATGATCAGACCTTGAGATCAATATCAGCAAGCTTTATCTCCTTTGCTTTGCATGCGGAAAAACACAAATCCAGGAGATAAACTGCTCCTCTGAAATTGCATTTGTGTTGACAGCTTATTTTGTGGTTTTGTAATTTTATTAAAACCACTTATATGCATCCTACATGATTCCACACACAGCCTGTAAAATGAGCTATTTAAGCTGTAGTGGTTTGCTGTGTAAACATATTTATCAGAACTAAATTGCCAGTCAGTATGTCTGCTGTAGAGAACCTGTTAAAAAAAAAGGTACACGTATCTCCTTTCATATGGCATTTTCCTGTATTTTGATCAAATCAGACTTTTTAAAGTGGTACCATTGTTCAGTCAAAAGCTCCACAGTCTTAGTGATAATCCTTGCAGTGCCCTTATCAAGATTAGTAATAAGCAGCTTTCCTTATACACCATTTAATAGGTGTATAGAAGTACAGACAACCACTGAAGATCAGTCACATAGGACTCAAAGTTCAAAGAAGAAATACATCTATTCTAGAAATTTCATGCCCTCATTTTAACTTCCTGTGTTTGGGACTAAAAAACCCGTAATCTTCTACTTTCTGCAGCAAAACAGGATCAGCAGCCTCTGGCTCCTGCAGAGACTCAGTTCTGGTGTGTAGTCTCCTCACCTAAAAAGGCACATGGCCATTTCTTTTGCGACACTGTGTGTACACTTGAATGAGAACCATAATGATAGGACAAAAAACAATAGACACAAGTAATGATATGGGGATTTCTAATAAAATATAAGGAAAAAACTTTTTCAGTGTGAGACTCGTCAAACTGATAAACAGGTGCCTAGAGTGGATGTGAAGTCTCCAACCCTAGTGAAGCTCAAAAATCAGCTCAACAAGGCCTGAAAAATCTGATATGACTATACTTACCATAGCAATGGGTTGGACTAGTTGACCCCAAAGGTGCCTTTCCACATAAATTAATCTCTGATCCTTTGATTCAAACTGGGGAACAACAAAGGAAAGAAAAAAGAGAGAAATATTCCAGTTTTAGGTTTATGTGTAAAATAAGTAATCTGGAAGTCTCATACTGTCCTGTCGCAAAAATAAATTATCCCTTAATGTTGCAGCACCATATTGAGCTTCTATTTTATATCATGCTATTTCATATCACTCCATTTTTTAGACATCCCAGTGCATGGATATTCCCAATCCAACTTTATCTCTTTTTAGTTATGTTGTTCTGATTGCCTTTCAGGTTTCCCTGCAGATGGTGGTACATCGTCTTCTTGTGATGATTCTGCTTTGAGGTCTGCGTTCATGTGTTTTAAAACACAGTAATCATTCGTGGCACTCAAGTCAGCAGACTTTAATCTCTCTCTGAAGAATGCTGCACAGAGCTGACAAATGCAAGCTAAAGACTCTTCTTTCAGTGAACATGTCTGAGTACAAATATTCTTCTCTACCACTAAGAAGACCTGCAAAAGCTAACAGCTCTTCCTTTGTGAGGAATCCTCCAGAGCACGTATCTCTGGCTCTTTCTGCAAAGGCACCTACTTAATTTGTAATCACTTTTGTTATGAGCCAGCTCTTGCCTTTCTGTCAGTCCATTAAACAATCATAAGACGGTACCAGTAATTATTTTTCTTTTTTTTTCCTTCAGGAAACTGTGTTGTTTGGTTTTTTGATTATTTGTTTCATCAGCCTTATTCCAAAATGCTAATATGTGCTAGGCCCTCAGCTTTCACATTATTTTGCCCAGGAACAATTTTCCAGATCCTTGGTAAATATTGTCTCCTCTTCCTTTGTGATTGGAGTCCAAAGAAACTTAAAATAGTGGAGGATTTCCAGTACAGAGATTGAGACAGAGGAATACTGAGAGGGAAATAAATGCAATAAAATATTGTCAGAGTTCACCAACTGCAATTAGAGACATGCAATATTGCAGATATTCCTCTGCTTTTTTTCCGTTTCTAAACACAGACAGTAGTATTAATAGTTTTAAATAATGCTGTAAAGATGGCTGTAAAATAGGTAGCTTTTAAAGTACACTTTCAATTTTTTTTCAATCGTTTTGTCTCCTGGACCATGTTGTTCATCTATTCTGTCCTTCTGGCAAATTGTTGCCTTTCCTGTATGTAGCCTGCCTTAGAGCTCTGGATCTCGAAAGGATTTAAGATTTGGTCTGAAAGCACATACTGCAAAACTTCCAAAGGTATTGTTTTTTTTCTGTCAGATTCATTGTGAATGGCTTCTTTAATGTTACTTCTAATGTCCTAATGTTCTTCCAACACTGAAACATTGGTTGGTGATTCGTTTTTCAGTTAGTGACTTTTTTTTTTTTTTTAAACTTTCTAGCACCCTTTAGATCTTAGTTCACTTGACTCTAAGGCACAAGACTCTGAACTTCAACCAAGTGTAAACCTGCATATGGTATGTGTATCAGGACTGAAATCTGTAGATGTCTACATTAGCATGGGTGCAAGTGTTTGTGTGTGTGTGTGTGTGTGTGTGTGTGTGTATGCATTTTTCACCGCCTGTAGATTCACTCTGCTCTCTGGCTTCAGTTCAATATTAATTCTACCAGATGAGATCTTCGTTATAGATGAAATTCCAGCAGTAGAGAGGATTGCATCAAAGCCAATGAGCTTGTTAAAAATGAGTGGTGTTCCAGCAGTCTATACTGCAAAGAAGTGGGGAGATTCCCAAGTGGGCTTTGAACAAACTTCCTAGCTGTGAACACAAGAAAGATTAATATAAGATTTTAGTTTTCTTTATTTTTAGAAAAGTGCCATGCACAATTTTGCTTTCAGCTTACAGGTAGAAAATAGCATAGCTTAGATTTGCAAGAGTTCTCACTGTAAGGGATTTTTAACAAAGTTACGTTGTGCTGAATCCAAACTGCCATGTAAAATTGCCTTGAGAACCCAAATTAGTGCTTCTACATCTAGTCTAAAATGTCTAAATCCTGCTCTAATACACATGTCCTAGTCATTACGTCCTAGTCATTACAAAATATGTGAAGACTTTGACTCAGCAAGACAAAGACCCTTCATTAGTATTTGTAGTGGTTGAGCAAGTTTTCTTTTTTGCCTCAATTTAATTATTTCGCTACATTCTGCAGAATAAGACCTCCCCTTTTAACTAACTTATTTAGACAGGTATAACACTTGGTATGTCTGTGTTTTGAACAACTGATTCACTAGCAGTGTTTGTTTCACGCCCCCTCCGCCCTGGGACAATGAGAGAATGTTTTCCACATTTCCTTCCATATGCTTCCCTCTTCCTCTCTGCCATTGCCTGTCTGCTGCTTCTGCCTGCTCATTTCCCCAACTATTCACCTCCAATTTGTGTGTGTGCTCTTTGAAGACCAGAGTATTTTAAATACTGACAGACTTTGAAAAGACTGTGATACATGTAATGTGTGGAGAGCAGGATTTTTTGTAAAAGTTTATAATTAGTGCTGTAGAGAAGGATTGAAGAAAACACTGTTTGCATGTAGGTAAATAACTAGTGTTTAATTTGCAGCTGAGAATGTCAGAAGAAATATTTTATTTTAGTTAATTCCACTGTGAACTTCACAAGCCTAAAGAACACAAAAGGTTATTCCCTACATTGGGAAATAGTTTCAAATTCATTTTCTCCTTTCCTGGTATAAACTGGTTTGGCCAATATAATGTCAATTAAGATAGATAAAAGAAAATATTATGCATAGGCAGATAGCTGTTGCAAAATACAACTTTGCAACTGAGAAATCCCATGTGAGCATATGTTAAATATCATCTGCAAATAATATTTGTCATTTTAACATAGAAAGTCCCTAGTAGAAATAAATAACAATTTTAGGAAAAGTAATGAAAATCAATACAGGGGAAAAATTGGAGCTTTTATTCCATGATGCCTTATGAAGAATAGTTTTATGTTGGACTGAAGTGAAAGGCCATAAAAACATGACCTCCTTCAATGAAATACGGAAAGTGAGAAAGCTGTCATGGTTTGCTTATTATGTTTCACAAGCCTTCTGGAGAGCTTCCAATTATTTATCTGTTCATGCTAAGATAGCCCATGCTGCCTTCTTGGAGACACTCATCTGTTTCTATGTGGGCATTTATATTTAACTTTCCACCTTTTACAGATTAAAAAAAAAATTATCTCTTAGTTTCTTGCACACCTTAAGCTCAAGGAAAGTGTGAACTTGGTCTACCAGACAAAGGTTTTTATTGTCAGTTAACAGAAATTTCATCATATTTTGCTGGCATTGCCCATGGCTTAAAATATTCCAGTTTTTCTTAGGATAACTGGCATTTATGTACTTTTGAAATACAAAGCTTCATCACCTAGGACTGCTTAAACTGGCATTTATGTACTTCTGTGAAAGTTTCCCTTTCTTGAACTGCTAAAGTTGCACTATGAACAAGCAAAATAATTCAGCTTCTTTGCCAGATTTTAAAATATCTCAGTGCATTTCTCTGGTAAAGCATACCTTGGTGCAAGAGATCTTAATCTTAATTGATTTTTCCAAGACCTCCTATATTGGAAATTCTAATATCTTAGAATCAGGATCTTCAATAAGCTAAGTACTACTTTAGGAGAAAAGAAATTGACTGACTGCATCCAGAAACTCATTAATCATCCTAAAAGAAGTACTTTGGAATTTCTGAAAAAACAGATTCCTTCTCGGTATTGAAAGTTCAAAAATCCATTTTTACTAAGGAGACACCTGAGTTTCAAATACTTTTAAAAATAATTTTGATATCTGTGAAGCAATCTTCAGTGACTTTGAGTAGATGGATGTTTGAACAGATTATTAAAAAGAAGTGATTGACAAACTTCAGTTGCATTTCTACATAGTGCTTGAACTCATGCGGATGGTGACAAATGTGCAAGTTTACATGTGTGCACCTTTCTTCCAAAAGCAGGTATTTCTAGGCTTTAGAATAAATGGCTTGATATGCCTATATGCATGGAGTGCAGCATTTGGCCTTGGAGTCACATAAGCTTTTGTTCTTCAGCAAAGGAATGAAGCTCAAAATAAATTGGGTTTGAAATCCTGCAAACAAAAATAATCTTGAAGTCTTTACTGAGATTTCCCACAGGAATTCTGGAACCTCCAAAAGTATTACAAGGGAAGAATCCTCCCTGTTCTGATTCCCTCTGAATTCTAACTGAGCCTGACAACAACTGAGGTTTTACATTTGGTTTCAAAGAATCTCATCAAATACCCAGGTTTCCTCACCACTGTTTTAACTGAGATGTAAATTAATTTGGCCAAGGTCAAACTGCTTAAAATAAATAACACTTAAAAGTCCATATTCATCCAAGCAGATGATTTCTCAAAAATATTGGAAAAATACTGTATTGAATATCTGAGTCCCTTGTTTCCAAGTTTTTAGAGGCTTGTGGTAAGTTCTGCAGTTACATTTCAATTACAATTTTACATTGGTTTTCTTCATCTTCAGTCTGATAAAGGCTTTATTATCTCCTTTACTGTGTATCATTCTCACCCACATCAGGAAAAAAACTAGATTAATTATTGCATTTCCAATTTTCTTTTATTATAAAAACCCCTCTCATCCATAGCATCTTTTATTTTACTACTTGTGGTTAGATTTATAGGTACACTATAATAAAGCAGTTGAAATCTTTTTTGAGTTGAGGGAATGAAAATCAGCCATCACTAGCCTTGTTTAAATAATTATTGACTTGAGACGAAACTTTAAGAAAAATAAACAAATATTGATACCATGTCCCCTCCCTTTGCTATTGTATGCTAGTGTCCAGTGTCCATGCAATTTTATCACGGCTGTTCATAATAAATGTCCATGGAAACAGCATATTTGAGAAATCACTTCTGTGGGGATGCAGACATTTTATATATTTCTTTGTAATGGGGTTTTGCTTCCAAGCAGATTTTCAAGAAAATCACAAATCACAGAAATGAAGTTTCAGGTAGCTAAGTCCTTGAGGTAGATGGATCACCTAAGGGATGACAGGTATGCTAAAACATCTGTGCGAGTAGGTTGAGGTAAATGAGTCAAACCCTAAATGAGCAAACCATGTGCCTAATGAGCTCTTCTTTCTCCTGACCATAGCTCACTGGTGAGCAGTGCTGTTGCACTGACTTCAATTTGGATCCGTATTTGCATGGACCTTGAATGGATCAAGGAAAATTGAAGAGAGACAATCCAGGAGCTTTTAGGAATTTCCCTACTCCCAGGTCAAACTCCAGATACTTGATCAAATCCTTATCCCAGTGAAAAAAATCTAGTTAACTGCTCACAAGCTTCAGCTCAGAATGATATCTTGAAAAAACTTGGCACTAGTGACTTTCATGCATCTTAGCATTTTGGACAATAGTTATTTATTTTCTTGAACATCAACTGACTAGACTTTGAGACTCTTGTTTCTGTTCTGGAGACCTGACCAGTGTGTGAAATGGGAAATCCCAGACAGAACTATTTGTTAAATGTGAGCTTATGTCGTGGTGCTTCATAACCGCATGTTGCCGAAAGCTTACCTGCGAAATAGAAAAAGTTCAAGTACACATCCAGAAACCTAACCTAATTTAGAAAAGTTTTCAGATTTCAATTGTTTTCTACAAAGACATGCTTTTCCTAGTCCTTTACCAGGGCACTGCAGGGGTCAGGGGCTTCTGAGGACTAGAAGCTTTAGAGGCGTGACCTGGGGTTGGCAGGTGGGAAGCTGGCAGCCAGGACTGTCCCACTGTTCCACAAGGTAGCAGGGCAGCTGAGGGGTACCTGGGGCAGCCCCAGCCACAGGAAACTGCTGCCTTCCTGAACTCAGGGGCAGACTGAGCTCAGGCTGAGATGAGCCTGTGAGGAGGACTAAAATCAGGTATAGTGAGGGAACCCTGGGTCAAATATAGCCCCAGGATGTCAGGACAGCGTTAAGGAGGCACCTGTGTGGTCAGAGACCTTAAATAAAGTAATCACTAATAAAAAAAATGGGAGGAAGAGAAAGAAGGAGGGAAGGAATGAGGGAAGGAAGAAAGGATGGAAAAGAACCGCCCAGGAAAGAAAAAAGGACGTATAAAACTTCATTGAAAAAATGAAAACCTGAAAGTCATGATGAAACTTGAACCTCAGAAACTGCCTGACTAGTCTGAGCCTGAACTTGTGCATAGATAGCTCTAATCACCAGCTCTGAAGAGCTGCCCAGGAACACCAGGCCTGTCTTTGATTCCACTTGAGGAGGCAGTTGTTGAAGGCAAAATGGGCTACTGAAATAGATTGGGGGAAGCAGGGAAAGGCTTGGTCTGCCTTCTACAGAACCTTATTGCCCCACTCATCCTATGTGAGAGAGGTCCCTGTGCCTGAGGGGCAGGCTCTGCCAGCTCTGCTGCATCTGACTCAGAAGCAGGTATTTCTGAAGACAGCTCTCTGCAGTGCCTGTAGCAGAGCTTTCAATGGGAAAAATGGACCTGCATGCAATGCTCAGGACACACCATTTCCTATGACTAGGCCTGAAGGACTACTATGGTCTAGAAGTTATGTGCCAGGATGATCCTTTACCCAGCATGTTGCCCTCCTCTTCCTCTACCTCTCACATTACAGAAAGTACCCGTGCCTCTCCATCTCCAGAGCACTCTTTGCACACAACTGTGGTTCTACACTGTAAATTTCACTAATATGACTGATGAAATTGCTCTGTTTTTGTACCCAAGCACCCCCAGCAGTGTTGCCCTGGCATTAGGCCTCCACTGGAGCAGCCATGCTCAGAGAGGCCCTGACTGCAGCAGCTCCTTTTGTAATTTGCAGAGTTGGAGCACACATGCACTGGAACTGGAGGGTGTTCTGGCACTCTTCCTGTAGAAGGAAATGCTGGGGCTAGGAAGAAAAGAGTAGGAGACACCTGTACTCAAGTCTCCCAATTCTGTCTAGGTCTTGAGTTGCACCTGAATGTCCAGGACTGAAGTTTGTGACAGACTTATTCTGGAGTTATTCCTGCCTCATCATCTCCAAGAGTCCATGGTTAACAGAGGTACAGGCAAACATTGCCATAGGGGATGCTTTAGTGAGCCCTGGCTATGGGAGTGCTCTGAACTGTGCCTGTTTCCTACATGAGCTGCAGGACAAGTGCTGTCCATTCTCACTTGTCCCATTCCCTCCCATGGGATAACTCCAATGCAAAAGCTGGCTGCTGGGGTGCAGCCCCATGGCCCATGGCAAAAGGATCATGACAGAGCTATTCACCACCACCTAGAGGTTCCTCTTCCTTGCCTTTGATGTTGCAGGAAACACAAGCTGGCAATTTCTATTTAACATTCATTTTTGAGACCTGGAGTGTTCTTGGTGTCATTAGCAGCAGGATGGTTTGAAATGGAATTCTCTGGGGTGATCAATGCTTGGCTCTGTTCCCTGCAGGGATGTGCATGCACAGAACTTCCTTGCTGTCTGTACTGGGGCCTAGACAGGTTTTCATTGATGTTTCTGTACCTGGATTTTTGAAGTCTTTAATGGGGCAATGGAAAGCCACCCATGCACCTGTGGCACAGTGCATGCCCACAGCCCAAGACAGAAAGAAACCATAGCAGGGACAAATTGAGAGACGCAGATTGGTCCAAACCCATGAGCAAAGACTTCAGATTGTCTCCAAACCATCCTATGGCTTCCATCCCACAGCATGTAGCGCTGCTCATGGGCATCCTCAGGAAATTAACAGATCCTTAGTAGTACTGACTCTAGTAGATGTTCTAACCCAAGGCTCTGTGACCAAGTGTAGTGGTAGTGGCCAGGGGCAAGTGAGGTGTGATATAACCCTGAAGTCTCCATGGAGAAAGAGTCCCCTTCACTGTTCTCTCCACAGAGCAAAGAGTTCAAACTTTTGCACCTTCCTCTTTGCTCCCACTTGTTCTCAGTTGAAAGGCTATGGTGATGAGGCACAGTGCTGCCCCACTCTTTCTGTTTTGATTTTTAAACTTGCTACTGTAACAAAATCAGGATCTCATCTTTCTAAAGTATTACTAGAAATGGTCTCACCTCTACAAAAATGCTGTTTATATGCATATATCTTTTTCATTCACATCATATCAGGTAATTACCAGTGCAGCTTTCCTGTACAGCTTCTTTCTTGGGACATGCAAATCAAAACTGACCTGCCTGCTTTGGATTCTTCTCTAATGGGACAATGGGGTTTGGACTTTTCTCTGGTAAGGATTTCTGAGTAAATGCAATATTGTTTGCTCATTGTTACAAAGAAAGGTAGAAATTGCCATATAGCATACATAAGTATAGCAATTCAATACTTTCTAACAAAGTTATCCAGGAAATAAATTATCAAATAGAAATGGAAAAAGCCCCAAACATAAAATCGTGCAATTGACCACTTCTGTCTAGAATAATAAAAACAAACAAAACAACCTCAAGTCAAAATTTGGTTGATGATCCACAGCCATTCTCTTTCTTAGGTAAGTATTTCATAAATATATGACCTAATACTCTTTCACTGATAAGTAATGTTTCAAACTGACATACCATATTCCATTAAAGAGTTTGAAACATTTGCAATTCTCACAAGGCACATCTCAGTTTCCTTTTATTGATTTATTTTCACATAAATAAAATCAGACAAAAAAGAGTGATTGTCCAAAGTTGTGGTGGGAATCACATACGGCACTAAGCCCCAAGAAAACAAAAGGGAATCCCCTTTTTCGTTTTCTATTTCTATTAAGTCTACAGATCAATCATCTTGTAACTGATAAAGCTAAGCTAAGCTCCTCTCTGTTTTCTTAGCACTTACTCTTTTAGTGACCCATTGCCTTATAGGGATTTCAGACAATGTAGATGGTTGGCCTTGGGGTAAGGTGATGTTGGTCCAGAACTATCTGTATGTTTCAGCACTCTCATTTTTCTGTCTCATACCATACAACAAGGGATTAAAAGAATAAGTGCATAAAGTTGAGGAATGGGGAATTCAAAAGACTAATCCATTCTTCTTACTATTCATGGATTTTGTGAAAAAATGCATTTAATATTTGGAAATCTCGAGACATATATGCATATACCCAGAACTGCCTGTTTTAAAAGACAGAAGAGTGCCTTTCATTTTTTAAGGTACTGTGGGTATTCATTTGAGAAGTGTTGCACACAACCAGCTCAGTTATTTGACTAAGGTCTTTCACAGCAGCAGGTCAAAAAGGAAAACACTGTCAGTGTTGTTCTCTTAAGCAGGTGACCCAGAAACGTTTCTGTGCTGTGATGGGGCATAGTGGTCTGCTGGAGATTTCAGCATGTATCCACTGGGCTGCTCTGAGGGATATAAAATGTTATAGGGCATTTGCAGGCCAGTCAGACTGTTTCTTGCTTTCCAGTGCTGGAAATGATTGTATATTGTTTTTTTTCTGACAAGCAATAAGACAGGCCTATTTTGGTCTTGGGGACTCGTACCTCGTCGTCACTTTCCAATCAGATTGTCTTCTGTGATTTTCCTTTTACTGCACCTCAGTAACTCTGCATGAGGCAGATCCTCATCTGCCTGCAGGCTGGGCAGCTCTGCTGCTTCCATGGCTTCTAGAAGAGCTTCGCTGTTTCTGCAATCAACACCTCAAGCATCAGTCTATTTCCCATTTTAAAGTCCATTGTAGACTGGGAGCCAGGAAAGCAGCGATAAAGGAATCTTCATCCCAGTCTCTCAACATCTTAGCAAGGAGACAGGTGGATGAATAAAACTACATGTCAAAGGCGGTGCTGTGGAGGGGAGCTGCTGGCCCTTGTCAGCTGTGCTGGAAAGTATTCGTGGGGGAAAGGGACTAGTGCGTCAAAGTGGGCTATAGCCTGTTGGAAGGACTGGTCCATGTCACAGTCCTCCCCACAGCTGCGCTGAGGGCTACCAGAGAGAGGTAGACAAGTTACCTAGGAAAGCCTCTGTTCACATCTGTGTTCTGACATGTGCATTAATATTTTGGGGACTCAGAAACTGTCTGCATTTTCACAGATTCACCTCAGTAACAGATTCAAGAGTATAGATCACCAACCTTGCTTTATAACAGTTCTCAGTTTGTCCTCCCTCCTGTGAAGTTGTCCTTGTGTGTTGGTGCTTCTCCAGCTGATACACTGAAAAGTTACAGAATCATAGAATCCTGGAATGGTTTGAGTTGGAAGGGACATTTAAAGCTCAACTAGTCCCCAGCTGATGAGTAAAGACCTTCTTCTCCTTTTGAGAAAGGTGAATCTCATCTGATGCCAGCAAGCCAGTTGCTGTCTAGGTCAGCCTATTATCAAAAAACCTCAAATTACTAGACTGGGTACATCTGTTTCTTCCAACATCACTGCCCAGAACTGGAAGGATAGAAGAAACAATAACCTGCCCTCCATGTATACTTATCAAGCATCCTAAGGCCCTAAAGGCCCTTTTATCATCCTTGGACTAAATGTTATTACTTCATTGTCACCCACATGAAAGAACAGTAATGATAGTAATCTGTGAGCTGTATCAGACTAGGAAGTTTCCTAGTGATGTCCTTAACCCAGGCCCCATGGAGGCAAAGAAACCTCCCAAAGAGGAGGGTCTGTCAACCGTAGTGAATCCTTCTTACCCTTTAGAAGGGAATTACCTACGACTATAACCCATTTTTCCTTCGTCGTGGAGGTGGTCGTGATACTGGGGTCAGGTCTTTTCGATCCTGGTAACACCTCTGGTGTAGATGGATTGTCATGCTTATCCATGTACCTCCATGAACCTCCACCAGCCCTCATGGCTATTGTACAGTGGCTTATGTGGCTGAGAAGACTAAGCTGCTGATTATGCAGCTATGGGATGCAAAGAATTTAATTGAGCAAGACAAGGGCATGGCAATTGCAGAGAAAACCCAGCAAATCCATGAAACATGAAAAAGGAGGAGATAGCCCAGCTACATGCTCGGATCAAACAAATAACTGCAATAGGTGAGGAATTAAAACACCCGAAAGAAAAATCTGGAACAGTTGTTTTTGAAGAGCTTGAGAGGGCTCTGAGTATTGACCAAAAAAAAAGGGAAGTCTTGAAAAAATTGTAGCTTGTAATAGATGAGAAAGTCAAACAGTAAAAAAGAAGCTCCAGACGAATCCCAAGTTTAAATATATCTCCAACAGGAATTTGATCCTTCCTTAGAAGAAATGGATGAACTTACTAGTGTCCTGCAAATGTAGGTATCATTGCTGGAGGTTACAGAATGGTCAGATAGGCACTTTAAAGCCTGATACAAATAACTGAACCACAAGTTTGAAGTTCAACAAAAGAAGTCAGTTTCCACAGAAAATACTGTGGAACCAGAAAGCAATGACGGTAACAAAAGTTCCCATATTAAAACACTGGACTCTAAATCTTTTCACATGAAACTCCACCACAGAGGTTCAACAGAGGAGACAGCAAGGCATGTCTCAGTGGGAATGCTATGATTGACCTGGAAGGATGTACACAGTTTGTAAATTCATTGTGTCTTGCCATTTGTCTTCATCAGCACTTCAAGTGGGAGCTATCTTTGACTGAGCTCAGAATATCTGGCCCAATGCACATGGCAAGATTGCTGGAATTCATCCTCCTGGTTAATGAGATTTGTCTGGTGTGGTGAAACAGAGAAAGCAACTGCTTTACGAGAAAGAGATTTGCTTTAGGCAATTGTCAGCCATGTTTTGGGAACACAAATGTAACATATCTCCAGTGCAATCAATTAAGTGCAATTTTTTTTTACATTACACTCAGAGAAATGATGTTACGATCAAAAAAAGAAAGCCATATGATTTTCTCAGTGGTCTATCAGAACATGCCATTCAAAAATCTCCACAGGCAGCTCTGTAACAGGAAGTTAATTTTAAGATCTGACCAACAGGTCAACATTGCAGAATGCCATACAAGTGAGTAGATCAACAACATTAATAAATTCTATGATGTTTCACTGAAGTGTTTCCTAAGGCACTTGAAAACTTGTGCTTTTATTGTACACCTTCCAAGGTATTCTAAGACAATTTGCAAGTCTCTGTCTTTTCAATTCTGTAGCAGGGTGTTTCTCATTTCCATGGCTGATCTACAGCAGAGTGACTAGCTTCATTAAGATACTGCAACCTTGCTCCCCCTTTTTATAGGAGTGATTTTATGAAGCTGTCTTAAAGGCCTTAAAGAAAAGTTCTGAACAGAGAAATGCTTTACTATGCTACCTTCTCTCCAATTTAAACTACGAAGCTGCAAGAGCTAACTAATAGAAACAAGGGTTTATAAATTAGGCTGCCAACTTGAAGGGAAACACCAATGGTCTGCCAGTCACTCCATAACCCTGGGAAATCTTGCAAAGCTTACTCTTTCAGTCCTTCTGATTTGCCCTGCTTTCCTTCTCCAAAGCTAACATCCTTTTCTTAAAGAGGACCACTTAACAGAATTTTAGGAGGAATGTTTCAGAGGATGCTCTTTCTAAAATTGGGAGTTATGCTTCCTCTGGAAATTCATTGGTCTGTCACAGATTTTCAAATATGAAAGACAATGTCCTTGCAGATTCATCTGCCGGTTCCCTCAAGCCAGAGCTCAACAGCTTTTGGGAAGCCATTTACAAGTATAAACTGGTTCTCTACATTTTCTTCGGTTCTCCCAGTTCTTTCAAAAGTGATCTTTACTGTCATTTAGGATGAGTGAACTGGTAGCAGAAAAGGCTTGATGGGTACTTAACTGGTTGTCGGTTTGCCAGTTGAAACCACAGTTGAATCTTTTGATGACCAAAAGCTATCCCTTTGGCCAGGGAATAAAGGACAGAAAAATATAGTCCTGTACATCTGGTCCATCTTGTTCCAGCTGTCTGTGCCCAGCCGAGCCTCCATCTGTAAACCTGGCATCACTTGTTCCATACTATTCACTCATTGTTTAGGTTTTTTTACAAGGAGAGGGGCAATTAAAAAGATAATGTGGGCAATTTTTCAAAACTCTTACATCCCTTCTTCTGATGGAGCCTGTCATAAACCAGAGCATACAGAGGGTGACCACCCTGAGCTTACAGGTTGCAAGGCCTGGTGGACCCTTACTGTACCAGAGCATCTTGCCTTGTGCTTGGAGAGAGATGAGGAGCCTGGGACATTGTCTTATATTGGAGCAGCCTACCTCCTATCCACACAAAGCGCTATGGTCCAACAGCCTTGCTAGCCTTCTTGGTTTGTTTAGTGGATAAGCTTTACTGTGGGTGTTGAATGGAGAAAAACATAGGATTTGTGAAGAGACATCTACCAACAGCTCTTACCCAGCATCTGCAGGCGGTGATGACAGACTGCAGGGCAAAAGGCCCCAAGCAATTTAGGGAGAAGCATTAGGCAAGAGAGGTAGATCATGTAGGGGATCCAGCAATGGCAGCTCAGCTCCTGGCTCCCCCTGGTCAGTGGAGCAGTGGCCACAACCCAACCACAGTAGCAGCGAGGTCAGCGTTGCCCAAGGGCACCAGGACCATCCCTTCCAAACGCCTGGGGCAGAGTCCTTGGGTGGGTGGATGGGGAAAACAGGACAGGGGTGCAGCAGGGCTGTGATCTCCAGGGCCCTGACTGCCAGTTCTGAAGCATTCAGTGGAAAAGCATTGTATATTCCAAACTGGAGATGGAAAAGAGCCATCAAAATTCATGAGGGATATTAATTTTAATATATATGAGAAAGAGAGTGACAATATGCAAGCAGCCAGGCTCTGTGTGATGAATTGAGGTCCACTCATATGCAGTGCTTGCAGTAATATCCATTTGCAGTGATATATCATTTTCTTTATTATTTAATCTCATAGCTCTTAATTAGCACATTGAATTTTATGGCTGTTTCAGGGCTTGTGGGGACATGACTAGAAATTGTGTGTAAAATCCCTCCCCATGTGACATAAGAAGCCTCAGTTCAGCAAATTCACAACTGAACTGCTCTCTGGCTTTACCTTGGACGAATGGTTGATGCCAAATCTTACTTTTTAAATGTGTTTTTAAAAGGCTTTCATAAAGGGAGACTTTTCATTTTTCATGTCAAATTGGCAGTGTTCTGTCTCCCTGAATGCAGAACAGGATCATCCTGACCCGCATTAGTGAGAGACTCAAACAGTCTTTAAGGAAGCTTCTCAAGAGTTTTTTTACTGGGAGTCTTCCTCAGAGAGGACCAGATTAAAACATCACAATTAAGAGCATTTTTATACACCAATTTTGCCTCAAATATTGCTCTTCATTAAATGAGTATTATAACCTCAAATTTCAGTTATGAATTGGGATCTCCAGATCTCAGAGAATATGACAACCATCACTTTGAAACAAATCTGCTAATATGTTGGATGGCTTACCCTTTAATCAGCTCCACTGAGCACAGCAGTGTTTTTCAAGTTCTTTAATAATCTTGAGTAAGATTACCTGTAAAATCAGACCAAAACAGATGAGATTATATTGACCAAAGGAAGTAGTTCATGATGTGATTAAAGAAAAAGGCTGTAGATGTTCCAGATGACATATTAGGATAATGAAAATGCGTACAAGAGCAAGGTAAAGAATATGAAAGATTATAAAAGTAGTCAGAGAAATAAAAATATCAGAAAATATGATCTTATTACAAAAATGTTCAATATTAGAAAAAGAATGCAGTTTCAACAGTTAGATAGAGAGCAGTTGTAAAATACAGGAGTGCTGGCTGAGTTTCTTGAAAAACAATTATGAAGGCAGAGATGAAAAAACTGGGATCTCTTTTCTTCCAGCTGGGAAAAGATGCTGAACCGTAAAAGCTGTGGATCTGTTAGAATAAACAGGTTGGCAGCAGTCTGCTTCAGCTGAATAGCCTAAACTGTGAAGAATAGCCGAGAATACAGGAATTGCTTCAACAAAGATTTGTATTCTCTAAGGACTGAGAAAGTGCTAACAGGATGAAGTGGCTGAGCAACTTGATACTTCATTTTTAAGGCATATTTTCATAGCCCCATAGGAAAAGAGGCCTGTAAGCCTTGCCTCAGTTTTGAGGATAACATCTAATTCTTCAGTTTCCTTACATGCAGTTGGAAATGCTGATGCTAAGCAAACATGAAGAGCTCTTGGAGCAGGACTTTTTACTGGTTCCTGTGGCCCTGCTGAGTATTGAGCAAGTGTGTTATCAGGACTGAAGGAATTAATGAGAACACTGAAACAGTATTTAATTAAATCATGGAGAAGGGAAGGAAATATTGCTTCAGAGATTAATAGGTTTTGTATCCCTTTTAGTACCCGACAATTTACAAACACCGCATCCCTTTTTTCAGCTATCTTACAGACTCGAGTACCTAATTCATTGTGTCTTGTGTATCATATTATTGAGTAATTTGACTTGAGCTTCCAGTGCTTCCAGTACCTGAGTTTCAGAAAGAACTGAAGCAGCAAGTTTGAGATCAACTATCTATAAGAAAAATGAGCTAGCTTAAGTTCCGTGTCATATTATTAGTAGAGAAAAGCAATATAGATGAGACAGATAGGTTTTGTATATGCAGAATTATTTTCACAGGTACTAGAGCTTTTTTTTGCAGACTGGAAAGCTGATTCCTGAGTAAGGGAATGGAATCATGAATTTGACAAACATGCAAGGTTTGGTACACTTGACATATCTGATGGATGGGATGCCATCCAGAGGGATCCAGACAGGCTTGAGAAGTGGGCCCATGAGAATATTAAATGGTTTAACAAGACTGCCATGGGTAACATGAAATGTTACTGTATTTCACATCTATCTGCACCCAAATTGTTATTGTCTCTTTAAGGCCCAGCACTGTGGCTGGAAGTAGAGCCAGGGGCTGCCTGGGCTTTTTTAGTTGGAATATGGAAGCAGAGCGTGCATGGACTCATGGTCTTTAGACTCAGACAGAGTCTCTCTCTCTCTCTCTCTCTTGCCTTATGATTTGCTTTTGTGTCCCTTGCCTCTCTTGTCTCTTGGTTATTAATTTTCATAGAACTGAGGCAGCGTTGGGAATGACTGCCTGCTGCCACGCTGCTGTCATTCCACTCTGGCAACAATGCCTGGCTGAAGGGTGGAAAGCACTGAGTCCAAGATGCTCCAGCCGTCTCCTCCTGTCGTCTCCTACTGTGAGGAAGGCGAAATCCCAGAGCAAGTTCTAGCCTTTTGATCCAGAGGATACCAGTTGGAACTCCAGCTGGGGAGATAAGAGAGCGAAGGGGGTAATGGGAAGACTGAAACCATCTTCCCTTTGTCCTTTAAGCCATGAGCTTGGCTGCAGAGTGCCATCTTGGAAGGGGATAGTATCCCACCATTGTGGCTATTTCATGGTTCCAGTGGGGTTACTGAGATTTAGCAATTTTGTATCTAGCAGTTATTTATTGTTATTTTGTTTGCCTGTTGCTGTTCACCTTGTCAGTAAACTGTCACTTTTTCACTTATATCTACTCCTATTCATTCCTTATTGGTGGAAGGGCATTGGTTAAATCTGTAAGGGGAAGAAGCTCCTTCCAGTGTTTCCCCTTAAAAGAGTCTTAAATCAAGACACAAGAGCAAGTTCAAGGTGCTGCACTTGGGCCAGGACAACCGTTGTATTAATACACATTGAGGGACGAACAGATTGAGAGCAGCCCTGCCGAGAGGAGAAGCTGGCCATTACCCAACCAGAGTTATGAATTTCTGAGGCTGTGCACTCACAGCCCAGACAGCTGAAAGTGTCCTGGGCTAGAGCTCTCCTATGGGGTAAAGCTGAGAGAATTCAAATTGTTTACTCTTAAAGAAAGAAGGCGTCACGGTGACCTAATTGTGGCTGTGACAGGGTGTTCCACCTCTATCTCTCACCCACAAAGCTGGCATAGATAGCCCAGGCCAAGTCGCTGATCGAGTCAGCGACCCTGCAAGAGATTATCTCTTGGCGCCTGAAAGCCTGTATCCTGACCAAGGAATCAACATCTTGGTATGGGAAAAACAGGTGTGGAAAGAGATGAAAAGAATAAGTAAGTGACCAAAAGACACACTTTTACACTATAAAAGACACACGAAACATCACAGAGGCAGAAGCTGTCTGAATGTACTCTGAAGCATGGAGGAGCTTCTCCCCAGGTCTGGACGCAGGCCTGTGGTTACTTCCTCGAGGACTGAGTGAAAAGATCCTAATGTATGTTCCCTCACCGAATTGGAGTTGGTAAGATATATTGGTTTCCTAAATTGTATTATTTCTTCGATAGCTGTAACAATAGGTACCTTAATTTGCGCTGTATTATCTAGTAGTAGGTTTGATTTTTTTTTTTCTTTTGTTTCTATTTCATTTTGTGTGGTATATAGTTTGTTTAGCTCCTTACCTTGTTATTTTCTTGTGCCTAATAAACAGTAATTCATTTTATATTAGACCTGATCGGCCCATTATTAAAGATCTTGTGAACGGGACTGGGTTTTGGGATGCGGGCAGCCCAATAAAAGTTGCTGCCTGCTGCTGAGGGCCTAGGCAAAAGGCAGATTTAACTCAAACCCTGTCTCTGTTTCATAACAGTGGCCTTCCAGTACCTGAAGGGAACTTACAGGAAAGATGGTGCAAAGTTATTTACAAGAGCCTGTAGTGACAGGACAAGGGGGAATGTGTTCAAATGTTTAGATTAGATATTAGAAAAGGATTTCTTTACTATGAGGGTATGGAAACAATGGCACAGGGCCCTGAGAGTCTGTGGATGTCCCACTGCTGGAGGTATTCAAGGCCCGTTTGGATAGGGCTCTCCCTGTTTTAGTTGAAAGTGTTCCTGCACTTGTCAGGTGGGTTGGAACTAGATGATTTTCAAGGTTGTCTTGTAACCCAAGCCATTCTATGATTCTGTGATGATTCTGTTGTTAGGGAGTAATTTTTTAAAACATATATTTAGATGACAAAAAAAAAATTCTGAATAAAGTCAGTAATATCACAATATGGGGTTAGGCACAATGGAGTTTGTTGCTTTACTGTAATCTGTTTAGGTGTTTAATTCCAGCTATTCCAACAGCTCTGTAAATATTAATATGATCCATTTGTCAAAAAAAGTTCTTTGTGGTTTGAGAAAAGATGGGAAACACTTTTTCCAGTCAGCCTTCCAGGTGCCAGCGAAAGCTAAAGGGAGTTTATTCTTTCTGAATTAGCTAAAGTGTGGTATTTACTACAGAGCTAATTCACATTGCAGAGAGAGGTAGTTAACATACAGTATTCACAGCATGAAGTAAGGACACACTTTCAGTGTTGAGCAGCAGATGAAGGCATTGCAGCTGGTAGTCAAAAAATGTATTATAGTGTGTCTTAAAATAGGACTTTCAGACTGGGTTTTTTTATAAGTGCATTAATTAAAAAATGGGAATTTTAAAATGAAGTGGAATGCTTTAACCCACCTTTTATATTTCTAAGTATAAAAAAGCTGCATCAAGCTAAAGCTTTTCATTTTCTTAATGTGCCAGAGATGCTTAAATAGGGAGGATTGGAAAAGGTTACTTTGACAACTTCAGTGGCAATGTCTCCTTGATGAAATATGGAAAGGCATCTACAAAAGGACTCCTTATACCTTTATTAATTTTCTGCTACATGGACACTGCATCTCATGTTTATACACCAGAACGAAAGGGTTTGTGACTTTGCCTCTGGATTTAAAATTAAAAAATATGTGCTTGTATGAAAATAATCCTGATTTGTTGACTCTTGAGAACTTGTTTAGGTACTGATTTAAACTGAAATAGCCTTTCTACACATTTATTTTGTTGTGATTTCTCAACATTCTAAATTCCTCATACTTGAAGAATAGTATTCTTCCAGCCTCATATTGTGTAACTTTTGTTCTTTGAATTCCTTCACTGTTGTGGTTTTTGTGGAGAACCTGATCCGCAAATTCACCTCTTCTTCACTTCTGCAAAGGAAAGTAGTAGTCAAATAATGTATAGCCATTTTATTTCATTCTGCCTAGTGTGCAACTAAGCTAAAGTCAGCCATAAGTGTTTACCTTGACTACTTTACTTACTTCAATAATAATAAGTAAACCAAAGAACCTTGCCCATTCAAATAGCAGCATGCTGACATGATATTGTATTCTCCATTGCAAGACTTTGGTCCAAGGATAGATAGGAGGGGGTTCAAATCAAAAGCATATCTTAGTGTTAGATCCTTGTTGTTGTCTGTTCTCTGTGAGTCAGGAGTAAGTCTACCATTTTTGCCATTCCACGCAGTGCTAGTACACATACCTTTTCTTCTCAGTCAGTTTAGTATGGTCTTTAACAAGCTGTGGACGAAGTTTTGATTTCACCAAAACAATTGTGTTCTGCTCTTCCTGGGACTGCACTTACCATATGGTTTAACCTTTCAGGTTGAATGCTTCCGAATGACTGTGGCCTATGAAACATTCTGCATTCTTCCCTTTTTTATGTTATGGATCTTTTTGTGACAAACATTATAGTTTACAAAAGTGAAGCAATATTCAGTGTCAAGGCTAGCAAAAGAGTGCACCTTTACAGCTGCAGTTTTCATGAGCTAAATTTGAGGTGGTTCTGTTATTGTTCCTTGTTATCATTCATTCTGCCTCTAGTGTCTAATTTTGGTTTTCGTATTCAGGTCTATTACTGTAGTCATTCAGCTGGGAGTCATTGCTTCCACTGTATCACCAGTTAGCAGGTCACTGGCTTTTGTTTTTCAAGTGACAAGCCTGACTGAAATACTTTTGGTTTGGAAGTTTTGGAGACAGCATGGGTTGGCTGCAAGAAAAACAAATGCAGACGATGTTAATCTCCAAAAATGTAAATGAGAATGATTCAGATAACTAGAAATACCTACTTGGATTCCTCCCTTTCTGTCTCTTCTTTCCCTCTGTGCAGTTCTCCAGGGTGTATTTTTTCATTCTTTACTTAGGCTTACTCTTGCAGAGTATGGTGCAGGCTTAGCCAAGGTCTTTCATTAAAATGTGGAAGAGGAGATGCAGTGACAAGCAGTAGTGACCGTGGGTTTCTCTCCATGACAATGTCTTCTTGACAGTGCTGTATTTATATGAAGAATACATATGAAAAAGTGAAATACTTCTAGACATCTTTCAGTAACTAGGGCCAAAAATTCCTGAATTTTGTAGACTGATGTGTATCACAATTATATGGCCTCATTGCAACATGTTAGCTCATAAACAGAGAAATACCCTCATATTTCCTTTGACGTAATAAGTCTTGCATAGACCTTTGCCAGGGGTTAAGTTTTTTAGGTTGAAACTGATTTCTCAGTTACCCAAATAGAAAAGAAGGAGCACGTTAAATAAAGAGAGCGTAAATCACATCTTGGAGGGAGGCAGTTTGTTTGCCTGAATTTAGATCAATTTATCTGAATGCCTGAATATTTTTAAGGTTCATATTATCTGGAGTACAGTAAAAGAAATATTTTGGAGTTCTGCTATAGAAAAGTTTTGAACAACCTAAAGAAAATATCCTTGGTGCAATTTGTTTCCACTGTTCCCTGCTATCTACTTGTTCTATTTCCCAGCGCTAAGTACACTGCTCCCAAAGGTCAATCTCCTTGTCCTTTTTGCAAAAAAGGAGTGTTTTGTCTTGTTGCGGAGAAGCCCATTCAAGATGCTTTGTGATTGTGAAGACATGGTTCTAAATCTAAATTCTTCAGATTAGGTTGCATTGAAGGCCTGAGAAAGTGGCAGGGGAAAATGCTTTTTAATGTCCAACTTTACACCTGCAAGAGCAGAGCCTTGCAGAAAGGCAAGGCTGTTCAAGTTGGGAGGAGCAGTTCAGAATCCAACCTTATTAGCAAGGGGTCTAGTCCTATTCTGGAACTGCCCAGTGGGTTTACATGGCAAGATTTTATTTGTGGGG
>VZRN01005525.1:120897-142323 GCA_013397935.1 Dasyornis broadbenti
TTTGGGGTGTGTGTGTGTGTATGTATATGTTATGTCTTTATTTTTCCCCTGGCAAAAAGTTATCTTAAGAAATTGATCTATATTTCAGAAGAGCATCCCTTTCCTCTGAAATTCTGCTATTCAGCAAACACAGTAATAAATGCAGTAAAGTAAATGACCTGCCTCTACACAAAATTGCATGAGGAAGAATTTGGGCAAGAGTCCGTGAGGGTTTCTGTGATAATGCCTTCTTTCAGCCTAATACTTTCAGTTGTATGTAGTGGCCAGTGAATCAAATAATTTGAGTCTGTAGAACTCATTAGCAGTCTTTGATGATCCTTTGACGGCAGACCTATACTGGCAGTAATTAGTATTGGCAACCTGAGTATTAACACATTTGGTTTCCAATGACAGAGAAATCATGTTCTTGCACACCTAGAAGGTAAATGGTGAGACTTATGGGGAGTTTTCTAACATTCATGTGCTTTTCAGAGCACTTTTCTGAAGAAGCTGCTCTTTTTCAGCTTCTGCTTTTCAGGATGCAGTAAAACCATGAATAAGGATGAAAATAATATCAGACAAATTCATAGGAGTTAGTTGAAAAAGCTGTAATAAACACTACTTTTATTTTGCTCAAGGTGCTATGCACAGCAGTATATCCATGTGACTTTTTATTAAAAATTTGAGGAAAGCTTCCTAAGTTGAAAAATATTCCCAATTTTGTGAAAAAAGGACTTTGTTAAAGAAACTTGTTTTCTTGAGTTATAGAGCTGATATGAGAACATGACAGAGTACCCTGTTGCAAGGACAAGGAGAGAAGGATGGCATAGACTACCAATGGATTGTCAGACTGCACACTGTCTTCCTTTGCATCGGAAACTGGTGCCTTGAATCTTTTAATGTTCTTATCATATCTTTCTGCACTAATTACACCCATTAGAATTATCTTAGATCCTCTGTCCCACTTCCCTACCCCCCTCCCACCCCCCAGGTGCTAAATATCTCCATGGTTCTGTAAGGACAACAGAAGCAACAAATGCTTCTTTGATAAACAATCCAGCAGCGGGTTACAACAGCACATACAACAATTACTAAATATTTGGTTGGCTGCTCTCTGTCCTGGCTCTAACTCCAGGGCAGTCTAACTCTTTTGTGATTTGCCTAAGAAGCCTGTCCAGCCTTATGGCAAAGCAGCAATGGATTTCTCTCAAATAGTATTGTAGCTGGTCACTAGATTATTGCTCCAAACTTTTAACCCTTACTGTTTGTTTGGGTCTAATATGCAAAGGTAAATCCTGACGAAGTGTACCTTACACTGGATTGTTTCAGGCTGTATCTGAAATATATTCTAGTGAATAATAAAACTGTATTTCAGTCCCAGCAAAAAATAGCATGTGCCAACTGACAGTGTCCTTTCTTCTTGCCTGCTAGTGACTGCATGTCAAGATAACAATGCATACAGTGTGTGAAGAGAACAGAATAAGCATTACTGGCAAGCTGTTACAAAGGTGTAATATAATGGTTCTGCTATAAAATCTTTAATACATTACCCTCACCACACCAGTCTGCTCTTCTGGGTGTGCTTGAAAAATTTCAGCTTGTGCTGCATTATGGATGCTGTGTAAATGCACGTCTGCCAAATTGCTGAGTAAGTACTGAGGGTGGAGGGAGTGGAAAGGTTTGCTTGCAACAAACACCAAGATAAACAGTTAAGCCTTTACATTTTTAAATTAACTTCCTGGTCAGTCAGTGTTCATGATTCTTAGGCAATTCACCCCATTTCAGAGGTGTTTATACTTAATCTTCCCATTACATGAGAGACTTGGAACTGCCAGAGTGTCCTTATGCCCTACAAGTGGATGGATCATAGAGGTACCCGCAATCAGCTCAAAAGAAAAAGTGCTAATATGAAGCTAACCAGCCTTGGAGAAAGGTAGGGCTTGGAAGATAAGGTACAGCCCTGAACTGACACTGCTTTGTGCTTCAGAGAGCCTGGGCCAGGATTTCCGTCAGCACAGTGTTGCAGTGCTCCACAGAAGCACAGCAGGTCTTTCCAGCCTTGGAATACTGCGTGCCTTTTTCTGCCATACAAGGCAGAAAGTGGCCCAAGTCACAGCTCATCCTAGCAAGCCATTCCAGCCACCAGAGTAGGCTGGCTGCAGCCCCTTGTTAGTAAAGCACTGGCCATTTCCTGAGAGATAGTGCTGATTGCAGCACAGAATGCTGATGTATGCTTCCTTTTAGTTTTTTTCCTCACAGGCACCTGCGTTGGAGGGAAAGGGGTACATTTACGTAAATTTAATATGTGGTGTGTCTAATAAGGATAAAAGGTAAGAATTGTCAGCACTCATTGTTCAAAATATACACTAAATATCAGCAGGAAATAAACTTAAAACTCTCAATTTTGTGTTCTAAAAATGTCACTCTGCCTTCAGTCCATTTTGTAAGGGTGAAATACTGCCAAAGACACTGAAGCTGTTACTGACTGAAAACTTATGAAAGAGAGGGCAGAAACTGGTGTTCCATGTTTCCCAGAGGAAGATAAGCATCTGCTTTTTGTAAAATAGATGTTATTAAGGGTTTGTATGTTTAACACTAACGTCGTTCCATATTAGTGGAAATCCGTAGCACAGTGTGATGACTTTAGGCAGCAGATGTGGGAAGACACATGAGAATGATTCTAGAGTTATGCAGACTCCAACTTCTGTCTTGTCTACTGAGACTGTTTTGGTAAATACTTCTAACTATAAAGGAAGCATGAAAGGATTAATCTTAACACCTGGTCTTGGGAAAATGTAGAATGTGATGGGTTTGTACTTCTGGCACAGCATGCTTTGACGTTAGTTAGAAGTGGAGAGATCTGCTTATCTGTTTTTAAGGATAATTCCTGTCCAACTCTACTGCTTTTCTGTTCATCTGCTTTGGTTTCATTGCCACTAAAATTGTAATGGTTGCAGAACACTGTGAAACATATTGGTCTGATTTTACCATCTATGTTTAATGAATGTAGTGGTAAATGATTTGTGTAAATAGTTTAAGGAGTATCCTAGGTGCTTTGCAATTTTTTAACCCAATTTTATTACTTATGAATATAACTTTTCAAGAGTATGGGACTTTGGAATTCTCAACTTTATGGAGAATAACATGACTAATGAGAAAATGGTTATTTTAAATATTTATTAGTTTATTTATTTTAATTTCTCCTTCTTTTTTTTTCTTCTCAGTGGCAAAAGACATTCATGAGAATGGTTCTGACTATTTGTAAGAGTAGGGAATATGCTCCAGAGAAGCACCTGTCTTGAATATCCGTTTTTAGAAAAATTCAACAATCTTAGAGCAGCTCTCTGGAGGGAGATTGCTCAGTGAAGAAGATGCCTGAAGAGTAGGCTTCCCGACAGTGTAAGACTATTGATTCAGTGCAATTCTGCAGGGTTAAGAAGAAATCTCTCGTCTCACAAGGGATCTGATACAATTTCTCAGCTGGAATACTTGCAGTTTCTGTCTGAAATCACTGTTTTTTGGTTGAAACATTGTTTTGCTTTCTTGATCTTATTCTGTTCTCTCATATATGGAACTATTAATTGTATTCATATATCTCCAGCTGAGCTAGATCCATTGGAAATGAACCACTAAAGATTATTTTTTCCATCATTCATTTCACAGTATTCCAAAAGGCTGCCTAGTTTGTCCACTTCTAGTGTACTGCAGAAAATGTTTCATCTGCCCTCGGATAGTCACAACTTGTGGGTCACCACCTGAAGGGTTTGGAGCACGTTGGTGAGGCTTCTTCTTGAAGATCAGGGGCTTAACCATCATCATTCTGATCCAAGAGAAGGAACATCTTGTCATGCAAATGAAAGACTGGTATTGGTCCATACCACATTCCATTTCCAGATGTTGACGGTTAGTTTTCACTTTTTCCTTTGAAACACAAAAATTTACTCAATTAATTTAAGTGTAATCACAAGGAAGAAACTTAAACAATACAACCTTGTAATAGGAGCAATTACTTTTGCCTACTACTGTATCCAAAACAGAAAATTAGGTGTTTTATGTAAGGAAGAAGATAGTTTTTATAAAATAGGAGAGAAGTGCAGCAAGAACTCAGGCCATGGGGAGATCTTTTGCTCCCAACTGGAATCTAGGGCAAATGTCTATGGACTGTGGTAAGATTATGATGTCCTCTAGTATGTAAGTTCCTTCTAGTATTCTGTTATCATTAAAGCTGCTCTCTTTCCACTTTATTTTCTACCACCTGACATGACAACTAAGTTCCTATAAGGCAAATAATAAACATTGATATAAATTCATCTATTTCAGCAGAGCTGGACCAATTTGTACTCTCTGGAGGGATGACCTTTGCTACATGGATACATCACTTCTTGCAAAATTTTATCACTGGCATTTTGGTTCTTGTAACAAATGAGCATCTTGGAGCTGACCTTTTTCATGGAGCAAAATTCCAAATATCACCATCAGAATATCTCACTCTCTTTCTAAAACAATGTATACACCAATGAAACAAACAATGAAGTTATTAAATGTTAAAAATAAAAAAGGAAGGAAAAAATAAATGCCATATGACAAAACTGTTTAAAATGAAACAAAAGTTTATAAATATTTTCTATGTACATCCAGGTGTTTTCATCTAAAGCATCTTCTCCCTTATTTTTCGTTCTTTAGAAAAATCATACTGTATTTTCTGTATCCACACAAGAACTATGTATATACTATTTATTTACAAGTTTAAATCTCTTCAGCTTTTCACTGTACAAAAAAACATGTATTATTCATACTTCATTTCTGTTTTTTATATATAACTTTTCACTCAGCAACGTGTACAGGAATCAAGACAGGCTACTCAGAATGCTGACTAAATTACTTTTTCCTAAAGATGTACCAAAAACTTGACATGATACTAGTAGGCTTCTGATTCGGTATTGTATGTGAGTTTAAGAACACTTATATATTTGAAAAGAATTATTAATTTCATCGGATTTTCAATTTGGACCTGGAGAAGTTTAGGTGGGCTTCACAAGGTTCTTGGATTTTTTCCTTTTTCACAAGTCATTATGCACAAAATCCAGTTAATTTCAGTGGGGTTGAACACAGTAAGTAAGAAGGTTTCACAGATCATGGCTTTTTGCATATAAAACAATGCCTATGAACTTCCTGTGCATCAATGGATGCTACAGGCTGTTATCTCAGATACTTTAGAAATACTGATGTGGATCAGATCTCTTTTTTTCCAGCATTTTTCACTACTGTTTTACCTTTCTCCCACTCATACTTGTTGCCAGAAAAAAAATCCCTTTTGTAGAGTCACTGTATCATTAAGGTTGGAAAAGACCTCTAGGATCAGCCATTAACTCAGAACCACCATATGGAAATCAATGATTCAAAGGTCACAAAATGGATTTCTCCAGGTGTCAGATACTGTTCATCGAAAGAGAAAAGTAAAAATTTCCAGACAATCTCAACATTGTTATAAATGGGACCAGGACTTCATTCAAAGAGACAAATGTACAGATTCACATGCTGATAAGCAGCATTTATGCTGCTAGTCCCCACTCCTATATAAGTCAATCTCTCCTCAAAACTTGTTGGTAAGACTGCTCAATTCTTGGGAACAGAACAAAATAAGCGTATCTTTTTGCAAGATAGTAACAGTTGTTATTTGATTCAGCAGTGAGATTTCACTCTGGATCAACTAAGTTCCAGTTACGACTCTTTGAACACAAAACTGAATTTTCAGTGGCCATTCAAAAATATGACTGACATTTCAGTGCAGAACAAAGCTAATTCCTTTATATGTTACAAAGGAGAAAGTAAAAACTATTGAACAAGTCAGTTGGTGTTCTTCCTACGCAATCCTTTTGCCAATGCATGAGTATTAATTTATCGGTGAGTATCTCATGTGCTGCAAATGTGAACTCATTGTCACTGCCTCACTCTGACTGACCTGGATGCAAGATGGAATAAAAGTGTGAATAATTAAAACAATCCATCTGATTTGCTGAGAGGTGCAGGCTACTTTGGCAAAGGAGTGATAATCTGTATTTGAGCCTGTCTATCATAAACAGCTATTACATTTATGGGAGAACATGAAATATTTGATTTCACCATTTTAAGTGGCTTTATTTTATTGGTTAAGGTGGAAGATTCATGTATTTTTAAATCTTAAAATACAAGAGGTTAATATTCAGGACAGGGCTGGGAGACAACAGCTCTATGCATTACTATGCAGTTAAAGCAAAGACTACAAAAAGAAGCCAGGAGTGTATAATTGGCATTCTGAATCAATGAGACAGACTTACTTTCAAAGTTCTGTTTTTCATTAGAATAGTAAAAATACCTATACAACACAGGACATCTATTACCCACTCTTCTATCATCCACTTAATTACCTTTATCATAAGACTTGAGCATGCCATGATATTTGGAAGTTTTATCACGGGAAAAGAAAAAAATTAATCTATAAGTCTTCAAGTTTTGGCAACTTCATTCAATTCTGGATAATCTGTGTATTTTTTCAATTTAGTTTTATAGATTATGCATATTGTTAGAGCAAGCAGTCACTTGCCAACATGTCTCTACAAATAAATAATCATGTGATTCTTTCATTCTTCCTACTGGATGCCAGCTTTATAATGCACTGTGTTGCACAGAGCAAACTCTAACACCTTCAGTTGGACAGATCTGAAGGGACTGCCTAGGAATTGAAGGAATTACTCTCCACATCCCCAGGCATGTCTGCTCCTATCATTGGGCCTATGCAAAGAGGAAAGGTATTGGACCTTTCCTCTGAATTTGCATCACCTGTATGTTCTGGGACCAAGAACAAAGTCTATAAGCAGCCTATTTCATGTTCTGTCTGTGTGGGTATATTTTTTGCAGTTGCACCTTGCCTACGTGCCAAGCGCAAAGCCCATAAATCAGTGCAACGGGCATTGCGTCAGTAGTGGGTATAAATCAGTGACCATAGAATCATAGAATTGTTTAGATTGGAAAAGAGCTGTAAGATCAGGAAGTCCAACTGTACATACAACGTTGACTGATCATACAACGGGATTCAGCTATGGCCAAGAGACTGTCATGAAAATTATTAGAGACCCTCAATCCACTTTTGGGCCAGGGAGGTTTCAGGACTGTTTATAATCTCATTTTGAGGTCTTCTTGGTTTAGATGAGTATCACAGGGATGCTAATTATGCAGATGGAAAGAGACTATAACTCTGCATTAGGCCCCACCTGTCTTCTCTTGGTTTTTTTCTGTAACAATATTAGCTCCTTTGGAGGTAGAGACAAGAATGTAAAGGTGGGATAAGTTGTCTCCAGATAAATTTGATATTTCTGGTGATTGAGTTGGTGCAGAGAGAATTATATATGCTGAGGGAATACACTTTCCATATTCTTATAAGGGTTTTGTGATAATTTTCCTTCCTTGGAATTCCAGCTCACTATTAATACAGCTCCGTTGTATGGTTAGATAATTTATTTGCTGATGTTTAGTTCTTCTGCTCTATCATATCTTCGAATTTTAAAATATGCATGCTGATTGACTTGATGGATATTCACGTTCAAAAGAAGGCACATTTAATTCTGAGGAAATTTCTTGTCCAGTACTTGTGCAAAATCAACAGTGTGCTCTGCAGAACTGAGTTTATCAATGCCTGATTATACAGGAATGCCAGCTTAGCTTTACCAATCTCCTAAGCAGTTTAACTATTAGGAGAGCATCTCTGCCTCTTCTGGTCACTCAGAGTTTGTGAACACTTCCTTAATGGGATCTTTTGGTGTAAGAATTACTACGGCCATAAGTAGCAGAATCAGACTCTGGGATTTATTTATATTCCTCTTTTGTATGGAATGTGATTAAATCATAGGAGCTCTACTGATGGTTGCATTAGGCCTTTTTTAGTATCGATGTGTAATATCTCATTTTCTGAGTTTACATATATCTGGTAGAAAGATGAAACAGAATCTGAATTTCTTCCTAAGTAAAGAGACTGTTTGTTAGTGGTTGTACTTTCAGAATTATTGAAAGAAAATTCATCTATATCTAATAGATAAATAGCTGCTGTGAGTGTAGACTCTTGGATAGTTACAGCACCACTGATTTTTAATTGTTGGGAATTGTACAGTTTCATATAATTTTAGAGGCAACATACTAACTATGGGTTTAATATCTGGATTATTGAAGTAAAATAAGTGTCCTAATGCAAACTTGGAGGGAAGAAATGTGTTCTTTATAGTTCTTCTGTTATATCCCTAGTCTTTTACTTATTAGCAAAAACCACTGAATATGGGGATCTTCAACACATCTGAATGGTAGCTGCTGGGCCCCTGAATAGGGGCTACATACAAGGTTGATTGCATCAAGGAGGACAGACAAGCATCCAACTTAATTTTGAGATAAATGGCAATAGATCACCTAAAAATAGTTTTAAGTTAGTTAATCTGCTCCTTAAAATGAAGATCAACTTTAATGTAGAAAAAGGAAAGCCATAAACCAGTAAGTAAGTAAGTAGGGATTTTGGTTTTGGGTTTTTTTTTTTTTAATGTGTGAGGCTTTGAGGTTATTTCCAGTTATCAGATACCTCTCTTACATTTCTGCAGACAGTCCCCAAACAATATGCAAAGCAAGAAACAACAAAAATAACAACGAAAAGCAAGCCCTTAGTGTACCTATTGATTTAACTCAATTTAACACAGACAGGTCTTTTATGATACCTTATTTTATGATTTATGTCTCAACTTTCTTTAATTGCTCATGTCCAGTCTTGTAGATAGGAAGTGGAAGGAGAAGGGAGGGGAAAGGGAAGGGAAGAGACTGTGTTAAGAGGGAAAGTGAACTCATTCAAATGCTGTCTCTATGAAAGCCCTCCCTCTGCTGTGACTTACATGGAGTTAGCTACCACAAAGATACCCCATGTTATCTCTCCTTGGTAATGAGAGACATTCAAAGAAAAGGACTTTCCTGGAAATGCTTGCTTCAGGTACTTTCCTTTTCCCTTACATCAGGAAACATCAAATTTAAATGTGATCCCATTTGTCAGCAATGAAATTAAAAGGCAAGCTTCTGTCAGGTGAAAGGAGAACATTCAGTGTGATATGGATCAGGCCAAAACCAGCTGTTTAATTTCTGTCAATGATAGAAAGTCTTGATCTGAATTAACTTTATAGTCTGGCTTTCTGTCTTTGCTGGGAGGTGGTACACTGGGATGCTGACACTCATTTCTTTGAGTGTCTGAGCACATCACAGATATTCTCATGGTGTGCTCTCTTTGAGTAAAGGTCCTGTAAAATTAATATCACTTTATTTTTACCGTTTTCTGTATTTTTTCTGGTGGTGATCTCAAGTAGTTTCTTTCTAATTTCTTACAGAACCATGAAAAAAGTGGCCTTGTGATATTTTTTGAGATTTTGTTTTTGCTTTGTTTCCTTTGTGGTAAAAATGTGCATTTTGTTGTTGCACTGTTTCGCAGTACTTTCAGTGCTGTAACATTTGTGACACTATGAGACCTCCCTTTGCTATTTCAGATCATACCTTTTTACTTCACAGCCTTTAATCTACACACCCAGAGGAGTCTGGCAGTGCTTTCAACCTGTTGCCCAGCTGCTCTCTTCCCTGGGCATTGCTCCTCTGAACCTTGCCAGCTCTTGTTTCTTGTGGGTAGTGATTGTCACTGATGTTTAAATCCTACTATTTCCCTGCCTTTTTATCTTTTTTCTTTCAAGATTCTGATTCATAATTGTACACTAAAATTCCTTTACTCTTTACCTCACAGTTTTTATTCTATAAATTCATTTTAGAAAATGTAGTGTCTAGTAGGTAGGAAATGGATAATCATACCACTTTCCAGTAAATATTATGTAACAGTTAGATGCCTACCTAACTACCTATCAGTTGGATAATATTTAAGTATTGCTAATATAAGTAGTAGTACTGCCATAAAGAGAAACTACCAATTGGGTGTTGTATTAGTCTCAATGAAAACTGTAATTGTACTAGGAAGGAATGAAAACAGGTTAATTTTCATCATTTTCCTCATTCTCACTACCTCCTTTAATGGAGAGGAGGGTCCTTGTCACAGGATCCCACTGCTGGTTTCTAGGCAGCGGGCCACTATGGAAATATTGCTTTTTCTGCACCTTTTCTGTTCTGCGTTTGTTTTCTGTTGTTGTTTTGGGTTTTTTAACTCCTGAGGTAACTTTGAAGTTCGTGTATGCACCCTCCTAATCTAGCATTTCATCTTCCCCCTTGCAACAGCTGGTAGATCTGTGGAGAGTGGGAGTTCATCTGCACAAGTTAATGTTTGTTTAGTCAATTTACTGCTCTCAGAAAAGCATCATTTCAAATTACTGAAAGAGGCCTTTCTAATGTTTTCTGCTTTGAATATCATTAAAATGATGTTTTGCTATGTCTTGATTTGAAAGACGGGTGTCTACTGAGGAAGGTGGGAACCTCCCTTAGAATAGAGAACACAACCCCACTTCCCTCCGAATTGTTATAACTTTGAAATCAAGGACTTTCAGGCAAAGATATGGGAAAAGGAATAACAGTTCTTTACTAGTGTCTATGACGAGAAAAACAAGCAACAATGACAGTGACAATAACGGTAACAAACAAACCAGAAACCCGGTGGCAGCTTTCTCTGGGCTGCCAGGCAGTTCTGGCAGTTCTTTGGTGCAGTTCTGGTCACGGCCGGCAGGGGGAGCTGTTGGGCTCCCAGCTGGGCAGGGCAGGGGCGATGACTCCCCTGCGCCTGCAGGTGGCGCTGTGGCGCGAGCTCAGCTCCTCTTCTCAGTGACCAATGGCGGGTGGACTGCATGGCCGGAGGGCTGGATGGCGAGAGGGGCTGCCGTGGGAATCCTCGGAGAAGCAAGCTGAACGGCAGGCTCGACTTACCGTGGGCTAGCAAGCAAAGGGTGGTAGAAACTCCACAGCAGCGGCAGAAATGCTGCAGTGCATCCTGGCAGGTGGGAAATGCAGGTCAATGACAGCCAGGCTCAGGTTCCATAGCAGCCACTGGACCTAGTCGGCGAGACACGAATTCTGGGAGGTGGTGTATAGGTCAGGATCCTGTGCTTTTTCCAAACAAAAGCTCCCCCAGCAAGGGAAGAAAAAAGGCAGTGCAGAGCTGGTCTCCTGCGGTCACAGCAAAAAAGCAAAACCTAGTCTCCTGTGCACCGAAAAGCAAGTGAAGTTACCAGTGGTCAAGTACTTTTCCTCCGCTTGCCACACCCGGCCACTCTTTTGTCTCTTCAGCGCCCTGTAGTTAAGGCTCGTTAAGGTTTCCCTAGCAACAGGATGGAAAAATTGCCCAACCTTCAGCATGCTAATATTAAGTTATATCTTAGAATTCTCTTCAAGGCTACAAAACCTCTGCAGACAAGCTTCAGATTAAAAAACCCTTTGAATTATAAAAACCCTTCTTTGCATTTTTGATCTTGAAGTTAGTGAAAATCATTAGTTTTCTTTAGCTGGCAAAGAAGATTGATAGCAATCAACTTTTTCTAAAGTGTGCTTTTCACACGAACCATTCTGGACAGTTACACACCTGAAAAAGAAGTGTGCAAAACAACTGTAAAAGATAGTAAAACTTACTCCAGGAACAACATACTGGGGTTGAAACAGTAGGAGATATGCTTGGTTATACTTTTAATTTTGACCTTGTAAGAGTTTAAAGTGAGATTAGGCGAGGCATCTGGCAGAAAGGTACTGTCAATTTTCCCAGTAGCACTGGAACACAAGGTGACCCCCATCAGCCATCTGGTAGGGTGGCAGAAATGCATCCATCTCCATCTTCATCTCCCAACATCAGCAGCCACAGGCAGGTGTTAGTCCATACTGCTGATGACTTTGGTCTGAATCAACACAGTGCTAGAGTGGTAAACTCAGTAGGTAAAAGGCAGTGCTCCAAAAAGGATCTGCTTTCCCATGGGGTGTTGCTGCAGCTAGAGACACTAGAGAAGAAGACCAAAAGGTAGTGACAAAGAGGCACCGGATTTAGAGGTCTGCCAGTTCCCAAACCTGAATTTGCTTTTCCACTATTTGCCCTGCTAAAATCTCATCCAGTTTTCCCACTCACTAACAAGGAAGTGCTCTGTCACATCTAATTTCATGTTTGTTGTGGGTGACTGTAAATTGGCTTTTTGTTATCTTAATTTTGTTTTTTCCTAGACACAAATAGTACAAAGACCTCTTGCTGTCAATAAGAAATTGCGTTTGTTGATATAAGGAGAAAACTGTTCTGTCTAAAAAATTTTTTCTCACCTTAAATTAGCTGTTTAAATAAAATTGTCAACTAAAAAGAAACCAGTAATAGATGAACAGAAAATGCGTGTTACTCTGTTACAGTAATGGCTATTACTGTTACAAATTTATTGGTCCGGAATACAATAAGAGCCACAATGGATTGCTTAAAATCATCCAAAGAACTGTTAATACATTAAAATATGAATATTTTATGCAAGTCATTAACCTTGATAATTTACCTTAAAATAACTTTGAACTGGCTTGATTTTGATTAGTTTCTAATGGAGCTTGAATCATCTAGATGTTAATCTTCCCTGTGTGGCTGCCAGGTTGTTGAGGTATTATCAGATTGATAATTATTCTGCTTTCATCACTCTTATAAACTTGAGACATGCTCAAAGGAAAGAATAATGGTATCCTTGCTACTTTTTTTCTAGGGCTCTTCCTTAGTTCTTCTTTTACAAATATCCAGGACAGGCAAGTATGTGATGTTCCCAGGCAATCTACCCTGGAGCTTGCTATCCCTGGCAGCAGGAAAGTTTTCCAAATTTCTAACATTTATGCTATTGCATTGAATTGTTTTCTTATTATTATACTCTGCAAAATCAATAATGAAAACAGACTGGGGTATTTTTTTGTTGTTTGTTTTTGGTTTTTGGAGTTTTTTTGTTTGTTTTTGTTTGGGTTTTTTTTTTTTTTTTGTTTTGTTTCTGTTTTGTTTTGTTTTGTTTTTAAACATAGATTTATGTGGTTTTTAATACTGCAATTATTTGGGTTTGCTTTCCTGCGTGTCTTCTGCTCTCTATGTTGAAATTGTTTCTCTCACAGGACAACCTTTCTTGCAGAATCTAGGCTCCAAGCCAGTCCTACAAGGTGGTCATTTCTGTTTTGGGAATTGAGTAACAGAGAACACAGGGATTAGCCTTAGCAGAAACTGGGAGAAAGGAAACATGTTGGATGGGGAACTTGCAACCCTATAAGAAACTTCCCAGATAATCAGAATAGGCTGTGGGTTTGCTTGATTTTCATGTTATTTGCTACTTTTATGGTAGGAAATTGTGGCTTAAAAAAATAAGTTATCAACTGTCATTTTCTGGTAAAGAGAACATCGAAAACCCAGTGCTATGAAGGAAGTTCTAAACACATGGGTTGAGTTAGGGATATCCATAGCAAGGACGTGATTCCAGTTTAAAGGATAGGAAGGTCCTGAATTGGAAGAAAAATATAGAAAACTGGAGGAATCCGGGATAGTGACACTGACAAAATGAAGTCTGCCTGACAAAACAGCACCAGTCATCACAGATAATCTTGTGTCTGACACCAGTCAGGCTATAAGGAATGTTATGGGACACCTTCTGTCCCTGGATGTGTTTCTGTGTAAAAGACCGGAATGTTTACAATATTAAATTAGATACGCAATTGTAAAATGCGCAACATTTTTGTTTACAAGGGGGAGCAATAAGTAGAGAATAACATAAGATATAGAATTAGAAAAGGGATTTGGATACAAAGGTTTTAGTTAGCAAGAACTCCACATACCTTTTCATGAGACATTATATTATTGTAACTAATATCAGAAAAATATATTCAGAAAGAGCTAGGTATTTTGTTTTATTTCAGAAGCTCCTAAACCCCTGACTGCCTATATAGCATGTTATGTAATCTCAAAGAATATGGACAAATCCATTTTTCCACCAAGACTTCACTTTCAAAGCATAAAAGAAGAAAGGAGAAATAAAAATTTTAAGCAATTTCTTTTTGAAGTATTTCCATTTGCTTAGCATGAATTGGATTGATGCATTAGAAGAACTGACTTGCTCTGTTGCACAGCTAGGCTGCACTGGAAGTGAAAAATTCAGTTCAGGGCTTTTGGATTCCAAAACAGTGACTTCATTCTATGTCTTTTAGCCTTCAAGAAGATTTTGTCGTTCAGCATTATCTCACTGTCAAAAGGTTGAGAAAAAGTTACATTTTATTAGCAAGGTCCCCAAAAACTAGCTCTGTAGATGACATTGCACAGTAGTCATTTCTGTTAAGCAGATTCAGCCTAGGAAGCTATTTTTGACTAATTTCTTGTATGCTACTCCTTTTCACAGAAGCCTCTCTTTCACCCCCAGCATGTCTGTTCAGGACTCCACCTTATGGTTGCCTTTTTCCCCACCATTTTGCTCAGTGAAGGACAGTGTACCTAGCTGACACTAGGTGGTATTGGAGTTCTTTTATTCTTATGAGTGCTTTGAAATATATTTTTATCACCACCTCTCATTCATGTATATCCAGTTTAAGAATATCCATATGACCTAAAATTATTTATCACCTGTGTTTGAAGAATACAGTTTACTCAGTCTAAAGTAGTTTGCCAGCTCTTTCGCCAGGCAACAGCCTTGAACACTCAACAAAGAGTTCCATGACCCTGACAATCATTTTAGCCATATGAGCATAGTTAGGATAACAATGAAAATAGAGAAAAAAGGATGGAAGATTGGATAGAGAGAATGCAGCACTTGAATTTGGCTGTACTTTTAAGTTGGAGGGAGATTTACTGAAGCATAAAAGAATAGTTCAAAAGTTGTTACTGTTTGATAGGTGTAACCTCTATGTTTTCTACAGGTGGCTTCAGAAATATTTCCTCCAACTGTTGTTTGAGGGGTAAAATATAGGATCAGGCAGGGAAAGCATAGGCTAAACATTCAGAGACCCGCCTTTGCTCTTAGTTTTGTTTGCCAGGATGCATGGTAAAATGAGACCTTTGGGAGCCTGTTTGATGTTTGGTTTCAATGAAGAAGCAGATGATCATGACTTGCAGTAAGAATTGAACATCATGGGTTACTTCAGTAGGTTATCATGACAAAACTTCAACATGATTGACATTCTCATTGTGCTTGAGAGAGATAAGTGGGTGGCATCATGAAACAACGGTTCTTTGTGCTGTTAATATAATACCTTCTAATTGATATATCATTTCTTTCTCCTAAAAGCAATCCAACAAAAGTATATGAATTAATAGAAACCTGTTCAGAAGAAGCTGTTATTTTAGAAAACTTTAATTTCCTCCACATAGGGACATCTAAATAACATATTGCAACTTAATGACTCCTCCTTTTTCAAGCATCCAAAATACCGGAAAGGTTGAAGAAAAAAAAATGTGTGCAAGGGCTTTTAATTTACAGAATCCATTTCATGTTTGTAAAAGTGTGAGAGATAATAAAGAGACTGAAAAGATGTTTTATATTTTTGAACATCATTCCTAAATCCTGAGACATTCCCCATTACCATCACAGTGATTAGATTTTCTGTGTTAAACTTTCTTTTATTGATTTGCAGCACACTGATTTGCAGCACACTGATTTGCATTACAAATGCAAACTAGAGAAGTAATACTAAAGTGACCAACCTTCTATATAAAAGTGAAAAAATGTTGGAAATTTGCTAAGCATGAATTGCTATTCCATGCCCTCTGTATATCACATCATTTTGGCAATGAAGTTATATTTCCTCAACCTAAATTGTCATGTTTGTCATGAGCAGACAATTTTCATACCCATAAATCTGTCTTACTTGAAGAAATTCTTATGAAATATTTCATTTTTTACTTTTCAACTGTTATAATTTTTTTTCCAATCTAAAGTGAATTACAATTCAATTAAATCTCTTTCCTCCTTTGACTTTTTGAAAAATCTCCACATCTCACCATGAATGAAGGAGACACACTAATCTGCTAATATTCTTGGGAATAATCCTATTCCAAAAATGTTGCTTAACCAAGATATTTTGCTAAGATTTGACACAAAAAACCAGTGAATAGTGACCATGGGCATATGAGGTTATGTGCTCAACCTGAAGTAAAAACACCGACAACCCCCAAAACTATTTCTACATCTACACCTCTCACTGGTAGTAAAAAATGTTGTAAGCTTTTTTTAAATTATTTTTCTTCCCAACTTGTTTTGGCTTTTCTGTTTTTCAGTATGGATCCCCTTTCACTCAAGTTTTTCACTCTCTGATTTCTTTGGCAAGTTCCTGTTGTAACTTGGAAAATCTCTAATATACGTCTGTGAAAACCTTTGCATGGGACCAACCTTTCCATTCTCATTCTGTAACATATCAATTAATCTGTAAGGAAAAATAGATTGGTTTACACCTCTGCATTTGGCCTGAGAGCTTCTTGAAATATGAATTTTCCCTTTTTTGTCTGCCTGTAAGAAAGGCTGTATTCTTTCAGTATGAGAAATGTAGAATAATGATAATAATCTAGACTCCTGCTGAACTGCCACTGCGCAACTACAATTGTTTTGTTGTCTGAAATTTGCCCTTTTACAGAGAAAATGGTTAAGCTTGTCCTACTGTTGCTTTTGATACTTCCATAACCTCATTATTTAAAGCTGTTTTCTAAAAGCTAGTTATTGTACCTCCAAAGCATGAAACAGCCATGTGTGTCTTACCGGGACTCTGACTGATTACAGAATCAGACTAGAGGACTGAGGGTTAATCTGAACATTAAAGGTGGGTCTTTTTTTGAGAACTGAAAAATCGGAGCATTGTGCCAATATATTTTGTGGAAACCCTAGTCACTTATAATAAATCAGCAAGAATTGGCTTGATAAATCAGGAGACGAGGAGATTCTGAGGTTTAAGCATTCAGGTCCATCCTTATGTTTGCACTGGCTACGTTTGCCTTGTATGCTGTACAACATAAGTTCATTTACATGTAAATAAACAGTGTCTGGACATTGACAGTAAGTGAGCATAAATTAATCAGATTGAAAAAGAGATGCAACAAATTCTGCAAGATGTTTCAGGGATTATATGAGTTCCCCTCAAGTTTCTTGTAAAGTACCCTTCCTTTAACTTAAAGACCAATTTAGATGACCTGAATATTTTTCAGCCATGTGAGTTTCTCTTCTGCTTTATTCATGGAATTCATAAAAGCTCACGATTCTTGCATTATAAAAGCTTTTGCTCAAAGAAATGATCTAGTCCATGACTCTTTTTCTCCTTGATTTAGTTATCTTAGGGTAAAATTATTGAATGAAGAGACACAAGCCTCAACAACTTATAATTTTACATATTCTTCTTTCCAAAGATAACTTTCAGTGAAAATTAAAATGTCTCCTCATGTCAAAATCTGCTTTTAAATTTATATAAAATATGGAAATAAAAGATTAATGGCTCTTCCATGTTTGCAGTCTCAGATGCTAGTTTCTTCTTTTTTTTCCCCCTTCAGATGGAAGTCATGACAAGTTAGTGTACTAGTATAAGTACTAATTCATAGTCTTAATTAATTCCAAAGGATTTTCTTCATTCCAAGAGGACAAAGCAAGGAAACAGAAATACAAGTTGGAAGGAAAAGCGGAGAAAGCTTAAAATAGGAGGTGGATTTATGACATTTTTACAGAGCAAATGTACATGTCTTTACTGAAGTAAAGAGCTCTTCTTATACTGATTTGTGTGATTTTCACAGTCTCTCACTAATATTACTTTCCTGTCTTATGTATTTATGATGCTAGAAGGCCACAGTGGCCAAGCAATTTAAAAAATACAAGGTCTGCCCAGAAGCGACCTTTCAGATATGTATCACCTTGATGCTTCATTTATTATACCCCTTAACCTTTAATTTGTTATGTAGGAAGAGCGTTCTTTGACATAGACAAGATTTTTTAGCACTCTGAGATCTATCTCTAATCTTTTAGAAAGGAAATATGCCAATATATTTAGAGAAAACCGAAATTTTCCTCCTGTCAGACCTCAGAACCTGAGCACGCTCATAGCTGCATACATGCCTTCAGAACAGCCACGCATGCTATTTTCCAGTCTGAAATGAAGGGAGCAGAATTTGGGCCCTCCCACTTTGATACTTAGACACTGGTGTTTTCTCACCATTGACAACAGATGAATACTCATTCTGAATCAAGAGCTATCTTTCTGAATGTAGTACTGTTTACACATATGATTTACTGAAAAGCGTTTTCTGTTCTACCTGGGCTACATATTGGTGTTTTTCTTGCTCATGGTCGTGTCGTTTTAATACGTACCAAAGTACATTTTTCTAGGTTACCATTTTCTCTTGTATGAGACATTTGTGCTATATCCTGCTGTAATTTAAAATTATGTTTCAGTAATACTAAGGAGAAAAATGCTAAGTCAAAGCTGCTGTGTATTCTGCTGTGGATTTCCCTTGAAAATCTGCAAGGATTCTGACTGTTACCACTGGAATCTAAAATAACAAGCCATTTCCTCTTAATTTCTTTTTGTTTTTTTTCCCCACAGAAAGATGCAATGTCAGAAAATGAGAATTTGGAACTTTATACAGATGTTAGAGGAGAAGATGTATTTCTGTGTCTTATCTCATGCAAACATGAAATAAAATTTCATTTCTATCCTGTGTCTGTGTGTCTGTACTTTGCTCTGACCAAAGTTCTTGCAAGATAAATATGTGTGCTTTGAAAGTTGTTAATAAAGTCTAAGTGTATAAGACAGTAAGGTTTTTTTAAAGAAAATTTACTTTGTAAATAGGCATACAATTTTACCAGTTTAGAACTTTTTCATCTTGTTGCATTTTTTATGTCAGACTCCATCCAATGTAGAAAGAATATGTTAGTTTTCTATGTAGTCCTGCAAGTACACGTTTTGAAGAATGTCTGTACAGCCCAAGCATAGGAAACATTGCCCGAGGTAGCAAATTTCAGTGTGCATTTCCAGAGCTTGAAAAATCTATCATGGATGGGATTTTTGTTTGGTATTAACTCATTTTGTCAGAAACATACAATTTATATGTATCTGTAGGTGTCTGTGGAGTGCCTAAAAATAATTTTTAAAATTATATATTTCTGGATCAAAAATTGAATATGGAAACTTTTTTGTCATCCTCAGCTTTTAGCAATTCAGTTTTAGGTGGGATTTTCATTCACTGGAAATTATATGTTCGTAGTAAGAAAAGTATGATGTTGACACAGGTAGATACTTTTCAGTTATTGATTAGTGTTGTGAAAAGAGTTTTGGGAACCCCTCTTTTTGGTCTACTTTTCTGTCCAGAAACCCAAGTGTTCTTTTTCCCAATATACATAGTCATCGTGGAGAAGCACAGTGCGTGATCAGGCTCCTAATGGCTGAATCTGTATTGCGTCTCTTTTATTAACTCATGTGTCCAGGATATGCCGCTTCTTTATTGTCCAGGTAATAAAATTTAAAACTCACCTCTCCTGACTGAAGCTACCGAGAGACAGAAGGTTGCTAAGGAAATCTGTTCCAGGACCTGACATTCCTCTTTGCACCTTCTACCATTTACCCACCACGTGCAGCTTAAACTGCTTTTATTTCCATGGCTGATATCACACCTCTTGCTTTTTAATTTGGGCTATTTAATTAGGCGTTCTCTACTGTCATAATCATTTAACAAACCACCAGTGTCGCTCAGACTGGGACACACTATGTTAAGACTAAATTATTAATCGTGATTCCAATGGAAGAATGCAGAGATATTTTGGTATCTATTCATGGGGTAACACTTGACATATGTGTCGCTGACCGCTTGACCGCCCAGAGGCCAAGCAGGCGACTTGATTCTTGGTGCCTTGGCCACAAGACAGCCTGCAGCTAGGCGGCCTGTGGCAAGTCCCCGATGTAACAATCTGCTTCTGGGCTCTCTGTGGAGCTGGCAGCAGTCGGGTGTAACTGTAGTGAGCTGCGGAGGCAAAGGAGGAGAGAGGGACTCTGTTGCAGCAAACCCAAGTCTTTATTACCCGTCCCGGGGGCTGGGAAATAGAAGGTAAGGATGGAGGGCAACAAAAGAGCACAGAATGGCAGTTACATGAGCTTTTATACAGGAGTAAAAAGGGGTGGAACAAGGGGATAAACCAATGGGGAAATGACATACTATGACAGCTAACCAATCACAGAGAGTTTTAGGAGGAACTTATTTAAATGAACCAATGGGGTTAACAGGAACTGAACTTTCTAGATGTGAGGAATGGCACATCTAGTCCTAGGGGAGGACACTTGTTAGGATTGACATCCCTGGGGTGTGGCTGGCTCCTCAGCACCGCCCTTGGCATCACTGCCAGGCTCATCTTCAACATCACTGCCCTGGGCAGGAAAGCCCACCCACTGGATCTCCTGGCCAATGCGGAAGCCAAAGTTGGACTGGGCCACCGACACAATATGAATCTTGTAGCCTAATTTATTATTTATTAATTATTTGCTGTAATTTAATACATGGTATTTTAGGTCTATTTTAAAGGTTGTACCTCATAAGAGCAACATTTGCAGCCTTTTCATCTGTGTTGTGTGTTTAATTGAATTTCAGTATCATTTTCCACCCCCTGGATTTTGTGATCTGATCTATATAATGGGATCAGTGAAGTTAATATTATTGTTAGTCCAGGAACATATCAAACCTTGACTGAGTGCAGCGGATGTTCCTGCAGAATTGCAATCTCCAAACTCATTCATAGCAGCTAGAAGAGACTGTTTCATATGTCACAAATAACTGTACAGAAATGCACACAGTGAGTATGAAACACATAACCACTGGATGTATTCTCACAGGTAGTGACCCTTGTAGCCTTTAAGGCAGCAATCCAAGGAAAACACTTACTTTTTCAGACGTACTATGGATTCATGACTGGACAAAATTTGACTATTCATACAGTTGCTTACTGGTAATACTTATGTGGTGGGTTCTGCACTTCTTTGTTAACCCTTGTACAAATCCCTTCGTATTTGTAGTGGTGACATGATATGGAGGGCAATGGACAGACTAAAGACTTTATGATTAAGCCCTGATCTCATAGGTGGGCTTCCGCAAGCTGATCAGGAAATCTCTACCAGCACCATGCCGCATTCTTTGTAAATACATGAAGTGATAATTACAAACACATAGGCACATGCACATACATAAAGTAAAGAGATTAGTGTTTGCAGGACTGGAATGGAATACTCAGTTTTCTGGGTCACCTGTTGAAGCCAAGGATACCTGTTGATTGCTACTAATAGCCATCTTTGTTCCCCACCCTGGAAGATATCCCTTTGTAGGAGTGCCCACCTTACTCAATGACAGTCCTTTTTCAGTTCTCCAATTGTCAGCTCACTTTCTTCTCTACATTAAACACACAAACTTTATATTTTAGCTAACATCAGCACTCCTTATATTTATACATGGATATTATCCTGTTCCTTCCTTCCTTCCTT
>VZRN01005526.1:1940-17045 GCA_013397935.1 Dasyornis broadbenti
CTCCCCCCCACCCCAAAAGGAAGATGCCGTGGGAGTGGTGCCGCCACTGCCGCCGCCATCCCCTCCTTGCTGTGTCAGTTGTTTGGTTGGGGCCAGAGCAGCATGAGGGTGCCCTGCCGCCCCACTCCTCAGCTCAGCAGCCCCAGGGACGGAGGGGCTTGGGGGTCGGGAATCGTCAGTCCTCCCGCCCTCCCCCAGGAGATCAAAAATCGAGACAGCTGGTCAGGGTTCATTTCTGGGGGCCAGCCGTTTCCGGAGAGGCTCGCGCCGCTGGGGGCCTCTGGCTGGGCAGGGAGATGAGGGGACGGTGCAGCGCCTTGGCTTCCTCGGCCGCCTGCAGCCCCTCCGCCTGCCACCGGTACTGGCGAGCCCGCAGGATGTTGGGCGCCTCCCGCTGTGGCCGCTGGGAGCTCTTCTTCTGCCACACGTCGTACTTGGAGTACTTGCCGTGCGAGGGCTTCTGGAAGCTCTCCTGCAAGGAGAGGGATAGCAATGTTAGCCTCCAATCAAGCCTGCACACTCTCCAGATGGGGATTCCCTTCTTGGACCTCCATCCATCCCATGGAGATATTGCCTCATCCCTGGAAACAGTCACAGTCAGGTTGGACGGGGCTCTGAGCAACCTGATCCAGTTGATGTTTATTGCAGGGCGGTTGCACTAGATGACCTTTAAAGGTCACGTCCAACCCAAACCACTCTGTGTGACCCAGCCCACCTCTGGTTCCCCACCTTACTAAGAGCTGACTTTTGGCAGGCTATTTGGCACGACTTGCCAATGGTGGCAGTCTCTCAAAAGCTCTGCAGAAACATCAGACCTTGCAGCTGGGGTTTGTCCTCTCCACCCACGGCCCTCCCATCTTTTCTCTCTCTGTTTATTTCGGAGGAGGGCCATCACCCCTGGGCAGCCTCCTCACCTTGCTGAGTGCCGGCAGGCCCGCCAGGGAAGTGGCGGAGAGGTCACGCTCCGACTTGACGGACTTGGCACAGTACGTTTCCAGCAGAGCCAGGTCGCAGCTCCGGAAGCAGCATTCCTCCACGATCCCCCGGTTGATCCGCCGGTTATTTCGTCCCACCGGTCTACCTGCAACAGCAGACACCCTGCCATTAGCCACCAACCCGGGCTGGACCCTCTCCCCAACTCCATAGCACCCATCCCCTGTAGGCATCCCTCCACCTGCCACCGGAGATTGGTGGGTTCCATACCCTTCAAAAATAGCAGCGCTTTTCCCAGACCAGCTGACATGTGCCCACAAACCAGCCAAGTTTCATGTTAAGACTTTCCCAGACAAATGCTATTGATGCCAACAAGTGCCTCTAGCAGCGGTTTAAAGGCAATTTAGATGATGGGGGTTTATCTCTCTCCAGTATCTCTGGCATGGGTGGCCTTTTTGGGTGCAGCTGAGGCGAGGAAGCTCAAGCCCAGCCTGACGGCCAGTGCTGCGCCGATTACTGCGACCGTCTGCAATGTTGATCCTGGCAAGCGAATTTTATTAGAAAGAAGCAGCACAGCGCTGTGGCTGCCAACCTCCCTCTGCCGGATCAACACTCAGGCAGGTGAAGCGAACCAAGGCGGCTAAATTTTACCAGATGGGACAGCTCTGAGACAGCTGCAGAAAGAATACAGACTCCCACACCCGCCAAGAACAGCTATTAAACTTAATCTTTTAATAAGGGTCCTCTCCCATTTCTGCCTGCAGAAGGATGCAAAAGCCCATGTCTGGTGCAGCAATGACCAAGTGCATTTCATATCACTGCCTAATGATGGTCAAAGAGCACCAGAGGAAAAGCTTACATCAGTTTAACTGTGTTTCCTCCCCCTCTTGAAGTAAAAGAAACGGGTAAAGTTGAATTTCTGATGCAAAGCAAACTTGCTTGGGAATTGTGACTTCCAAAACATGAACTGGCCCAAAACAAAAGGATTTCCCCCATGTTTTTGCACGTAGCACGTTATGCTCTTGTGCTGTTGTGGGGTTTGCAGCCAGGTTTCTGCACACTGCCACAAGCACCTCTTCCCAGCGCAAGGTGCTCCAAGGGAGGGAAACAGAGGCCAGCATCAGTGCGGCTTGCAAACAGGATCTGGTACCACATCCCAGCCATGAGATTTTGGGCATGGGAAAAACTGAGAGTGAGTGGTGTAAGCACAGTGCCTAACACTGCTCAGCATGGCGTGCCGAGCCCTCATCTCCCAGCTGGCCTGAAGGAACACACATGACTGTCTACACTGGCCCTGCGCATGACCCATGATCCCCACCCCTTGCACTCCTGATGAAGCAGGCACTCAAGTATTAGGCCTAGGTGAGGATCTCAGGCCTGCCTACAATGAGCTGATCACTTTCCCTGGAGGGTATCCCACCCTGGATGCCTCAGGACAAAGTGCAAAGCACAGTTCTCTGTGCATACAGTGCAACCCCACATGTGAGAAGGAGCCCCAGATGTGCACTACAGATACGCATGTGGGATGCAGTCCTGTGCATTCAATGCAGTCGCACATGTGCAATGCAGACACGGAAAACACCATGACAGTGCCTCGCTGTTTGCTCTGTAATAGCCCTGACAGCTGCTCTCTGTTAAAATCATTTGTGCCCCCATAGGCCAGGAGCCTCCTGGTCCATGCTGGTACATTTCCACCACGCTCAGAGGTCACACGGCATCGGGGTGCCGGGTGATGGGGCAGCTGATGCATGAGATCCATTTTTGGGAGCCATTTCAAGCACTCTATTTTCCATATTCATCCCACCCTATGCTACTACCTTCCTTTTATTTTTCTTTTTCTCTAGAAGAATTTCAGGCATAACCTTTAACCAGCCCCGCAGGGAGATGAGAGAGATGGCTTCCCCTTGGCAAAGGTTCATCACAGGCAACACGGTTAGGAGTTTCATTTTCTCACTTGCGGTCAACACACAAACTGATTTGGCCCTTCCCTGAAAGGCAGGGCAGGTGTGTTGGGCACGCACAGCTCAAGCGATGCCAGAATAGGCAGCCTGGGTGGTGATGGTTAAAGGAGATGGGGATAGGAGTCAGCTTGTAGCCAGCTGCATGTATTCTTCTCTGCACATGCAGTGCCCAGTGAGATCCATGGGAGAGGTGCACTGCCACCAACATTCTGCACCACACATGGCCCCTGCTCAGCTCCTATCAGTCCCAATGCCCAACTCGATGCATGGCAGGCTGCTGAAGCATTAAGCTGCTTCACAAAAGCATCCTGACACGGGCAGAAGGAGTGTTTAGAAGGGAAAGAGAAAAAATTCAAGTCACCCCCTCTTGCTAGCACATCCCCTAAGGGCTACATTCACACTCCCGCTGAACAGAAGGTTGCACAAGTGATGACACACATGGTTTGAGGAGAAGTTGAGGTTTTCAAAGGTTACATAGCTCCTCTCAAAAACAGAAGTTTCCCACTTGCAGTTATGTGTTTGTTTGGAAAGAAGAGGGGAGGAAAAAAACAATGAGGAAAGTGGGACTATATTCACTGCCGTGCCATCATGGGCAATTTCTGGCATGAGTACACACAGGAAGATCATGTCAGTGTGTGTTTGCAGGTGTGGCACTGCCAGAGTGAGCTCCCAGCAGGGACCACCACAGTGGTATGGCCTCTTCCTCCCTAATTGCTGCCCCTGCCCAGCCATCAGGCACATGTGTGGCCCCCAGCCCCAATGTGCTGCCCTTTCTCTCCCACATAAAGCTGCTGTAAGCCATTCCCCTTGCTGGCACCACTGCCAGCTCCAACGCGACTCTCCGATAGGGCACGTTTCCCATTACATAATTGTCCATACGGATCTCGCCAAACACCACTACAACCCTCTGTAGGAGAAATACTTCAGGAAAAAAAAAATAAGCAAACATAACAAACTGGGATTTAGTCACAGAAAGTACCTAGAAACAACAGGACATTGCTGGCTAACAGCAATATTGCTGCTGACCTGGATTGGGAGGAGCGTTTGTTCCGTAACACAATTTACACAGGGACTAAAGGTTGAATTTCCTGGCTTTTGCCCATGGGTGGCATCTCACTTTACTGCCACTGCCAAACCCAGGGAGGGTTTTGCCACTCTGTCCCTTGCCTGCAGGGGAGAACTGTGTGGGCAGCAGGCTGCGGCATCGCTGGGGCACGCGAACCACTTCCCATCACAGCAACGACCGCTTCCTCCTGAGGAAACGCGCTTCCTCTCGGCCTTCAATGAATGGCTAGGCTCCCTTTTTCCCAAACTGTGCTTCACCAAAACCTTCCACAGCACTGCTGAGGGGACAAGCCCTGAGATGCAAAGTCCAGTGACGCAAAGCCCAGCGGTGTGAAGCCCTCCAGCAGCCTGGGGTTATTCCTGCCTAGGTAAGGGCTATCCTGACAGGGCATCCCAGAAGTGGCATAAAGCCAAACCCATTCCTGGGAGAACCCAGAGGCCACGTACCTGTAGCTCAGCTATGTCATTTTGCCAGAGGCAGTGGCACTGCCACAGCCATGGGGCACAGGAGGGTCACTTCCCTAGCACAAACACCCCACTGCCCCTGGCTCCCCGCTCTCACTGGGGCTAAACAGATGCTACAGGGAGGGCGTACATGGTGCTGGTGCCACCCTGACTGGGTCCCCTCTCCTCTGGTCAATCAGGCGGTCAGCCGAGTGGAAGGGGACTTTGGGTGTAAACAGTCCCCGTGCCCCTGTCGCAGGAATGTTGGGAGCAACAAGGGGGCCTTTGTGCAGCACCGGGCCCCGTCCCAGTGCCCCCGGCCTGGCCCTCCCCCACCCCGGCACCGCACTTTCCCCCCTGCTTTTTCCTAGTATTATTCGGAGGAGCGGCGGGTGCGCAAGAATGTGCCCCGTCAGCACAAGCGGCTGCAAAGAGCTAAATTCTTATCAGCTGTTGGAAAGGAGGAAACAGGAGCTGTTGTTTACAGAGAAATCGGCCGCCTCTCCCCCTGCAGCCCCTTCTCCCTCCCTGCCAGCGCTGCATGACAGCAACTTCAGGGCCGAGGCTTCCTCTCGACTTGCCCTGCTTTTTCACTCCAGGCTGGACTCAGCATCCCTCTGTGGGCTGTGCCGCTGTCCCTGGGTGGGCGCTGGGGAGCAGGGGTCCCAACCCTGCCACAGAGCTATGGCAGGAAGCCACCACCTTGACAGCAGATGCTGGCCAGGCTAAAAGCCTTAAAAGTCACAGAGGAGGCATCACTGGTGCAGAGCAAAGCGTGCTCAGTTTTAGCTGTGGCCCGCCCAGGAATGCCTGGGATATGATGCAGGGCTGGCATCACCTTGTCCACCATGTCCCATGGCTGGGTAACCTCAGTGCTGCCGGCCCCTGCCCCTGTTGGTGCAGCCCTTCTGCAGCCCCAGCTCTTGGAGGCAGCTTTAACCTCAGCCTCAAGCACCTGTCAGCCATGGTGCCTCCCAGGACACCAGCCACCCATGCATCCCCTTGCATTGATGCAAAGAGCACTGTACTTCACAGCCAGCTTCACTAGTAAAGTGCACTCTTGTAAGAATGCAAAGCATCACAAGATCTTAAACAACTGCTTCAGCAAAAAAACAATCATGGCTTTTCATACCATTTTTGTTTTATCCAATATTATCAGTCAGATGCTTCAACAACCCTTGTCCAGCAAGCGGGGCCCCCAGGTACACACAGGACAAGGCTGCCCAAGTCCTTTACTTCCCATGTGAACGGCTGCTGTAGCACAGGCTGCTCATCAGGTCACACCCCCCATGCTGCGAGGTGCTCAAGACAAACCTAGGCCCAGTTTTAAGATGTAAACCCACAATTGTGCAACATAACTGTGCCCTATTGCACCTACATAGTGACAACAGTGTAGCCATGTGGGTCTAGGATGGAAGATGAACATGGTCAGAATTAATCACTTATGAGGCCAACTGATGGAGGTAGAGGAGGAAAAATTAAGTGAAATGGGGATGTCTAAAACCTTCATCAAGCAGAGGCATTGCCCAACATCTTCAGCCTTATATGGCACAGGCTGGTCAGATGCTGAAAGGGTTAAAATATTGGACTGGAGGACCTATGCTTCATCCCCAGCACCTGAGCTCATGAGAAATATTCAAAAAGGTGAAGAAGGGAGGGGGTAAAAAAAACATAAAGCAAGAACCCCCTTGCAAGCACCAGACTGGACACTTGGCACCAAGAGACTTGTCTGCCTTCAAAAGTGTTTTTATTTTGGCCTGGGCAGCTGGGTTATTTGAGGTGAAAGGAGGTCAGTTTGACCTTAAAACAAAAGCCCCATTCCCTTCATCCCCAGAGAGAGGGAGGAGGGAAGAGAAGGCAGGGAGGGAGACAGATGCTTCTCTACAGATAGAGGGAGAGGAAGAGCTGTGAGGGCAAGAGAAGCACTTGCCTCCTTGCCATGCCTGTAAGGGAAGGGGGAGATGAAAAGAGGAAGGGCAGCTGACACGCAAACCCTCGCTGCTTGGCTCCATCACAGGAAGGAAGTGTGTCCAGGGCACTCCAGAAGTGCCACCAGCCCACAGCACCCAGGGAACCATGAGAAGATTCTGCTGCTCAGCCGGGATGGGGCAGGGTGATCACCCCCGGAGAGCTGCAAAGACACCTGCAGCCTGACCACCCGCCCAAAACTACACCACCTGGAAACCTGAACCCTGCTGCAGCTGCATGTGGGATCCCTGTGCCTCTCTCTGCCCAACCACAGCAGGCAGCACTAGACAAGTCTGGCAGAACATCCAGGTTGGGAAGGGACATCCAGGTTGGAAAAGGACATCCAAAGTTATTTCCTAAACTTTGTAGCACCCCATTGTTCTGTGCATAGGCAGACTGGAACAAGAGGGAGGCTGGCTCTCAACTCCACTACTTCAAAAAAACACCCTGTTTACTTGAAAGTGGCTTTTTAATTCCTTTTCCCAAGGCAGAGGCAAGACTGCCAAATGCACTGCACCATGTGCAGCTGGTATCTCCATCCTCTTCCCCCCCAATATAGCTTTGCATCTTTCCTGTGGTGAGTCACCGGTTCAGTCCTCAGTGGGGGGCAAGACACAGGGTATTCCCACTGCCAAGCAAAGCAGGGGACCCAAACACCAAAACAAGGTATCACACTAGAGGCACCTTTGCCCTCAGATTACTGAGCATCCGTTGCCACTGGTTTACTCCTCATCCTCTCTGTTTACCGGCTAATCAATTGTACTGCCAATGGTCCAAACACTCAAAGCATCCTGGTGGAAAGCCCACTGCAGCCAACTAGTCTCTAACTACCTGCACGCTGCGCACAACAGCAATGCACATTTTTTTTTCATTAGCTGCACTGAAAAAGACTAAGACATCACTCTTCAGAAACAAGTTCACCAGCAGGTACCTGGGAGACCACGAAGCTACGTCTCAAAGTTTTGGGAGCAGCCTAGAAGGTGCTGCTATACCCAAGCAAAGCCTGCCCAGGAAGGGAGAGTGCTCAGCTTCCTGTCTGCTGTTAGGATGCAATGCTTAGGCAGCAAAGTTTCAAACCAGGACTCAAGCTCAGCAGAGCGCTGGCTGCAGACATCCTCGTTACTGTAATGACTTGCCCTGATCACTGGTGAACCAGCCACATTGGTTCCACAGAGACATTCGACTTTCCCGAGCATCACATGTGGGACCCAGCTTCTCCATGGTACCCGACAGTCCCCAAAACCAGTGCCAAGTGGACGCATGTCACCCTGAGCATGTCCACTTTCTTGCTCCTCTCCTGGCCTACTGCCCCACACAAGGAACTCATGAAAAGCACCAGGCAGGGAAAACCCTCCTTTCCCTCCCGGCCCGACTCCGCTGAGGCAAGGTGTGGGGTAGCAGCATCCTGCCTGCTGCTGGCAGGTGCCTGGCACTTACTGAAGTAGAAGCCCCTGTCCCCACAGACGAACTGCAGCGTGTCCACCAGCTCCCCGCCGCAGAGGGTCTCCGCCGTGCCATAGGCGGCAGCCGAATCCAGCGCGTAGGCCAGGAAAGCCAGGAGCAGCAGCAGCATCCGCCTCGCCGCGCACATCCTTTGCACCTGGGGACAGAGGTAGAGCGTTAGCACCGTGGGACAGACCCCCTCTATGCTCCTCCCCGGGCCATGCCCCGCTCCTGCAGCATGCTGAGGGTTGATGCCCACACATGTCGAGATGTTGCTGCTGCAAGGAACAACCGGCAGTGCTCTCACAGCTGCTGGCTGGGGTGAGGCCAGCTCCCTGTGCTCGGCCCACCGGGCAGCAGCTCTGGGCAGACAAGGTTTGCATTGAAGCAGTTTTTCCATTGGAAAATCCCACTTCAGCCTACCTCTAACAGGCTTTTATTCCCTCTGTTCTTTCAACAGTGGGATTTTTTTATTTTTACCCCCTTTTAAAAAGGAATTCATTATCAGTGGGTATTTTTTTTTCCTCTTCTGATGACAGGTTTTCATGCCCTGCCTGAAAACATATCCATCCAAAGCGAAAACAAGTGAAGCTTCAACCTGTCCTAGAGCTGCTTTTGAGAAAAGCTGGGAAGAACAGTTTTGGTCCCAGGCATGTGAGAGAGGAGGCTCAAGCAATCAAGAGGCGGGTTGCACAAGTTGTGTTTACTGACAAGAGCTGGGACTGAGAAGACATCCCCCAGGAACTATGTGGTCCCATAGCAAACACACCTGATGCATCAGTAGGCAGGGCCAAGGTGGTGTCAGACAGTGCAGAGCATTAAAAAAGAAACTCCTGGGATATTTGCTAACTAGCCCAAAGACTTTCCCAGACTCAGCTCCAGCAAACAGCTCTACCTCCGTGTCAACTTCTGCATGTGTAAAGCAAGGGTGGTATTGCCCCACTGGATGGGGCAAAACCCATGGATGGTTCAAGGCATTATAGACACTCAGTGATGAGCCTCATAGTACACATACAGCCAAATAATGCTGGGTTTTGACCAGACAGGTAAGCTCAAAATGAAGAGAAGTGTGTCAAAATAGCAGACGGTGTGTGGCAACCCTAATCTCAAGCAGAGCATCTCCTCTCCTTGCTAATATTCCACCAAGACACTAGGTTTCACATCCAGCTTTCGTCACCATAGCATCTGAGCAACTCGAGAATAATATCAGTTAATGAATATTACCTCACCCCCCCGGGATGCACGGAGATGGAGCCGAAGCCCAGGATAGATTAAATGACTCGCCCAAGGTCACAGGGGAGGTCTGCAGCACAGCCAGGAAATTAGCCCAGCTCCCCCGAGGCCCCGCAACGGTCCTGCCAGCAATAAAGACACCCTTGCTCCCGAATTTTTAGTAGCACGTAGCTCAAATTGTCACTGCTAGAAATGCATCATGCTTACAAGTCATGAGCTCTACTGAGCAGCGGGAAGACAGGGACCAGCAGCAGGAAAAGCCAAACCAGAGGTTTCAAGGTCTGCGTGGGCTGTGGAGGGCATTCCTCCTGCTTGAGTTTTGGTGCCCGTAACATTGCTCAGCCTGTGCTGGCAGAGATCGGCAAGGCTGGCAAAAGCCCTCCAGAGTTCTGGACAAGAGAGGCAGCAGCACTGGGAATAAACTGGTCTCAAATCAGCAAGTGATGGGACCAGGACCAGGTTTTCCAGTAGCAATGGTCCCTTTAGCACACTGCAGGGGCTTTGTTCCATATCAGAGCATGAGCAGAGAGATGGCACCTGGCTCTGTGGCACCATGCTGCCAAGCTGCAGTGTTTTACCACCAACACCTTTTCACCTCAACTTTTTTTATCAAGTGGCCAACAGGTGTTTACTGGGCCTTCTCAACATGCACACAGCATTACCTTCTCTGCTGGAGCCATGCCCCTGGTGCTGCAGCATCAGCAGCCAGATCTCCAGCTGACAACAGACCAACCACCCTGCTCCTATCCCTTTTTCAGCCGTTTTGTTTTACATGCAGGTCCTGATTGCTGGTGTCCCCAGGTCTTGAGTTAATGCCAGCACTGATTGCTGGGGTGACAATTTGTCACCAGCCAGTGCTGCCATCGAAGGCACTGATATGGGAGTTCAGGACACCCACATAATCCCCCACCCCCAGTTAGGCTCACACTGGCTGTGGGCACTGGGGCTAATGAGCAGCCTGCATGCTGGTCTCCCCCAAGCCAGAGCCAGCCCCCACAGGAAGGGGTTGCTTGGTGGCAGAGGTGACAAACACCATTTTTCCTCCCCATTCAGTCTAAAGAAAGGGGTGAGATGCTCTGAAGCAAAGGGAGAGAGAGATTTTGTCAGTGGGCGATATTTGATGCTGGGGAGACCTGATACCTTCTGTGGAAAAACACTTGTGCTCCTCGGAAAATACCCGCTCCTGCACAACCCGCACCACAAGCACAAGGCAGCCCCTGGCAGCCTTCCCTGCCTCCACTGCAAGCTCTTTCCGGGTGCCCACACACCCCGTAACTCCAGCCAGGAAACACCCCTGAAGCGGCAGGAACAGGGAAAGCCCCAGTGCTGTCACCCAGAGCACGGCTAATGTGGAAGTATGAAATGTGACCAAGTCCACCTTTGCCCACACACCAGCCACCAGCCCTTCCCTCTGCTGTCACCTTGGTATCTCCCTGCTCCTTCCAGTAGTTGTGTAACGAGAAACCAGGCAGCAATGCAAAGAGCATCTTTATTTACTACCCAGTGCTGCAGTCTGATGGAGCTGCAACACAACCCAACACCACAAGCCCTTCCCTCTTGCTTTGGCCCTACTGACTCTGCTGAGGAGAAGCCCCCAGACAAAGGATAGAGAGGATCCCAGGGTGCCATCACCCGCTCAATATATCCTGATAATATTTCAATTCTACCTTCACCCATGCAGGAGTGCTCACACCCACCTTGCCACGGCTGCCAGAGCAGGTGCTGCTCCCCAAAATAGGGTGTCATGGCACAGCCGGATACCCGCAGCCCATGATGTGGCACAAGCACCGTGCTGGCTGCACAGGTTGCATGTGGCTTCAGTTGTCATGGCCAAATATGGCTCAGCATGATGAGTCGAAGCCCTGTGAATATCTCCAAGATTTCATTCTCCACTGGAAACATGGGACAGCACAGCTTTTGGTTTCCAGTCCAAGCACTAGGACAGGGATGGTCTCCTCAGCTGTGGAACAGGAGCAAATTCACACCAATGGTTGGAAAAACCTTCATATTTTATTAGAAAACATCTCTTATGTGAAATGGAACAGGAATAAGGCAGCAAGAGGGAAGTGGGCCACTTCCCTAAAGGACAAGGTCCTCCTGCCTCTGCTAGGAGAGAGGCTACAGCTACCACTGTTCTGCTCTTGCCAAAGCAGGTTCAACCAGCCATGCTGGCTGCCGGTCTTCCTCATGTGCCCAGGGAGAGCTCAAAGGCTTTAGGATGCAGTGGGAATGGCAGCGTGAGACATGCCAGATGCCCAACAACCTGAGCACCAAATTCCTCCTAAGGAGGGCTTAGAGCCCACCCAGTGTTCAAGTGGGTGATGCAAGAGGAATTTCTTGGATGCACAGGTGACCTGTACCATCCTGGGAATCATGCCTGAAGCTCCTCTGAATAACCCACACGTGAAGCAGCATTATCAGTGCAGAACAAGCTCAGACAAGGTATCAGCACACACTGCTGTGCTCTCCTTCCCCACAGAGGGTCTGCTTTGTTCTCCATCCGTCATGCCCCTCTCCTGCATCTCCCTGCATCCCCAGCACCCCACATCAAGCCAGGCTGCCACCGGAACCAGCTCAGCTGCAAGCTGCCATGCTTGGATGCTGACGCTGCCGTGGAACTCCTGTGTATTCCTGCCTCGCAGCACACACTGCTGCATCCATGGCCAGGGACCCCCAAACACCTCTTGCCAGCCCCCAGCCAGCAGAGGGGTCTAGCAGAGAGGGTTCTCTCCGAGTGGATGCGGTGTGCTGGAAGCAAGCCCGAGGGCAGGTCTGCAGTAGAGTCACCCTTCCACCTCAGACCGTTAAAGGATTTTTTGAGGATCTGCTGCTGAATCGGCTGGATCAACAGTTTCTGTCCAGCTGCTGGGGAGTCAGGGGCCAAGAGGCCACAATGCACTAAAAGGCCCAGTTGCCAAATCTCAGAGTACAGCTCAGGCATCCCTTGCATCCAGGCTTGTGCTGAGCAAACCAAACCATGGTGCCTCTTGGGCAACAGACATCTCCCCAAAACAGAGACAAAACCTCCTGTCTGACCTAATTCTTTCTTCAGTCTGGCCTTCATTGCAATTTTATATGAACAGAACAACGTAGGAGGGAATTGACAGATGGCCCAGTCTGTAAAATTTGGATTTGGACAGCAAAAAGAAAAAAAAAACAACTTGCTTCTTTGTGGAGCAGCGCAGCGTTTAAAAGGGAACATGGCGAAAGAGAAGTCATCAGCCCAAACCCAATGGCACACACCAGAGGGGAAAACCCTAGTTTGCACAGCCCAGCATACCTCACACTCCATCCCTTCAAGAAAAAAATGGGTAGATTGATGTTTTGCTATTCTGACGATTGCCTGTGAGAGATGCTGAACATCTGCCTCTCTGCATTACTCCTCTCCATGGACAGCCCCAGGAGAGCGGGAAGCTGACCCGATTTTGAGCGTGGCAATCCTGAAGGAGGAGGATGTGGGCGTGTGCCAACCTCACAAGTGGCAAGTGAATGCCACCCCTGCCCATGGGGCAACGCAACCTCATGCAGGGCACTGGGCCATGACACGCCTAAGTACCAAGGAGCAAAGGGATGATGGAAGCCAGTGTGAGAGGCAGGTGTCTTGGCAGCTGAAAACCACCCAGGAGCTGCATGTTGGGCAGAGGCACAGGGATGAGGCACAGTACCTGAAGGCAGAGGAGCCACCTTATACTGTGAAATGGAAGAGTTTCTCTTTTCATCTGAAGGAGAAAGGAGATTTCCAACCACCCACAGCTTGGAACAAGCAAGCTTCAAAACACAAAACTTTTGACCATTGAGCTGTCAGGCAAATAAAACCAACTCAGGAGGACCAGGGGTTTTGCTGTTTAGCTCAGGCTTGAAAAAAAAAAAATACCTCCTGATTCTTGGCACCTGGCTCGCATGACATTCATATGGCTGAGGTTGGCAATACTGCTGCTATTTTTAGCCCTTACTCTTTCTGTCTTCACTGCTCATCCCCATCAGCAGCCCCACTCCACCCCACACCGGGGGTCACCTTTCTGCCTCCCATTCTGTGAGCCCAGAGAGGCACCTGCCTCCTCTGCCTGCGGGACAGAGGCCAGGACAGGCAGGAAAGCACTGCCTGCACCCCACATCTATATGTGGTGCAAGAGAGCTACCAGGCCTGTGGAAAAATCAAGCTGAAAAAGGTGAATGGGGTATTCAGTACCATTTACTCACCCCACTGGGGAGTAAGAGTGTATTGCATAAATTTTGGTATGCAGCCCAGAAACATTTGATTTATTGTATAAAAAAAAAAAAGGAAATGCAATCTTGCTTAACTCTTCTAAAGACAGCTGGCAGGACCCAGTGAAGGGATTTAAGTCTGTTTTAGTAGCCTCACTTAACTCCTTTCTTTATTGTTGCTCTCTCCTTTCTGCATTCCCTTCCAAAACCTGGAGTATATCAGGGAAAGTTAACAGCAAGTTAAGCTGTTAAATCAGGAACTGTGGTGACTGGAGTCTACAGGCAAGTGATATTCCCACAACACATTGAACTTGCTTTATGTCTTGGCAGAGCAACTTTAACCCCTTCAGAGCCAGGCTGTAATGCCAAGGCAGACTTCCTCCCCTGGTGCCCCCTATCTCTCCTGACCCCTCACACCACCATGCCAAGGGAGGCCGACATCACTTTGCCCCGCTAAGACACTCATCAGTTGTTAAAAGCAAAGACAATCCAAAGAAGGATCGGAGAGGTCAGTCCCAGGACACGAGCTGGGAGAGGGTGGGCCACTTACAGTGCTCGTATGCACGGCTGGAAACACACCAGCTCCTCAGTCCCTCTAAAAATAAGACCTCACCTGCTGTGTTTGCTTTATTTAAAAAAAGAAAAGTACAGAAATGCTTTTCTCTGGTGCTCCATGAGGCAAGCTGGGCTCATGCTGAAACCTATAGGAATCAAGGGGAAGACATGCACTGACAACTCTGGGTTGTCTGGTCAAAGCAGCAGCCCTCCAGCCAGGCTGAAAAAAAGATCACCTGTCAGAAAGAGCACTGGGACACACACGCAGACACATTTTGGCTCTCAAATTTCATGCAGCGGTGGGAGGGGACTTGCAGTGTCAAATCTTTTATCCCTTAATGAATTTTCACAGGAGCTGGGATAGCCCCTTTGAAAGGCTGAGTGAACTTGTGTGGGTGTCAACAACACGGAGCAAGATTTACAGCTCTGACCCATTCACCCCCACCAAAATTGTCAAGTTGGGTCCAAAACAGCACAGTGGAACTCAAATCAAAAGTGTCAGTCAGTTTTATACCTCCAGATGTCCTTAGCACAAAGTCATCCTTAACAAAACCCCACGACCCAGGCTCCTCAACTCCACTCTAAATCAAGGCAAGAGGAAGAATAAAAAATCCCACATGTTGAACCCTGCAAAGTAAAAGGAAAAAAACCCAAAACCACCCACATACACACACAACCTGACAATAAACAAACCCAAAGAAAAACAGGCCTCCGTCTCCCAAGCACATCCCAGCATTTGGAATAAAACTACAGACTTTGTATAGGAAGCCTGGGTTAAAAGCAGCGGCTCTTCCGAGATGTCTGTTTAAAACCACCCACACAAACCTTGTTTTTACACTTGATTGCTCCACACCACCCTAGCGAGACCTGGCGTATCAGCAACCCTGCCGAAGTACCCCTGGCTGGAGGAGAGGCAGCCACATCTGCTGGTACAGTTACACTAAATCCGAGTTCCCCCATGTGCCCCAATTCCCTACTGCTCAACAGAGTGCTAAAACCTTTCCAAGTTGCGCTCTTAAAACAATTACTGTAGGCAAAAGCAATTGGGAAGGAAGAAGAAGAAGAAACAAAAAAATTTTAAAAATCACAGAAAGTCGAAGGCTGCACGCCAACCATTAACTCTCACTCCATTTTGGCTTCGCTTTCTTGTTTTTCCTCTCTGTCTTTTTATCCCTCCCGAGACCGAACACGCCGCAGCGTTTAGCAGAAGAGAGTTTAATAATCCCCCCCGGTCTCCGGAGTCGGAGAACCGCCGGTCCCCTCCCCGCGCGCCTCCGCGCTCCCGCAGCCGCCCTGC
>VZRN01005526.1:24335-95704 GCA_013397935.1 Dasyornis broadbenti
GGGGGTTTGTTTCTCTTTTTTTTTTTTTTTTTTTTCTTTTATTTCTTTTTCTCCTTTCTTTTTGCATTGCTGCTGTGTCTCAGTGCGGGTCTTTGTTTGCAGCTCTCATTGTCTTTGGTCAGAGGGTTAGGTGGCAGCTTCTCCTCCAGGCCAGGGCTTCACACCTTATCAGGGATCACTTCTTAAGGCAGGGGCTCTTTGGGCAGGATAAATGTGCTGCCAGGCCTAGCAAATGATGCCTTCATGTCTGAGTTGAGCAGCGGAGACCCCAAAACAGAATGTGGGGCTGGGGTCCAACCCCTGGGCAGGTGGCTGTGGGCAGGGGAACAAGGGGCAGCACAGGGCTCACACAGAGCCTTCCTCTGCCACTGCATCCACACATCACCCTGGGCAAGCCACTTAATTTCCCTCTGGTTTTCATCCCCATCCATCAGTTCATGACAGGGATAATTCTGTCCCCTGTTGCCTTGTTGCCTTTGAGGCTGGGACTTAAAACACCTACAGCTGGCAGGGGCTGTACAGGAGCGTGCAATAACTTACACCCTCACCTCATTCCCATTCCAGATGCGGGTGACACAGGGACACCCTGTGCCCACCCATGCTTCCAGCATCCCCTCCGGACCACACTGCCCTTGCCGTGGGTGATGGATGCCCAGTGGGGAGGGAGGAGGTGTGCACAATTTGTTTTCTCACTTAAACAAAACCCTCTCTCATAATCATAGTGAAGGAGGGGAGGCAACAGCGCTTGGCAAAGCAACTTACACTAAGTGCACTTCACTAGAAATGTTTATATTCTGCTGCTGAAAAATTCACCAAGCACAGCAACAGTGTGGCGTGGTGCTGGCAGAGCCAAGCTGGGTATTGTGCCCTGAGCCAGGTCCCAGCTAGGGTGGGCCTGGGGATGTCACCAGCTCATACCTATTTTACCTTCGAGGACAGGTGTATAGCTGGAGTTGGCATCTCTGAGTAGTGTCACAGGGCAAGTAGGCATAACACAATCATGTGTGATGGGGAGGAGGGTATTTTATGGTGCCAGCTGTGTTTCAGAAAGGCTCTGGTGAGAGGAACAAGGATTTTGTAGAGATCCCAGCCCTTCTGGAGCAGGAGACCTCACACAGGGTAGGACCCCTGAGACTGCTAAGCTAATTACTAGTTGCTTGGTAGGAAACCCTCCGCAAAAACCCATGCATGTAAGCTTTTCAAAACAGCAGGTGGTATGCTTGCGTAGCACGTGCAGGCGTGTGTGTGTGTGTGTCCAAATGTATTTTTGGGCTGAGGGGGAAGCGAGTGCTTGTCTAAGTAGGTAGAGCCAAATGGCAGGTGATTCAGATGCTACCCCCTATTTCCGGCACCACTCTGGTGGTGTCACTTGAGTCCCCATCTCTTCATCAGCCAGGGATACCAGGCTGCAGAGGGGCACTCTGTGAAGCCCTGGTGCAAGCCCTGAAGTCAACAGGCAAAGGGTTAACTGAATTCCCAAGGCAGGTGGGAGCTCAAGTCAGACTGGGTGATATCGCAGACATGTTATTTGAAAAGCTAAGAAATTGTGGAATTCCTCACCTAATCCAACTTCCCCACAGTTTAAAGAAAACTGCAGTGAAAGATATCACTACAGCCAAGGGAGACCCCCCACGAACGTTTCCCTGCATAATCCATGTGTGGATATAGGCACCGTCGGCCACCTCCCGTGGCGCTAGGATTCTAACCTCGGTGCACGTGTTCCTGGTGGAGATCATGGGATGCACACCCTCAGTGCCTTGATCTATATGAGCTGGAGGTGACTCCTGCATCCACATAACATTGCTTGCGTGCAAGGCCCTCCCTAACCCTGCAGCAGCCCCTCTGCCTTTATCTGAGCCGATTGCAAGGACATGCTGCTGAGGCAACGGTGGCCAGAGAGTGATTAAAACACCTGCATGAGCAAACATTCAATGAGACAACATAAAAATTATTGGCAATTATGCTTTCCACTTCAGCTGGTCCCAATTTAGGGCATCTCTGATAATGAGAGGCGGCTGTAGTGAGCCCTTGTAGCTATGCAAATACCTGGACATGTCTAATGATGAGCAAGTGTAATGACACCAATGGAAATCATGTCCCTGGTTTAAATCCGCCTGCCTCTCCTCCCTTCATTTCTCCAGGTGGCTCTCTTGCTGAGCCATCTCAGTACACCAGGTAGATCTTCATGCAGAAGGAATTTATTTTTTGGCCTGAAAGTAAGTGGCAGAGATTTTTGTTTAGGTTTTTTTTTTTTTTTTGCATTAAAGGCGACCATTTCAAATATGTAGAGATCACATGGGTGTTTTTTAGTCAAAACAAGCACAGTAACCACAAGAGGTGCCAGACTGGAACAATCTCTTCTCCACGAACCTAATCCAAAATGGGAAAAAAAAAAAAAAAAAAAAAAGTTTTCCAGAGATAGAATGAATTCCTTTGTCTCTACATGTGATACAAGGAGAGAGAAAAATCCTACAGTGGATAGCAGACATCCCCTTTCCTTTTAAAGGAAAGTTGCTCTCTCTCCAAGAAACCTGTGTCCAAGGTGGGGAGTTATTTCAGACCAGATCTGCTGGGTCCCACTCCAGGGCTCCTGTCACTGGAGATGATGAGTGCCTGCAACTGCTGGTTCCTATGAGCTACTTTGGTATCCCTTTCTGGGGGAACCTCACTGTTTCCAGTGAGTCAGCCCAGGGGCTTTGGGCTCATTTGGGCAGGCTGACTACTACCCTCGCTCACTAATTAACTTACATGAGCGTCATCTCATATTTGCCTGAGTCACTGGGATGTTTTGAGAGCTCCCATCCCAATCCCTTGAGACCCCACTCATGTAGGGCAGTAGGTCCTGCATGTCCTAAGCCAGAACTGTCTTGGGGAGGGTGATATTCGTGGGGGTACCTCACTGATTCCCCCACGTGCAGCCATGCAGTTGGGGTACAAACCCACTCCGGTGGCTGATGCCTCATGGCCGCTTTCTGCCACCCACCGCCGCCCTCGCCGTTCCCAGAGACCCACATGAGAGCAGTAATAGCACTGTCGGGGTATACAAAGTAAAAGATGACTCACTGCTAAGCCTTTGCTCCCACCTTCGGGAGGCAACCAGATAGGGAGTAATCTCCTGGGGAAAGGGGGTGGAATTTAAGTCAGACTGATTTTTTTTCTGAAAACCTTTCATTTAGTCTAAACAACCAGCTTGGGATGTTAGCACTTGGCTTTTAAATTAAGCATGCTTTTCTGGGCACAATTCTGCCAGGATGGCAATGGCTGGAGCCAGGTTTTGGTCATCAGAGTAGAAACAGCCCCAGATCCCTGCAATAAAATGAGAAAATAGTGGGAAAACTTGTGCTGCAGTAACTGCTTTGAAGGGTCTGCCCTGGCTGATGGGTAACGCACTGAGGGTGAGATCCAGGGAAGGATGCTAGTTTGCAAGTGGGCTATGTGACCTGTACGAGGCCACTGAGAAAGCTGGGGCTGAGGAAGTCACTTCCACTGTGCTTGGAGGGTTTTGGTGGTGATTCCCATCTTCTGGGCTGCTCTTCTCCCTGCCACTACCACATGGCCTCTGGTTACCAAACTTGCTGGCCTCTGTGATCTACCTCGCTCTGCCCACTGGTTTCCAGCACTGGGATTGATCCTGTGCTGCTTTTGCAAGACCATCTGATAGAAGCAAGAGGCTCATGGTGGACAGAGCTCCCTTGCAGGTAACAGCATCTCTGCCACCCTGCTGCCATTTGTGACTTTGTCAGGAAAGTAAAGCAAAGCGTGCAAGCCAGGATCCCGGATGGAGTGGGGAAGAACAGCTCTACTATGAAGTTGGAGGGCCTGCAGCCCTGACAAGAGGTTTCTCTCAGGAAATCACTGGTGTGTTGAACCTCACTGTGGCCCAGTGAATGCCCAAGCTGGACCACACATCTCTGCTGGGCTGCCCAGACGATGCACTCTTTGGCATTCAGATATAGCAGAATAAAATGGTTTGCAGCGCAGGTTGCAGGGGCTGGGTGTGGCAATCAAGGGGAAAGGGACCACACCAGAGCTCCCACCACCCTGCAGGATGGAGTTTTCTCCTGCTTCTACACCAGCCATTAGGTGTTGTCAAAATGGGGATTTGCAGTAGCACATGTGGAGGATATTACAGTCTGAGACTGATTTTAGAGGGCTGGTCATATCTAAAATGGATTTTCTGACAGCTTGGTTGTTCTTGCTGATTTTGAGTTAATCATAATGAAAGTCCAAATGAATCACTGCTTGAGCTATTTTGCATTGCCTTTTTCTCCCTATTCCTTCATTGAACCTATCACAGGATTTGCCCCTCCATCTTCATGAAAGCTTCCCAATCCTGGTTTGCTGTGAATGAGACAGGATCAGGTTTTGAAGGAGTCACCCACATCCCAAGCTAGTGCTGGCTCTCCTCTCAGGTTTATTTTGAGTAACTATAAACTGGAAATACCAGGCTGTCTTGGGTCAGGACATCTCCACACATAGGGCCAACTAAGAGCACATGACAGAGCTGGTGGGACAGACAGTGTCTTCTGCTGCAGAGCTGCATGAGATCTCTTCTGATCAGGGAGGAAGATTTAATTGGAAAGCGACTGCAGGTAGGAGGGAACATTTCCTTCCTATGGATTTATTCTCCTCATTTGATCCTGCCTTTGGGAAGGGAATAGTAAAATCAACAGGCTGCCTGGGCTGGCGGCAGGGTTCACTGCCACATCTCAGCTGTAACGGGGTACGGCTGCAAAACGGGTGGTTTTCCAGCAGGCACCTTCTCTTGCCTTGGCTCTGTTCCACTGAACAAGTATTATCTTCCATTGATTTAAACCCTACAAATCTTTCGTGCTGTCAGCTGGACTATCCCTCTGAGTAGCTGCCTCTTGCCCATCAAACACCACTCCAGTCCAGGTGGGCTAATGGCCTTCTAGCCATTAAATCTCGTAAGGCATTTGGCCACTGAGCACCATCAGGACTCTTCTCACAACCACCATCTTGATTGCCACCAAGTCTCTCTCAACTTTTTTTTCAGATATGTAGAGCAAGCTTCCTTGCTCTCCAGTAGAAAAACAGGTTTCAGGCAGGTCAGGTCATTCCTGCTGCTCTTTTCTGCTTCTTCCCCCAGCTTCCAGCTCCCTTTCATCCCTGATGTATTTAGTGGTGAAAATGTGTCCCATTGTCCATTATCAGGCTTGGAATAGGTTTCGCATGCAGTGTTAATGAGCCCGCGGTTGTGCTCACCCTGCACAACACCTTCCTAACACTCAGTGCTATGCTTTCCCCACTTAAACCTCACCCTGCAAGTGATTTAAAGGCATTTATCTCATCCACATCAGAATCCTCTCATGGGCTTGTCCTAACACAATCCAGAGACACTTGACTTTGTTACACTGCTTTTAGTTATTGATCTGCTTAGAGATGAGTTGCAAAATTGCCCATTGGTGCTTGAACGGCCTTCATTTAAAAATCTGGGGAATCCACGCGGTTAGGAGAGGACCAAACATGAGTCTTTGATGGTGTGCCTTTGGGAAACTAATTATATTTCTAATATTGTGTGCGAGTGGAGAGCCCCCGCCACCACTGAGGCTTGTCATGGAGAATAATTTAGACCCTTTCCCTAACATAAGAGACTGTGGGCATCGCCTGCTGCAGTGAGAGTCCCGAATTACAGATCCCCTGCCCTGTACTCACTGGGCTACGGAAAAGCAGCCTGGAGGGGAGATAGATAGTGCCAGATGTTAAACCTTTAATTCACTAAGGTAATACAAATTGTTCTGTTTGGCCTAAAATCAAATGAAGATCTGCTCAAAATGTTCGTTTGGTGGGCAGAGCTGAGGCTGAGCTTCCCACAACTCCCAGCCTACAGACTGCCTTCTGATTCCAGCACCTATGTGAGGCACAAGGACAATTGCTCTGGAAATAAAATGCTATAAGAGTGTGACTCCTTGCTAACTGAGATGCAGCAATGACTTCACTTGGAAATCCCAAAACCCAAAGGGAAGAGCCCAAAGCCAGAACTGAATGAATGGGGGAATTTCACTTGGCAGCTTAGAACAGGCTCTGCAAAATTTCCCAAGCCCAAGAGGCTCAAGTATGTCTCTCACTGTAGATCCTCATCTCTGGCTCATCCAGTACCTGAAGTCTCCAGAAGGGTTCGTGGCAGATCCGTTTTCCCATCCTCTCACAGCTGAGCATCACCAGGCTGGCAGCTGAGCCAGGGAGAACCTTTGTTTCAGCACCCTATCACTCCCCCCATGGGTTTAGTACATTTTCTCGGCACTTCCCCAGCTGTCCCAGTGCATCCTGGAGCTCTGAGCACTCCCTCTGCTGGTTGTAGCATCATTTCATAACCCTCATCCCCGGTGAGGAGGTGCTGGCTGGGGTGCTGGCTGTCCCCAACAGCAGAATAGCTGGTCAAAGTTGTGCCATGGCCGAGGAGGAGGATGGTGATCTCATAAAATGTGATGTGTGGGAGTGAGGGTTTGAACACCAGACCTGTGGCAAAGCTGGATGGGGAGATGTCCAAGCTTTGAAACTTTAACGATTCCATCCAGGACATATCTCAATGCTCTAGCAGTCCTTCAGTGCCAGGGTGAGCCGCAAGAGCCCAGGGTGCTGTTGCACAGCTCAGGTTCTTTGCAGCTGGAGGTTATTGCAGACCTAAACCTTGATCTGCTCAAAAAAAGTGGTTTGTAACTTGAAAACACAGGTCCATGAGACCCAGAATAGGTCATAGATCCCTGCTACATCAGAGGAAATACTGGGCAGAGCGTGCAGAAAAGTGGGACTGCAGGGTAACAATGACCTGGTGCTGAGGGTGCCCCGGACTGTGAGAGCCAGGCTGGTGGTCCCAGCTTCAAGAGCCGGGAGGTTCAGAAAGGCAACCAAAATCTTCATTGAAGAAATACCACCTTTAAACAAAGAGCAGAGAACGAGCAGCACCAGCAACCCAACTCATCACCAATGCAGGTTTCTGGCCATGCCAGGAGCTGCCTGTGGGTTGACAGGCAGTTTGTTTTCGTTGCTCCTGCCATCTCCTTGCTGCCCCAGCCCTGCTGATCCCATGGCCTTGGAGCAAAGCCTTACTCCAGCATCACATCTTCAGCGAGTTTTTCTCCAGCACGGTCTGTACTTACCAGTCTTTCTCCCCTATTTTTGCGGGTCCCTGGTGGCTGTGCCCTGTCCTAGACGGTGCTGCCAGGCAGCTGCAGGCAGGGGTGCGGGATCCAATTGCGGGCTAACCTGCGCTCCATCCCCTGGCAGCAGCTGGGACTGCAGGAGAAGGGAGAGCCATCTCAGGAATCTGGCTTTAACAGATTCCCAACATTTTTGTGTTGCCCTATTTCAGTGACAGAGCCATGGATAATTGCTTTGCTCTGAACAGATATGTGAAACCTCAGGATCTTTTCCAGGTTGTGAGGACTGTGAAGCCCAACAGGAGAGGATGAATTCCTCAGGAAAGGTTCCAGAAGCTAAAACTGCGTACAGGCTGAAGGGAGAAATTGAGATGTTAAAGCCTTTTTGGAGATGAAGAAGGCAGTGATGTGAGGTTAGCAAGGTACAAAGCAACCGGCTTGAAAGTTGCTCCCAGTTCTGTGTTCTTACACGGGATGCACAGAGAAACAGGGCAGTCAAAGCAAGAGCTCCACAGGGTGAGGAAGGGCAAGCATCTTGAGAATGATATCCGGGCTCTGTAGTCAAAATCATAAAGGAAAAATGGGCATGATGTCAATGCTCAGTGCTGCTCACTGTTCCTGGGGTGAGGTCAGGGGTCTTGCAGGGCAGAGGAGCTGCTGCTGGAGGAGTGCTTAACAACAGGGACTTCAGTCTTTGGTGGTCCTCCCACAGGCTTAAAGCATAAGCCAGGCTGAGTCAGACGAGCCCTCCACACCCTGGATGCATGGGTGGAAGGGTGACCTCGTCCCCTCCCTGTCACTGCTTCCATACCTGAGAAAAGCACCCATGGTTTGGTGAGCCAAAATGCTGTGGGACAAAGCTTTGCACATTGGACACCTGCTTCAGAACACCTGCACCAGGACTAGGACTGAAAAACAACCTGTCTGCATTTCATCGGAATTTCATTGGGTCAGGCTTTTTCCTTGTTTGGGGTTGAAATTCATTATTTCAGGACCAGGTGACAGCTTTTGGAAAAATGTGGCCATGTTTAGGTTGCAGACATACTGAAAAAACAATTTCAGAAGCAGGAGAGGAGCAGGCTGTGGTGTGCAACCTGGGCATGCTTTGACTAAGTCTTGGTCTCTTTCACTGTGGTTTCTTTTCCTTGTCACTGGAATCAGTAGAAGCCCAGGGGCCAAGACAGCATTTTTTTGGGATAAGTTTTAAAAATCCCCCCAAATATGTAGAAAAAGCTTGAAACTTGGGTGTACAAGACCTGCTGGCAGGCAAGTCTGCAGAGCCAGAACCCTGCTGTGTCCCAGTCTCCAAAGTGGAGGAGGTTTCTGATAAGGGGAAAAAAGGGTAGAATTTTTTCCATTGAAACTTCCACAGAATGGTTTATCGTCAGTGTAGGGTGGGTGGTGTCATTTATATTTGATTTTCCGTTTTCTGATTAGAAAAGAGGAAGCTGCATTATTTTCTGACAAAAAGTTACATTTCAGAAGTTGGCAGTTATGTAAAACACCCCCGCTGCCAAAATTCAGCATTACAAAGCCCAAAAGACAACAACCTGAAAATCAAAAGCCAAATTTATTTCTGTTATTAATTTTCTTCCAAAATCTGAAAACATTTGTGGGAAATTTTAGTGCGAGCAGCCACACACATTCTGGAGGTCCTGGAAATCCTGGCATGTACCAGGCATGAAAAAAAAAATAAATAAAGTGATATTTTGGCTGTCTTTTTCAGCAACAGAAAGGAGGTTGGAAGAGCTCAGATGTTTTGTCCACCTTTTGTTGACAGTCCTGAAGATACTGGGAATGGAGGGAAAGGAGTGAGGGATGGAGGGAAATGATTGAGGCTCAGATCATTTCCTTGTGCGCTCCTATGGGCTTGCTTCGCTTCCCGTTATTGTCCTCGATCTGCTCCTGCCTGCCCTGCCCAACAGGACTGGGGGGCATGTGAGAGCAAGCCTGGCATTAGGCTTGGAAAAAAACAGCCTCCTTCCTCCCCACAGCACGCAGGAATAACTCAGCCAGAGACAATGCGCTGGCAGTGACTTTCCAGATCAATTTATAGCCTGACCTAAAGTTTTCTTCCTGCCCAGAGTGAAAGAAGAAGGAGGAAGGGCTGGTTTTTGTTCAAAATAAGTGTCTTTGGTGAGGTAGGTCTAAATTAGAGTGAATTTGAGGTCTTAACACTGAATCTGCTCAGTGCATGCTTTCCAACTCAAGTCATTGCTGCAAGTCTGTTATTAGGGAATCACTCTGCAGATAAGGAGAGAGTCTGTAAGCAGGTTTAAAATTTCCTAAAATGCGGATAAGATGGTTAAAAAGAAATAAATCCCAGGGCATAGTTTGACTGTTTCTTCAAGTGAATCTCTAAGTTCCCAGACTAATAGAGAGCTCTCTATCTGTGGTTTCCCGGAAAGGAAATACTACAGTCAGATTAGCTCCGGGAAAGTGGCAGCCTTCCCCTCCTCTCCAGATAAGCTGGAGCAGCATAGCCCATCCAGCAACCTGGAGGACCTGATCTGCTACCCGATCACCAGGGACCCCAGTGGTCGGTGCCCTGCAGAGCCTCCCCTCCATTCCCATCTCTGTGCACATCCCTCCCCTTTCCTTGAAACCGTAGCGCTGCACTTTTGGATGAGGGTTCATGCACGTGGCAGACAGGGGCAACTTTGGTCCTTTCTTTTCTAAGGCAATGTTAACAACTCAGCAGCCCAAAGAATTTGTCTTACAATCCCCTCTGCGGCTCAGCTTTCTATTCTCTATTCAAGCAGCATGAATGAACCGAAGCCTTTATTTGCATTCTCTTCAAATTGCCCTCCACCACGAGCATGAGACCTTCGGAAGTTTGTTGCAAGAGTAGCAGAGCCAAGATATTTTAGTCAGGCATGATGCCCCACCGCTACCGCAAAAATCACTTCAGAACAACTGCTGAGTCAGAATAAAGGAGACTGGATGCATTTGCTTCCCAAAGATCACAATGCAAAGCCTGGCAAGAGGAGAAGCAAGGAGGGAGGTCAATGGATGCAGCATTCCCTGTCCTTGAGTCATTTATCCTGCAGGAATTCATAAGATCTGGCATTATCTGAGAACAGGGAATGGCCTGGGCAACGGCACAAGGATTTGAGGAGGGGCTTTATAAAAAGAAATTCCATCCTGGACCACCGTTAAAGACACCAGTAAGGACTTTAAGGACGCCCATTCTTGGGTTTGGGTGGGGTAGGGGGCTAAAGCTTCCTGCCCTGCCACAGCACAGGGTCAGAAAGCCATCAGCATCACATTTGCAAGCCAGGGAACCATGTGCTCCAGTGTGGAAAATGCATAGGGTTGCCTTCAGGCTTCCTTCCCCGGAGTTCCAGAAAAAGGGGAAAAAAACCCTTTGTTCTCCTTTGGCCTTCACCTTACTGCAGCTTTTAAAAAGTGAAGAACTGACTCTTTATGTTATTTTCAGTTCTGGAAAGCAAAGTGTAAAACATTTGGGTGTTTTTATTTTTTTTTTTTTGTTTGTTTGTTTTGTTTTGTTTTGTTTGGCTTTCTACAGTTTTAAAATTGATGCAGTATTTTCTCCTGCACCTCCTGGAGAGCAGTGTAGCTCGCTGTAGGACACTCATCTCTAAGACAGCTCTTGCTTTGGAGGGGAAGGGAGCAACAACACCTGCAGGTGCTCTGCAGAGAGCTCAGACAGCTTGGGTCCCTAAAATCTGTCCCTCCCTGACCTTGGTGGTCACCTTCTGGTATCTTTCAGCAGAAGCAAAAGTGTCCACCCTGGGGTAACCCAGATCCTGGTGGTTGGCCTGTGGTCTTGGGCAATTGGATGCAGAGGATGAAGTGCAGGCACCTGAACCTTCTACGTCCATTCATCCTTTCAAATCCTGCCTTGCTAAAACCAGTCCAGTCCTGTGGGGAGTGCTGATTTTGATGAATCAACATTTTCCAGCAGAAAAAGTGGCATTTGCAATTTCCCAACAAGTCCTAATTGAGAGCATTCAGAAAAAGCAAACAAACAAAGGATCAGACCAAACAATGGCAGAGGGCAGGAAATGAGCTGGGCATCTCTGAAGAGCTGTCCTCACCCGAGCAGAGTATTGCTGCCAGGGCAGGAGTGCCAGCAGATAAACAGGGCTGCGCCAGATGGAGCAACCACCATGGCTGGAAGTCCTTTCCCTCCAGAACATGCAAGCAGACCTGAACCTCTGCCTTTTGGATCAGGCTGGTGTCTCCTGGATGGATGGATGGGATTGCTGGAGCTTGGCTGCGTGCCTGAATATGTTGGTGGCCTTACCATGAGAAATAGCTCTGCAATTTATTTTTTTTTTATTTTCAGTAACACTTGTCCAGATCTCTTGGTCCACCAGGACAGGTAGGAGAATTGCTTCTAGGGACTCCCCTTTAGAAACCACTGGAGCTCTACACTGTGAAGTTTGGTGGGAGCCACGTAGCTCAGAAAGAGAATATATCTCGCCATGCTTTCATAAACCACAAGATTTTGGCCCAAAGCTGCTTGTCACAGTTGAAAGCTCTGCTGCTGGGAATAACCAGTGGTGCCCAGCAGAAAGGGCGATGGAGAGGGACAAAAGGGTGGTCAGGGAGAGCAGGACTGGCTGAGTAGCACTGGTGCGGCACTTGCAGGAGGAGGCCCCTGTCTTGGGCTTTTGGATGCATCAAGGGAATTTGTATGGAATGTCACCACAGGGAATCATGAGTGCTTCCTGATTTCATTTTTTATGTGCGTATCTTCTTTTCAGCAGCTCCTCCAGCTGCTCTTCCAGCCTTTCAGTTTGTAGTGGTTTGGCCAGTTTTGTGCTCGTGATAGGATCGGCAGTAACGCATCCTGGCAGGGATGAGATGGCAGCTTCCATCTGTGCGGCTCCACTGGAGGCAGTCGGAACTGGTTTGGGAAATGAGGCTGTTAAAACCACAGGCTCCTCTCAGACCAGCTTTCAAAATCTGTCACCAGCAAAATGCAGCCCTGGCTGCTGCTGTCACCTCTGCCAGGCTGAGCCCATCCCACAGAGCCCCTCTGCAAGGCTTTCCGTGGACTGCCACAGGAGTCCCTCAGCAGAGGGAACACAGCCCTTCCCTACATTCTAGGCCACTCTGGCCAGCTGGCATTGCTGTGGCAGCTTTTCCTCCCAGAAAGTGGCAATTTTAGGGCCAGATTGTTGAAAGAGGTTTGCAGCAACAGGGGCAGGGATACTGCCCAGCATGTGGACAACTGATGCAAAACTCCTTCTGGGTTAAATCCACTTTCAGTGCATGGCTTGTCATATCCTTGTGAACAACAGGCACATCCCACAGCAGGGACTCTCCCCAGGCCTCCCACAAGCAGAAGTGGGAACTAGACTTGCTTTCTGAATTGGCCACAGTGGTCATCCATGGTTTTTCCCAGTACAATGAATAGGTGACATAATTCTTTGCCTAATCTTTGCTGTTTCCATCATGTAGCTGGGGAAGTTCGGTCTCCAGCTGCCTGGCTATATTTGGGCTGTGAACTGCAGGAAGTTGATCAGCATGACATTGTTACAGATATTCTCCTGTAATGTTTCCCTAGCAAGAGAAGTCTTGTTCAAACTTCTCTGCCTGCTCCAAAGCTGTGTAATACCCCTCCCTCCCTCGTTCCCATGAAGTTCATTTGCATGGCAGAAGGATAACGTGAAGGGATGGCTGAAAACTGCCTTACCCAAGTGCATGGACACTGACACCCTAAAGCAGACATCAGTGCCCTCTCCCCAAGATGTGAACACATGAACCAGCACAGTCCTTCAAATAGATCCACAACATTTATTCAATTGCTTTGAAGGTGCAGTAACATAAGTGCGTGTTTCTGCCCGTGGCCCACGAGCTTCCCAGTGCCGGCTCTGCTGCTAATTGCAGTAGTTTTCCAGCTGGTAGAGGGAGCAGGTGTTGTGGCAGCATTGCTCAACAATCCCTCGCTTCACCTTCTCAAACTCCTCCTGCTGGAAGGGCAGCTCTCCTACCTCACCGTGCAAAGGACTGCTCACTGCCAGGGAAGAAGAAGAAAAGTTGTGGGACATCACACAGCATCAGCCCTGCCTGGTCAGCCCTGCAGACTCCCCCTTTAGCAGGCACCAGATTTTTAATCCAGAATTGGCTGGAAAATGGGAAGGAAGTTGCACAGGTTTCCCCAGGTTGGTGCTGTGTGTAGCATCTTCAGGTTCCCTGTTTCCTCTCCCAAAATAATCCTATGGTGTTCAGAAGATGCCAAGCTGAGTGGCTATCAGCAGCGTGAGGGATAAAGGGATACAGGGGCTTTATTGGGGAAGATGTGTAGAGAAGAAGAGAAAACCTGAACCCTCCCTGGGGTGAGCAACTAGTAAGTAAGATGATAAAATAGGATGGTCTGCTCTAGAGAGAAGAGTTTGGGACTGCAGTGCCCTTTAGGCAATTGCCCACTCTTCTGGGAGCCTGGGTAGACAATTGGGATGTTCATGAGATTGCAGGGACAGTCCAGTTCTGAGGCTGGGTGCATTTCCCAGCTGTTCCTGAACAGCCTGCTTCAGTTGGCTGCCTGGATATAGTCCCAAGCTGACAGCAAAAGCATTTGTGTGTGTCTGTGTTCACAGCTGAGGGCAAGTTTTTAAAAGCAATGATAAATTATGGTATTTGGAGACAGATAAAACTCAACGGAATGTCTTATTTGCTGGTGAGAACTTGAAAACTTGTGCACAGATCTGTTCAGGTTTTAGTTGCCCAATGAAAATATGGAAAATGGCAAATAAATCAGTGAATTTTTCCTGCAGGAAGAAAGGAGCCCTTAACAACAAAGAGAAAATGCCTGGAAAGTGAGAATGAGATGTGGTTTCTAGGGCAATACAAGTACAGTGCAAGATGCAAAATCCCCAAGCCCCCAAAGCGTGAGGCAATGAACAAGGCACAAGAGTAACACAGAATCATTATGCTAGTGTGCTAGAAGGGAAATTTGGGAAAAATTTGGTCCAATGTTAAGTAGAAGAGGAAATAGCTAGTCAATGTTTTGTGATTTACTTGTCTTCATCCTTCAAGCCAGCTGTGAGCAGACTGTAAACATAACCAGATTGTGTGACAAAGATGTGGTGGCTCAGGCAAAAGTCCTAAAAAAAGAGGTAGAAAGTCCTCAAAGACTTGCATTTTGCTAGGCACAATGAAATTCTCTGTACAGCATTTAGGTTATTTGGCTAATGAAACTTCTAACCCATTTGTGGTGGTCTCTGGAAATAAATAATCAGAGAATGGAGCAAATAACATCGCAGCTGGACATTCTAAACAAATCATGGCAAACCCTCTGCTATGGCATTATCTTGTTTCACCTTACAAAGACCCCTAAGACTATTTCACAGGATGATTACATGCACAGGAGAAGGAATTGGATATGAATGAAAACAGTATGTGATGGAAAAAGAAAGGGTGGGAGAGGTGTATTGCAGTCAGGGGAGGTTAAGTAATGATCAATCTTGAAATGAGAGGATTGAAATGGATGTGATTTGGGCAGGGGTCTCTTCTGCATCTATTCACAGTCTTGATTAGTAGCTTGGAAGACAATGTTCAATGTGCTTCTCCAGGCCTCACCAGCCAGCAAGGATGTGAACAAATGCAGAACAACTTGCATGTTTAGAGATATAGAAAATATGGCCTTGGATTGTAGTAGGGTTGTGTAGCTGAGGAGAGGTTAAAAGTAGGCATGGGAACAGTATTCAAATATTTTGAAAAGCAGTGATAAGGAAGAAAAGACTAGGCTCTTCCCCAAGTCCACTATTGAGAAGACAAGAAATAATTTACAGCAAGGGATGTTCAGGTTAGATATTGGGAAGAAACATTCCAGAAGAAGGTCAGTTAAGCTTGGGAAGGGGCAGTTTCAGAAGGCAGAAGAAGCTTTCTCTCTGGAGGCTTTTATGAACATATCAGACAAACATGGCTAAAAAATAGAATGGGCACAACTGATCCTGCCTTGGGGCAGAAGGAGCCTCCTTGAGTTCCTCCCACCTTTATTTTCTATGAATACTCTCAGGCTGGTGAAACGGCCACACAAAGAAATAGACAAGTTTGAGCTTTCAGGCACAATTCCTTTTGCCTCATAAATCCTCTCTCCCTGCCTGCCCTCTCATCTGCCTTTTTAACCTGAAGAGCTTTTCACTGGCAATGTGATGCTGTTGGTATGCTGAAGGTATTCCTGGCATTCCCCGTGAAGGACATTCCTGGTGTCACTGTCAAAGACAGGCGGTTGTTGCATTTCACATCACAGAGCACACCACTGCTCCCACAGCCAGCCTGACTTACCCATAGGCTGCTCAACATCCCGCCGGGCTTTGGGGTAGTAGAAGAAGCCCCGCTCCCCACACACTAGATACAGAGCCTCCACCAGGTGGGAGCCACAGAGGTGCTGGTTGACAGCTGCATTGCAGCTCCCGAGGCTGGAAAGGGCGAGAAGGGCCAGGAGAGGCAGCGACTGGATCCAGAGGGCCATGGTGAGCAGGCTGAGGCCTAGGGTTAAGAGGCACAGGAGACACAGGAAAGTCTAGGAGGTAAAAATAAGTTGTAATCAAGCATTTTATGTCTTTCAGCTCCTCTGGTGAGACCAAAATAGGAGATGGACCTTCTAGTTTGAGAAGGAAGGAAAGCTTTCTGCATCGGGCCTTACAAGCCACAGTAAATTACTATAACCATAAGTCCTCTCGGTCTACATGCTCCATCAGTCTCAAGTTCACTGCCATCTTGCCTCAAAGGGCCAGAAGAACCATCCCACCAAGCCCTATAGCATACTTACCCTTGAGAACCAAGATCAGCAGACCCCTTTAGAGGAAAAATCCTCTCTGCCCTTTCAGAAGGGGCTGCAATGTGTGATGATGGCCCAAAACCACCACAATGCATTCAAAGACCTGAGCAGGCCTCATTTTCTTGGGCCAACGAGCCACATGTGAAACCACCTGCTACATCAGCTTAAGAAGACAGCTCTGCTAAAGAGGTAGGTGATAGGCAGGCAATCTAACTTACCTGAGAGGTGACAGCAAGAGGTGGAGAGAAGTTTTCTCTGAGGGACGAAGATGATTGGTAGTAATGTCCCCATTCTCTCTGTCCCCTATTTATATGCTTTATGCTAGCCCAGGCGACACAAGAGCTACCACGAGCCCCACCTCCTTGATGACACTCTAACCAAAATTTTTGCTACTTGTGCAAATTAATTTCCCTCTGCGTGGCATCCACAGGTCTTTATGCAAGTTAAGACAGAAGCAACTGTTTGCAGTTTCCATCTCATTTAGTCCACTGTTTTCGCTTACCCGAAGGTCTGTCCTGAGCCATCAGTGACCCTTTTAGCAGGAGATGATGGTGCTATTACAGCTGCAATGATTACTAATGACACTAATGCTGGCAATAAACACCGTTGGCATTGAGGTGGTTCAACAGCTGTTTCTAAAATGTAAAATTAAAAGCAAACACGTTAATCTGTTTGATTTATATCACCTTGGAAAGTATGCAGCAATGGGACCAAGTGGTTGGTGAAATCATGCTACTGTCAGGTGTTAGGAGAAGGAAAACACATTATTGTGCTGAAGCTCACTGGTCATGCGGTGCACAGCGAGAGACACGTGTCCACAGCTTGGGCAGAGGGAGCAGTAACATCTGCATTTTTCAGGAGACCATAGGTGGTCATTTTGGCTGAGCACAGGACCACAGTTTGAGCATTTGAAACTGTGTATGTGAAACAAATAAGCCTTTTCCTCTTCTCCCATTGAAAGGCAAGTTCCCTGCCCCTTCAAATTCCTGTTTGGGATTAAGAAAAGACTCAGCCTCTGCCATTTGCAGCTGGGAGCTCTGAGTATCTCAGCTCTTCTCTCTGGGGCTCTGTGCAAAATGGTGTCTTCACCACCAAGAAACATTTCTGGTGAATCCCAGTGAAAAGCAGAAAATATCAGATTATCTCCATTCTGGCTGGTAAGTTTTAAAAGGAGATGATGGGTCAGGAGCGGCCCACTGGATTTTATGGGTCTGATTTTGGCCATGCATCTAGCTCTTGCTCTTTTTCACAACATTATTCAATCTTTGGGTACCTTTGTGCTCAACTTTTCTGCCACCAATAGCGAGAATGTACTTTTTTCTGCTTAAAATATTCTTTCTTTTTCTTTTCTCCTTTTATTTTTTTTCTGCCTGAAAAGGCCCATTTTAAATGCTGGGGATGAGATCATCTTCAAACTTCCCATTGCTACAACTTCTGAGACTGTAAGTGCTCAGCACCACTGAGTAGGGGATGTTTTCATCTGTTTGAACACTCTTGCTTGTTTAACTTAGAATAAGTGTAATTCTCCATACACAGGATAAATCAGAACGAAGTTCACTGAAATCAGCACAATGCCTTGAGATTCGAACCAGACCTTTGATTTCTTGTAAAGCTAAAGCAAATCCATCCATCAACATTTAGGAGGTAGGAAGTGTCATGTGCCCCTGTCATGGCTTTGAGTGTGAAGTATCATATGTTTGCTAAATGACTGTCATTGCAAAAAGGCTCGTGAGAAGCGCTAAATCTCTGATGAGCGCGCAGGGACAGGACCCATTTGCTCGAACGGATGCAGGACAAGGTTATCAGTTACATCCCCTGCCATGTAGGTCTTTCAGCCCCCTGCTAATAAATCCAAGTTGTGATGCTCAACTACAGTTAATAGCATTTCTGCACAATGTGTAACACTATCTCCGCCTCTCTTCCCCTCAAAAAAGATATTGGATGTACTTGAATGACCTAGTGGTATACCCATGAAGAGGGGCTCAGGTTTCAGCAAGATAGGAGTTCAGGGAATTTACTTACTGAGACCTTCTCACTACTGGGTAAAGATATGGAATTAGCAGCTACATAGGATAAACCCTGGCATTTTACCCCAATTGAAGTAGGTTGCCAAAGCCAGGAGCACAAGTCTTGTGTGACTCATGCTTCCCCCAGAGCAGGAACCTCGCACCCAGAATCTCACACAAAGAGGACAACCAGCAGAATTACCCTCCAGATCCCCTTGGCAATCATTTCCCCGAGGTCATCACACTGCTCGAGGTTCAATGGACCTCAGTAAGTGATTTCCTTGGAAAGGCTCCTGAGCAGGGTGTTCTGCAGGTTAATCACATACTGAGATTTGCCATTTAGGGCTTTCCTGCTTGCACTTTTGAATTTTACCTGAGCACACCTGAACTCATGTTTTATTGACAGAGGGACTTTGTCAGAAGGCTCCTCTATCCTCTATAGTCTCCCTTTTAGGCAGCTTCCCTGCTGGACTCACCCCTTCCCTGAGGCTTACACCACTGATGTTGCAAAAAAAAGCTGCTTTATTTTGCTTTGAAAGTGCCATGTTCTTAGCCTGTTGCTTCTCTTACTCTTGGCTAACCAAATCCTGGAGGTAGCTTCAAAAAGCTCATGGCATTCCTGCAGCATGCCGCAGCAGGGGAAGGGCTGACTGTACCCGAGTGCTCAGGAATTCCTCTTGGCTCACTGTAGTTTGGGTACAGAAATAAGCCAGAAGATTTATTGGAAGGAAAAAAGATATCATGCTGGCTCAATGTTCAGCACAGGCCAATTTTTTTTGAAAAAGTTTCCTACTACGATTTTTTTTCCCCTTCCAGAATATGATCACTTTGATTATTTATTGGAAAATGTATTTTCTTACCATAAATGGTCCTTTGGAATATGAAAAATGCTAGCAGTCATATAAATGGATATAAAACGGATACAAACTGTGGAAAGTTTTGTCTTAGAGGGAAAACTCCCATGTCAGCAGCGAACTGAGAGAGGGGGCCAACAGGGGAGCCCATTTCTAAATGGAAAAGCTTTTTCTACAGAAAAATCTCGGCTTACTCCTTCCAGGCTGGGCTTCCCCAAGATTTTCATGTCATTAGGCAGTGATGAGCCAAGCACTCATCCTTTGTTTCAGCTATGCATGTCTCCTGTGATTCCCCCAGATCCTCAGGTCCACATTGGGCTCACTTGGCTGAAGAGTGGGAGCAGCTGGGTGGGAGTGGGCTTCTCCTGCCCTTCGTGCTAAACCACCTCCAGACGTGACTCAAAACCGCCTCCCTTCCTCACATCCCCTCCAAGCCTGAGCAGTTGCATCAGTGGGAACAAGGTTTAGGCAATCCCCAGTGTCATGTAATCGAGTTTTACAGTCTGCTGCCAGCACAATAAAATCTTTACTACTGTAGATGTCTCGCATTTTCAAACCTCGTCCTGAAAAAATAACAAGCCTGCTACAGGGGAACCAGTTAACGATTACAAGTTTGTGCAAGTTTTAGTGACAGCAAAGGTCAAGGCTGGAGGCAAGTGAGTTCTCAGCACCCAGGGGCCCCAAAATGCCACCCACATCCCCCTTGCTGCTCTGATGCCCTGTGGTGGCTGCCACTGTTCTTCCTATGCCTGAGTGTGCGCTGCCCCAGAGGAGTAGCAGGGATCCACACAGCAGTGACCACACAGCTCCTCTTCCCTGTAGGGTGAATTCAGTGGCTTGTGAAGCAAATAGCCCCAATGCTCATCTGTGCTGTGCCAGCAGCCTGCTGGAACATGGCCCCAGGTCACCCTGAGGGGTCTGCATTCCCGACAGCAGGTTTTGGGACCAGCCTCAGGGAGATGCCCTGGTATGGCCACTGGTGGCCACTGGAGATGTGTAGCTGGGACAATGCTTTCAAGCACATGGGACATTTGAGTGACAGAGGTGTAGCTTTTCACATGGCACAGGGAAGGGGCAACACCTCCAAGGCTCAGCAGTTGCACCTTCCAGGCTTCTCTCTTCTCCCTGTGTGGGATGCAGCCACAGTCAGTGGCATGATGTGGAGTGGTGAAGCCAGCATCCTTGGTGCTCCCTGTTTCCATGTGGTTTCCAGCTGCTCTGCTCCCATTAACATGTCCAAGCACATGTGCAGTGGCACTGGTGTGAGATGAAGGGCAGAGAGCTGAACCTGGCACTGAGAAGGGAGATTAATCCTGGGAACATTTGCAAAGATGCCTGCAAAGGTACGTGGCCTTGGGGAGAAAAGGGGCTGCTATAGCAAAGGGTGAGGCTTTGGCTTATCTGGAGTCACACAATGAGAGATGCCCTTGCTTCAAAGGGGGCATTGTGCAAGCAGCGCAGGGGGATGCTCACTGGGATACAAATAATCTTGGCTACTTCCATAAACTAATCCAGGCAGTCGCCTGGCTTCAGGACATGTGAGCCATCCCAATTGCCCCACTGGCCACCAGGCTCAAGCGAGATGCTCCTGCTGGACTGTCAACTTCACAATTTTCCAGGCTGTTCCAGGCCAGGGACATTATCCTGCTGCTTAGAGCACAGAACATGGATTAGTAAAGCAGCGGCAGTATCCCGAAGCCCAGTGTAACCAACCAGGTCTGACCCATCAGTTCCCATCAGCTCTGGGTTAGCTACAAAGAGCAGAGGGGGCTGTGAGTACAGTCACACCCCTGGGGATGCAGCTCACTGGTAGAAGACACTCCGGGGAGCAATTCCAAAGAGCCAGTAGCTTTCCTTAGAGAACAAGGGAGATTCCCAGGTGTGCTGCAGCTCTGAGAATAGCCTCCTGCATCTCAAACCCGCTGGCCACCCCTCCTGAGTACATAACGCCTCTCACAGGGAAATGGTGACTTCTGGCAAGCCCAGCTCACCAGGGACCACAGAATCTGCAAATTAGTTTGGCTGCACCTTGCTCAAGCCCCCCTGGCCTCTGCAGGCTCAAGCCTCTCCACAAGTACAGCCACCTAAGTAAGCTAGACCAAATTTAATGATCTCTAGAGTAAAACTCCCAAAATCTTTCCCATCCACCTTGGGAAGAGCATATGCAAGGCTATAAATAGGGATGGAAAAAACAGCTATGCTCCTTTTAACCCTATGAAAATATTACCAGCCACATATTTTCTGAGAAGGTAAAGAAGAAAATAGCTCCTAAGCGCTGTTATTAGTTCCTAGACACAGCTATTAGCAGACACAGCAGAACAAATTAGTTTGTTTATCAATGAGGAGAAGATTAAATCTGTGGCTATTAATGGCCCAAAAGTAATCCTCGGTGGAGATGGAGAAACATTAGAAGAGGTGATGACACCCTGCTAGAGGACAAGTACTGAGAAACAAAAGTAACAAATAACTTCCAGTGAGTGGAGAAGCACTGGAAAAGTAGCCTGATCAGCACCAATCTAAAAATACACATTTTCAGCGCTGATACCATGTCTGTCCTTCGTGTCGTCAAGTCAACGAAAACAACCAGAGAGGATCTTGACCCAGTCCTGAGGAAACAGCCATGAGAGGGGCCATGGAGTCCAACAGGGAGTTTTCTCCAATGTCCACAACTGTAGGCACCAAAGTCTCATGGTGCCACCCACCACCATGGCTTCCACAGCAGGTGGCATCACAGGTACCCCTTGGACCTGGAGAAGCCTTTGGTAAAACAGAGGAGAGGATGACCTGGTCCTTGGTCACGATGCTGGGAAGGATAGGCAGGCCACCGAGACCAGCAGGAACAGCAGAAAGTGCTGGGTGCTGTAACTGGGGTCTAAGCAGCTGGGGCAGCAAGCAGGTAAGGAGGGAAATGCCAAAAAATGAAGGAATGTTTTTTACTGGCTCAGACTGGATTTGTCCCATCTGTGAAGTGGTCTCATAGACTGAAAATAAATTATTGTGTCACATACTTCTGTGGTTTTTGCCTCTGCCCATCTCTTCAGCTGGACATCTGCACGCTGACCTAAACCCCCACTTTCCTCCAGGATTTCTGGAGGTGCTGCTTGCTCCCTCACCTTCGGAGGGTGCTTCAAGCTTTAGCACTTCAAGTTCCTCCGGTTGGGTTGGGACCTAAGACAGGAGCTGTGATATTTTCCTCATTCCCCCTCACTGCAACAGCATCACCCACATGGGATTTGTTGTTTTGCCGACTGGCACAGCTCTGTGCCAAAGCACCTTTCCTAACATTGCCTCTGGCAGCGAAAAAAACCCAGCCCACCGCTGCTCTTATTAGCTGTGGTTGCTCCCTGGCATTCATCTTCCTGGCACTGTCATTCCTCACTCCTAGGATGCTCTGCTGGGGCCAGGAGGTGCTGAAGACTTGCAGAAAGGCTGACCCTTTTCCTGCTTGTGGTCAGCTGGACCCCACTGTGGAGTGTTCTGACCTCCCTTGCCAGGGAATGGGAACTCCCAGGTCTGATACCATTAATTATCGCTGGGTAAGTGGATTGTTTTGAGCACTTAAAGCGACTTTAAGGATTTGGATGCACATCGATAACTAGTCCATAGGCTTTCCTATGGGTTCCTAGACAAGGAGGTGTAAATCCTACTGATAAGCCTTGTTAGTGATAGGGGGCTGGGGAGGGGAAGAAGGGGGGGTGTTTGGAGCCAGGCACAGGGATCTCCAGGGCCGGGATGGTTAAGCTCGCTGGTGCAGCCCCCTCCTCCCGCCGGAGAGTCCCTGGCTGGGGGGAGGCACTGGGGTGCTGCGGGCAGTCGGGGTCAGGCTGATTTACAGCAGCAGAGGAACCGGGGCTGTTAATTCAAAGTTGCCGCTTATCGGTGTTTAGAAAGCAAGCTCCGATCTGTTGGTTAGCGATTTGGCCTTTGCTGTAAATAGAGGGGCCCCGTGCTTTGCTCTGACATTTTTGTCTTATTATCTTGTCTTAGCCTCCGAGGGAGGTGGGAGAGTTATTTAAGGCTGACCTTAGTGGAAGGAAAATGAACAACTCCCTTACCCCACCCTGTTTTTCTCTCACAGTCCTGGGTAATAACTGTTGCATTGAAGTATCTGTGCAAGATACTTAATCCTTTACCATCCCTGAAAATGTTTTGTAGATCAATTCACCCTGCTGTGCCCAGAGAAAATAATCACAAAGAGACCAAGCAGAACTAATGTCAGGAGTAAAAAAAAAGGATTTGCATCATTATCCCTCCAGAGAAATCAATGAGGATGGCTCTTGAATCCATCAGGGACCGGAGTTCACCACTTAGCCTGTTCAGTCTTGCATTGTTGTAGTTCAGGTTTAATTCAAATCTTTGCATCACAAGTTTGAAAAGCAGTTGCTTCATTCCAAGTGACTACAGATAAACCTCTGGACATTACATACAGAAACACATGACAGTGGCTGGTTGGAGCTGGGGAGAGTACTTTGGATTTGGGGAAATTTGGATTGAGACCCAAACCCCTTGCAGCTCTGGAGTAGAGCATTCAGGGGATGCACAAGGGGACTGTGTGGGTCCTATCCCTGTTGGGATGTGCATGGATTTTGGGAGGTTTGCTGTGTGCAGAAGTGAACATGTGCATGTGCTGCAGCTGCCCCTGAGTGATTCACACCTTATACAAGATGTTCAAAGTGCATTGGTTAACAGAGACAGGAAGAAATCCTTGTCCATTGGGAGCACAGGACTTGCTAGACTGAAAAACATCTAATCTCCAAATGCTTGTTTTATTGACCTGTCACCGCCAACCCCCCCAGCTGCACAATGAGAGTGCTGCAAGGCTACGGTAGCACATCTGGGGTGCACACACAGAGGGTGTTCAATCCCTTACCAACCTCTGCAAATCTCTCTATTCAGTTAAAAACAACAACAACAAAAGCAGAACAAAACAAACAAGCAAAAAAATCACCTCCAAAAAAACCCCTCCTGATCAGTTTACAAGGCATTTCAGATACTTTCTGCTTTCAGCTGTGCCAGAAAAATGTCAAAAGATCATCTTTCCACCTAGAAAACCTAGCGTTCTTCCAAACATTGTAATGAACAAGTGTTGGAAAACTGAAAACAAATTCCTTGCAGTGGAAAGTGCAGTACCCATTCTGGTCCCTGGGGAAAAAAACAAGTCTGATTTGAGCTGGATTAGCAGTACGAATGACAGCTCAGGTCAGCCGCAGCCTTATCCGAATCAATTCCCCTCTCCGGGGAGGCAGTGCGTGTGTGTGCGCATACCTGCGGCTATAGGATTTGTAAATAATTGAGTTCTTCTGATCCCTACCACCACAGCACAAGAAGAAAGATTTGGTCCTGAGGGGGCTGACAGAGGTTCAAGCCCCAGATCTGCCACTTAGACGCTTCTTCCCAAAGCAGTTTAGGCATGTAATTACTTTTCCGGCTCTGTGCCTGGTCTGAGTCTCTGATTCTCTGCCTCCTTTTATCTGTCAGCTTTTTACAGGGACAAGAGTACTCCTCTACCTCCCAAGCATGTAATGAAGATGAATTCATTACAGCTGTAACACTTTAACGAGCACTGTGAAGATACAGGGTATCCTTACAAGTCCTAAATTAGGAAACTCCCTTTCTCAGGGTGTTCTGGGGTGCCTGGTTGCATGGCCCAGATCTGTGCCGGCAATATATTAATCCACCTTTGTCTATGATACTCCAAGGGATTTTAACAAGGGAAAGAGTCTGGCTTTCATGTAAAAGCCAAGCTTGCAGTAGTGACTGGAATTAGTTTCCTTTAACATAAGGATAACTCTGGAGTAGGAAACACTTATGTCATTGGGCATATCTTCTGGTCTCAGGACATGCATTCCAGTTCCTGGGCATCCTGTACCCCATCCACATGGATGCAGCAGACACAGAAATAGTGAAAAATGCTGGGAAAAAATGTATTTAGTGAAGGCAAGTCCCCTGGTGTTTTACTGTTTAAAAGAGACCTCCCAACTACTGTTTCATGCATAATTGTGCAATTGGTAATATCCTGCCAAAGAAAGGCTTAGATCATCTCGTCTGCAAAGCATTTTCCACCTCCAAATAAACATTTTGCACAAGCTCAAGTTGCAGGTCTTCCACCATAACGTGCCTCAGGCTGGATTTTGCACACTGCCTGCAGGTGAGGTGGCCAACCTGAATCTGGATGGCAGAAGGATGCAAGAGTCAAACTCAGGATGCTAGACCAGAAATATATTTTTTTTATTCTTAATATCATGTCAGCAGCAGCACAATTCCAAAATGAAAAATAATTCTGTTTCATATTTCTTTACACAGAGAGACAGAGAGACAGACAGACAGATCCACCCACAGCAGCAGCAGCAGCGACAACAGCGAGACCGCTCAGAGAGGCACTGAGACAGGCACACACCAGCGGGGGTGGTGGGGCCTGGCTCTGAGGAAGGCTTTTCACTTTTCTCCCTCCCTCACCAGCCTGTGCCCCATCTAGGGGAGGGTTTAACCTCGGCTGACCCATCTCTTTGGTTTTCCCCAGTCCCTTTTTATAGAACTTGCAGTCACGTTTGGTGAGGTCTGGGGAAATGGTATGAAGGATCCCATGACCCACCCAAAGGACATGGGCTCATGCTTTGCTCTAAGCAGCCATATAAGCCTACAAATCTGCTCCACAGTTGGGAAAAGGGAATTAATAACATCTTTTGGTGAAGGGTGTGACTGGGTAGATCCTCGAAGACTTTTTCTCAAGTGATCTTGAGGCCAAGCTGGATGGAGCTCAGAGTAACCTGGTCTAGTGGAAGGTTCCCTGCCCATGGCAGGGGCTTGGAACTGGATGATCTTTAAGGTCCCACCCAACCCAAACCTTTCTATGATCTCGGTCAAGGCAATGCTACAAATCTAACCAGCCTTGTGCACAATACTTGAGGGATACCTTAAGACAAAATTGAAAGCATGGGAAAAATCCAAGACCTCTCAGGAAAAAGCCTAAAACCAGGAATACTGGAGGGCTACAGGAAATCCCAACAATATCAGAGATTACAGCAGGGGCTGTGGGCGCCTCTTCAGCCCACAGGAAACCGATGCGTGATAGAGACCAAATGTTTCCCGATATGGGAGAATGGATGAAAAGAGAGTCAAGGATTCACCGCTTATATTAGTGGGACTGTTATGGGACACAGCAATAATCTATACCAAGGCAACATCAGTGTATCAGCTGCTTCAATGGGAAAATTGTGTTTTAAAAGGGTCTATGCAATGACTTAAAATAAGTTTGTCTTTAGAAAAGGAATACCATCTAGTGGCCCAAAAAGGCAATAAGGATGTGCAATGGCAATTAGAGAATCAGATGAATTTAGAAAAAGAGAAGGAAAAACTACAGAAGTAAGGAGAGTGATTAACATATATAGTGCAGTGATTCGCCCTGGAGCAAGGGAGAGCTCAAAAGGGACCTGATCATAGTAAATGCAAAGCTAAAATTAGACACTTGCAAAAGCAGATTGGGATGCAAAAATTAAAAATAACTGCTGGAGTTCCAGAAAGTGGTGTAGAGAAATGGATCGGGAGCCATCACAGGAAGATGATTTCAAGGATGATATGGGCAAATGGGAAAAGAAGGAGAAGTTGAGTAGCAGCCTATCCCACAAAGACTCCAAATGCTGTCCCAAGGTAGATGGATATGGCAGATCAAACTGCTGTAGCTCTTAAAATGGAAAAAAAAGTGACCCCAAGGCAGGTAGCTGCAGATATGAAGCCACTGAAAGGAAGCACAACAATAGAGAAACTGCTTAAATTTAGAATTAAATGGGGATTAAGTGGTAAATTGATTAGAGTGTGCGCTTCATCAGCTTTTATCCATTGTACGTGGGGCACCTCCTTGATGAACCTTTAATCTTGCCACCATGGGCATTTAATCAAATTACCCAGCAGGATGGTAAGACAAGGATCCAATTGGCACAATCACTACCCATCCATAAATTCAAGGAAGATGGAGAGTCTTAATAAACTGAGAGGGAGCTGCTTGAATGTCATGGACATGAGCAGCAGGACATGATACCATGCACCAACCACCCACTCCCAGTGGGGCGCAGGTGTCTCCATGGTCCCTGGCAGCCCTGAGGCTGAGTCAGGCTCCTTGGACAGTGGATGAATTAGGAGAGGTAGTGGCACAAATACACCTCATGATTCATGCTAAGCTTCCATATGGCAAAATGCAGAGGAAGAAGCAATTGACAGAGATGCTTTCACATTAAGAGACAAACAATATACCTTTACTTGTATCCCACAGGGCCAAGCACCTGCCCTGCTGCACATGCTTGTGTGAGCAAAGTATTTGAATGATGTGGGAGGGGGCCAAAGAAAAGAGAGTGCCTTATGTGATGATACTTGGGCACTTGCAGCTACAGAAGAAGAGGTACAAGAGAGAAGTAGCTGAGTTTCAAAATTAATAGACCAAATGGGATTCAATGTCAGCTTGAATATGGCACAATTAAAACAACCTCAAGTTAAATGCCTGGACTCTGGAAGTGGTGAAGAAGATGGGTAAATGCTAGAAAGGCTAACCTTTCTGTGAAATAAAGACTCACACTAATCAATCCCAACTCTGAAAAGTGCTGAAAGAATTTAATTTCTTATGGCAGCATATCTGTAGCTGTGCTAGTATCTTATGGCAGTGTATTCATCTTTGCTAATAGCAGTAGAGCGTTATGGAAATGACAGGAAAAGAATCAGGAAGGGAGCTGGAGCAAAGACCAAGACAGTGCTTTATCTGACATGAAAGAAGCTGCTTGAAAAGCTTCTGCACTAAAATTTCCAGTTAAAAGAAAATTATTTATAACAAGAATTTCAACATGAGCTGATACTGTGAGAGCAGGGCTGTTAAGAGAAACAGTGAAGGAAAATGGATATCAGTCGCATAGGAGTCCTCTCCAGTGGCTGGACCAAAATTTCCCTGGCCGTGAGAAAACCTGGTTAGAGGCAGTCTAGGCTGTGATGGAGTTCAAGGCTTTTCCTCTCGATAGTGCAGTTGTACCCCAGTCTGCTCATACTCTGCTGTTACACATAAAGAGAAGAAATGAATGTTAATGTGGATATGCTTTTATTGGGAACCAGGAAGGAACCAAAGGTACTGCACACCCATGGGAGTGCTACATTTGAATAAAGAGGAAAAATAACCCAAGGTACAGCTATCAGTGGAATGAGGGAACAAACAGGGGGCAAACTAGAGAAAGGATTGTGCCAAGGAGCTTACAAGCTGTCAGTAGAAGACAAACCCTTCTACACAACATCTCTCTATAGATAGCCACTATCCAGTAATCGAACAAAATACTGTGTGCATGATGGGGAGAAAGGCGGTGACAAGCACATAGTGCAACACCTAGGAAGAAAACAGGAGCTCTATTTTACAAGCTTAGAGGGAGGGTGGGAATAAAGTGTTTGTAAAGGATGTTAAAATAATGTGAAGACTGCAAGCAATACTGAGAAATAGTTTAGTGAGTAAGTAGATAGATGATCTCAGATTTTTTTTACTGCACCTCCAACCAGGTGTCAGCCTAAAAAAGAAGGTGGGATGGATGCTGTGGCTGGTTGAATGAAAGCAAGTTATCTTAGACTGTGATAATGAGCTACATAAACAAGTGTAGGGTACTCTGAAAAGAGTGCAAAGAGTTTATATTTGGACTCAAATGAAGCAAGAAACAGAGGGCATGAATAAAAATTGCCTAAGGTGTGCAATGATGCAAAAGTGGATTAGGAAAGAAAAGCTGCCAACTCTACTGCATTGGCTAAACCAAGGACTGCGACAAATACTGCAAAGGGATCACCCTGACAAATTAAAGGGTCACAAACTCAAGGGTATCAGCACTTCTTTGCCACAATAAATACCTTTCCTGGACAGGCTGAGGTTCTCCCACCTAAAAGAAGCACAACTGCTGGAACTGTGACACTGCTGTTATGGGAAATTGTTCATAGGTGTGGGACAGCACCTGAGACAGGATGAGATGAACAGCAGGGATGGGTGGGAAGGGGGAGGCTGTAAGTGAAGAACTGAAGCCTTAATAAGATTCAAGCCGGAGGATTAAGCAAGGACTGTGTATTCCCTACTACCTGCAATCACCCAGACTGGTAGAAAAAAATTACTCAGACTATTAAAAAGAGTCTGAAGACAATTGTAGAACAATATCCAAAATGATGGGCTGAAAAGTTAACCACACCATCAGCAGCTTTAAAAGCAGTGACAGATTAGGGGCTGGTTTACAGCTCTACCATATTTTCTTTGGATAGCCTGTCCTTTAGTGGCCCTATGTCTAAGACCCGAAAATATTACGGCAAGATAAAGAAGAAAACAACGCTCTGGTAGAAGAAGCAACATGAGAAAAATGGGTAAAATGAGAAACCAAGGATCCAATTCATATATGGCTTATGAAATAAGGAGCCAAATAATGTATTTGAAATCAAATAAAAAGGAACAAGCCTTAAAGACAAAATAAAAGGGGACCTATTAAGTTACTAATAGGATAAATCCTCCAAGATATTAAATAGGTGAGGGCAACAGTAAATACAAACGGGTTCATGTTTCTCAGATGTCCCCCTAAGGGGCAAAAAACTTCTGGAATCTGTCACAAATTTGTCAAGAACACAGACACTGAAAATAGCCCAATGAGGGACCTCTGGTGCCTGTGCAGCTCGAGCCCCTGCACAGAGGCCGCCTCAGCTCAGCCTCATGTCCCAAAAGCAAGGGGGTGCAGCTCTCCTGGTGCTCACCTTCCCCCTGGCTGCAGCACTTCTGCTTCTATGCTTGCATACTAATAGTGCTGGGTTATGCTGCAAGTTTTGCTTATTTTCTATTTTTGCAGGACAGTGGATTTTACTACAGCTCCTCAAAAAAGCAACAGCTGACAGGGTCAGGGAGCAGCAATACAAACTCCAAGGCAAGGCAGAGGAGTTGAGGTCCCCTGCAGTTGCAAGGATTTCTAAACTGGCTTTTCATTCCATATTAATGTTTGGTCTTTTTACGAATTGCATTAATTTTAGATATTTAACAAGGCAGATAATGACGGTGAAGTGCTTTGAAGACCTAGAGATGATCACCTTCATGTCTCTGGAGGCCAGACCAGAAAGCGAATGCCTCCATAGAGATTCCCTGCCCGGTCCTGATCAGGAGCCTGGCATTGCTGCAGGGTTTGGAGCATCCTTGCTGCTCTCATGGGCAGCAACACAGGAGCTGGACACCACCAAAAGAGAGGAGAAACAGCTATCTGCAGACCAGTAAAGTGGCACTGGCTCTTGTTAAGAAGGTTATAACCCATGCATTAACTATACAGACTTAATTGTTATATCTTGCCTGTTTGTTTTCTTTTTTTGTTTTAGTCTGTTTAACTGGAGTCACCAGTAAGATTTTCATGGCTAGATAGCTAAACTATGGCCTAGCCTGCCTTAGTCTTGCACAGCTTGCTCCAGCTACTTAATCTAATAGTAATATCTCAAGAACCCAAATGAAAAATTGTTACAGCTCTTAAGGGAGCCTTGAGAGTTACAGCTCATGATCTGGATCCACCCAGATTGGGAAATCATAGCTGCAGCTTTGGAAAAAGTGCTCTGAAATGACAATAACTGAATGAACTCAGTAGTTTTATTCGTTTACAGGAAAATCCAAAGAGAAGGAACAACTTGAGGAAAAGCAGCTAGCCCCGAGGTTGAACTGCTGATTTCGGTAATGGCCTTTTAAGCAATTTAGGAGGAATTTAGGAGGAAGGGTCAAATAAGAAAAGAAACAGAAAGGAGAGATTGAAGCAGGCAGGAGACTAAGTGCTGTCAGTAGCTAAGGAGTTAAAATTTGAGAGAACTAGGGGTTAAGCATATATATGTGGAGGTCTGAAATGGGATAAAGAGTAATGGATTGTAAACTATTATGACTGAGCCACAGCACAAGTAACACCGGAGAACAATGTTAGCCGTGTTAATAGCCAAAACTTCACTGCCAAGCCTTGTAGTTCTTTAAAGAGGAAATTACAAAAATCATATATCGTGGATAAGGATGGCAAAAGTCAACACAGAAATGTTATAAATGATCATGCAAACAACTCTGTGTAATTCTCCCCTTCACTGTCCCCCACAGCTGTTTAGCAGCCTCTACACATCCCAAGCCCAGCTCTGATACTGCACAGCTGCATAACCTTGGGCCAAACTTCTGAGCAAACCGCTAAGTTATGAGACAGCCTGCAAGAAGATAAGAAGGGCAAAAGCAGGGGGAGGAAAACTGAGAGCTTTGGGTTAGATCAAGCCATTAATATCTACACTGAAAACTGCATAAAACTGGGTTTGAACATCCAAACCAGATGTTTACCTTCCTCAGAAATGGCTAGCAATAGCAGTAGTCACACACCTGAGCTACATCAGGTGATAGTGATATTAGGATAACTAAGAACAAGACTTATGAAGTTGCTATAGGAGTTGCTTTGGGGATAAAAAGAGGCAGATTCAATTATTCTCTCAAATTGCAATTTAAAAAAACGATCTCTTCTTTCTTTTTCCTTTTTAAATAAAGTAGATTTTCTCCTCTTCCTTGCACCCAGGAGCCTAGCACACAGATCTTGACTCCAGCTTTTTAGCTCGGCCATGCTTTTTGTCTCTGCTAAGCCTCTTCTAGCAGTCAATAGAAAAGCTACCCAAAAAGCCAGCAGGCTTTGGGTGTGTCCCGCTGCCCTCCTCCGAGCTGGCCCTACATACAAAAATGGGAAGCTGTTGGGGTCGCGTGGTGACAGGCAGCAGTGCCAATGTTTGGAGAAGACAGGTAGGAATTATCAGCTGGGAACTGGGTGAGGGCAGAGCGGGCACGTTGGGGGCTGAGAGGGAAGAGAGGACGGAAATCTCTCAGTTCTTGTATTAACTGATAACATTGAGCGCGTTAATCAGCGAGTGAAGCTCATCCCTTACGCTCTCCAGGGAGTGACAGATCATCTGAGGGCTGTCCAGGAGTTCAATGCTGTGGGTGTAGGGCTCGTATTTCACCGAGAAGGGCCGCTTGATGTGCGCCGCGTAGCTCCTGCAAGGGAAGGGTGCAGAAGGCTGGGTACAAGAGATGGGTCCCGCGCCTCCTTCCTACTCATCACCATTTATCCAGGAAGATCACAAAATGCCTCGTTTAGGCAAAGTTTCTCCCTCTCCAGCTCCACAGGGCTATAGCAGTAGTTGAGATCCCTTATGTTCGCCAAGGAAAACCATGAGTTTGACTGTGGCTTTCTGTGGGCTGCAAAAAACTGGAGGGTACATCAAACTGGTCACCTCCACGGCTATTGCCAGACATCCTCTGCTGCAATTCCTTTTTCAAAAAATGCCAAGGAGATTTAGAAGCTAATTGCAGGGAAAGCCCGTGGTATTATCGTATTATATTACTAAATCCTTTCTGACATGCATTTATTGACTAATCTCTGCTTGGGGAGGGGGGAACTAGCTGTGTGGCATATTAAGGATAGATTTGACAGGCAGTGGCTCAGACCTGAGCTAGAGGATAAGAATAACGTCACCAGAGCCTTGTGCTTCAGCAAAACTGCACTGCTGTGGCCAAAGCCAAATGCAGCCTAGATCTCAGTGATAATCTTGATTTTACCTCGTATCTCTCAAGAGCAAGACCTTGTTGCTGCTTTTGTAATGGAGAAGTACGAGGTCAAGTGAAAGCAAATCAAGGGTAAGGTTACCCCAAAGTTGCCTACATTCACTTCCAGCACTGAGATTTGTATACTTGACAAGGTAGGGGGGTTTTTTTACATCTAGGGGCTGTGTGAATATGGAGCTGAAAATCTATGTTTAGGTACTTATGGCTGCAGTCTCACGCTGGAAAGGTTTAGGAACATGAGGTGACAAACAGCACTAACATCAGGCGTGCTCCTCGCCTCTGCTGAGGCTTCACCCTTTCGCTTCTGAATTGCTTAGCTTAGGCTACCCTCTTGTGGCTACCGCGGGTCTGCTCTGGCACAGGGCTAGGGGAAGCGCAGCCCTTTCCCAGATGGAGACAGATGTTCCTCTAGCTGGTACTTCATGCCTAGGCCGGAATTGGAGGCATCTGGTGGAAAACACAGCAGAGAGGGCCAAGGGGAAACACGGTCCAAGGTGCAGGCTGGGGCTGGCAGGGAGCGGCCGTGCCATTGCAGGGAAACAACAAAAGAAGTACAAACAAAGGGGATTTCTGCATATTCACATTGTCCCCCTCCTAAAAGATGTGGCTTATCTCGGTTCTACCAGGCAAGGTCCAGCTCACCTCTCTTGTTAATGCCATCAGCCATAGCGATGGCTCGTAGCATAGCTGCTAATGATTAGAAAGCTGCCCTTGAAAATGGATGTGCTCACTTAACACCTTTTGAAGCACATAAATACAGCGTGGCTGCTTGGAAGGGCACTGGGGGAGTGTGTCCTTTACGAGAAAAGAGGCTTTTCTCCAGGCATAACACTGATAGTCAGGCCTGTGGTGGCAGCTGCCAGTAATGCAGAGGACACACTGCTTTAATGTTTTCACCTCACAGAGTAACATCTGTGTGGTCTCCGAGTTCTTTAAAGAGGATCATTTACAGCGCTTGTCACAGTCAAGACCCTCTAGCCTAATCTTGGCTGTGTATGTGGTGTATTTTCCCTTTTTAAATGCAAGGAAATGACTCATTAGGCAGCAGTAGGATTTTTTTAAAGTTGCCTAGTGTGTGTGTGAGGATGGGCTCTCCCGGTGCTTGCTGTTGAGCAGCTGGACTCCAGGTTGTATGAACAGCACAAGTCAGGGTAATAAAAACAGAAGCTGAAATATAGCAGTCCTCACCACGTTATTTATATTAAATACCCCTCTTGCAGGAACTGTAAAGTCATGTACGTCATGTTCGCCTCATTCTGTCTCGTTCCTAAACGAAGATAAAAATGGTGTAGCCAAATTTTTCCTCTGTCAATCAAAGCTATCAAAGGACTGAGCTTTCCTCCAGTGGGCAATTCTGGGTACGACCAAGAAAATGCTTTTCTGAACAGATGTCTGTGGGTGGAGATGACCCTTACCATCCTGTTTGCAGTCACATAGGATGGGGAAGCCCAATTACCCTGGGGGTATGCGGTCTGGGGTCCACTAACCCATGTTAACCAGCCTAGGATGCAAAAGTTCATTTTTACCCCTGGACATATCTATTCATGTCACGCACATTCCTTGTATGAACTGGAGAATTGCTTTACTTTGAATGACCTGACCAAAGTTTTCAGAGCACTTCTAGGAACTTGGACTGAAAGCAGCCATAATGTCAAGCCCTATTTCAATATACAACATCTTAATTCCCTTCTGTTTGGGTGTCTTTCACTGCCCAGTCCTACCTCAATTTATTTTTGGCATCAGTGAAGCTCTCAGACACAAAATAAACAGGCTGGTAGCTCTGGTCCTGGTAGGGCTGAACAGCAGCAGCATCAGGGTCGAAGTCTCTCACCTCTGGTTCGTCTGACAAGGAGTGCTATGAACACAGAATAATTCCAGTATGAAACTAAGGTGATTGGAGAGCACTTATGGGGTATGGGAAGGTGGAGAACAGAGTGGGAAAAGTCATTGTGCAGAAGCAGAAAGTGTTTTTCTCTAGGGGGTCTAGAGCAGAGAGGTGAGTTATGCTGCGACTTACTATGAGCTCCCCATAGGAAGAGAGGAGCCCAGCTCCATAGGCTTTGACTATTCCGTTCTGTCTGCAGAGCCCAAACTCCACTGTAAACCAGTAAAGCTGTGAAAAGAAAAAGAAAAATTCCTGGGGGACACGACTCCTCATCTTTATCTCCCATCACTTCTGAGTGAGCCCTTGCATCATGGCCAGGCTCTGGGGCTGTTTAAAGGAACAGACACCTGCCACTCTGCCCTGTCTCCACACCCTGCACACTTTGCCTTCAGAGAAAAGTGCTAAACTAATTTGCTTCTACACCAGGAGAGAAGGAGTCTGTGTCCCTGGGCTTGTCCCCTGCACACCCAGTTGCTGTGAGATGCTGTTGTTTGGTGTCCTTGGAGCAGGATGGGTCACCTTGCTGAGGGAGAGCCAAAGGAAGTGGATGTCATTTAATCCCATCCCAAAGAGTCCCAGCAGTGCTGCTGTTAGAAATATGATGCTTGATGATACTACTGTGCCCGAGAAAATTGGGTTAATGTTCAAGTGAGCTCTGCTGTTTTACTGATCTCTGCTCTGCACTGTCATCATGAAAAGAGCAGGGCTGGGGCAGCTTGAGTGGGGGCTCTGAGCCTGCAAATCTTGGAATACAAGGCTGGACCAGTCCCCTTGATACCACAGAAGAGCAGCTGGAGGGGTTGTGCCCCACATCCATCAGGGAGGAAAACTTACCGTTGATAGTTTCTCAATTTCTTCATCAGTTGCTCCCAGAGACGCCAGCCCAATGTCCTGAGGAAGAGGAAGAGGAAGAGGAAGAGGAAGAGGAAGAGGAAGAGGAAGAGGAAGAGGAAGAGGAAGAGGAAGAGAAGGCAAACATCAGGACAGATTTGGGCTGAGGACCTTACACAGTGATTGCTCTGGTTTTTTGCCTTGAGACCACAGATATTGCTGCCCTGCACTGCCAGGCATCTGCTGGGACTTCATTGTGCTCAGACTAAAAATATTTTGTTGCAGAGTCAGTATTAGGGTCTTGGTCCATCACTAGAACTCTGGCACATCATGGTTAATAAGAGCAAGAAAGGTTTAGGTGGCAACACTGGGGTTTGGATTCTCACCTCGCAAGGAGAAGAAAGCAGTGAAGCACTTTACCTGAGAGAACTGGGCAAATGTCTTATCAGCCAGCATCGGGACATGCCCCAGCAGCTCGTGACAGCAATCCCTGCCGATGGGAGTGGGGAAAGGAGGAAAACACAGTCAGCAGCAGACAGAATGTATCTGTTGGGGAGAAAAGGTAGTTGCTGGCCAGGGGGGACTCTCCGGGCGGAGAGGCCACGGGGGCCGGGCACTACTCACGGCTCGGGGGAGTGCATGGGCGAGGAGGCGTGGCGGATGTACTGCGTGCACTGGAAGACGCGGAAGGCCAGGCTGGCGAGGAAGTCCCGTGCCGACAGCAGGCCAGCCACCGGCCGCAGCTGGAAGCCGGTCCTCTCTGAAACAGCACATACTGTCTGTCCCAAATTTCAGCTCACACACTACTCCTTTGGGCTCAGGCTTCCCAGCTGTAGCTACCCCCACCGTGCTGGAGCCCTGGCAGACCCTGAACCTGGGTCCCCCAGGCTCGTACCCACCTTTCAGGAAGCGGGAAACCTCTTCCAGCTGAGGGATGTTGTCCTCATTGTAGCCACAGAATTTCTCCAACAGACTGAAAGCCTCAAGGTACTCCTTGCAGGCATGGGTGGGGTACAAGCTCTTCAGGGTGCTGTACACCTCCTTCCTTCAGGAGAAGAGGTGGCAAACATTCATTGGTTAATGTGGCTAGTCCTCTCCTGTCCTCTGGCTACACACTATCAGGGACTCCTCTCTTTAGGCTCCATGTCTTTTTGCCTTTCTCCACCTATGTCTCTGCACATTGATATAGGTATGTAAACATACAGCCACACATTCAAATGAGCCTGCAAAGGCAGCAGCTGTGTCTGCACAGACCTATTTCTGACTTGAAGGTCAGAAGACTGTATAAAAGGTATTAACTGGAATTAAAATATTCCCAGTAGGTTAACTCCTGAAGTTGCACTGTGAAGACAGTCAATAGAACCAGGAGATGACCTTGTTGAGAAGCCTGTGTACTCAGCTCACATGAGCTGGCCTTGTTTTCAGAAACACTCCTGCAGCAACACTCTTGGAAAAAATCACGTTCAATGGGAGAGTTTTCCTAAGTGAGAGCAGTGAGGTACCACACAGACATTCACCAAGGGCCTCATACTTCTTCCTGCAGCTATGATAACTGCTCTTTGTTTGGAGGCTGCTACTAAGCCAGGACCCTTAGAGAAGTGGGACTCCAAATTATCTACCTTGCACTCTGGGGAGGTTCCTTTGGAGTGAACTCCTGGGGGCTGCAGTGTGAAAATGTTTTTAATAACAAGCCATTTAGTAGGATGTTTGCATTCCTGATACATTTTTCAAGAGGATGTGCCCTAAATGTTTGGCTTTTCCCAGCTTCTAGTGGTGAAGCACTAATAATGGAATCAGCACTCACCAGGTAGCTGTCTCCTCCGCTGTGTACTCCACGTGAGGGATCGGGTCCCCACTGCAAGGCAAAGGCACCATTACTGAGCAGAGCCCAAGCCAGGCTCCTCTTCCCTCTGAGAAGGAAGCACTTTGGAGAAGCTCTGCATGATGTTCATCAATCTTCTTTAAACCAAACAAGGGGGTGACAGGAAAGACAAAGCCTTAGCACTGGGTCATTTGTACAAGTGCAACAAATACATAGACACAAAGGAAAGCATTAGTCTAGTCAGAGATAATAAATGAACAAGGGATGAGAGAGGGTTTAGCAGGCATAATATTTACCAGGAAAAGAAATGCTTTTCACTGGAAAAAATTGAAAAACTTTGTGTGAAAATAGATTAATTTAATATGCCTGAACTTCAGGGAGCTGATGATTCCAAGAATGAACCAATGGCTGTGAAATACAAGCAGCTGATAAGGAAAATTAAATGCCTTTGAACTGCAGAAAAATATATTGCCAGTAAGATTAAGGACAGCAAGAAAAGAAAATCTCAACACTGATGTAAATGGGTATTGATGAAAGAATACTGACAATTTTGTGTTTTCTCATCTTAGTTAGCAATTGTATTTCCTAGATCTTTGTTTTCTGTATTTGGACAAATGAGATATTCGTATATGACAGTGTAAAGCACAGTTCCTGAAGGGATGCCTGAAGCAATGCTACACAGTGGCTCACAAATGCTAACCTGCAGGTGTGATGTAAGAGAAGACTTCTTAAACTGGTGCCTCATCTTAGGACGGTATTTATCCCTGTGCCACTTGGGACTCTTTCTCTGGCACCACAACTTTCTGTGCATTTAGTATTTGTACAGGATAAAGATATCAGTGTCCATATTCCAGGCTTCAAATTGGCCAAGTACATGAAAACTAACAGCAGAAAACCTTGCTGGGATCACACCAGTTGCACAGATAGCTCAAGAAGGTGACCCATATAATTTCTGTAGTCTGATTTCAGCACTTAAAGTCCTGCTCAGACGGAGAGAATGCTACAGTGACAGGCAGTGTCACTGAATAGGATCTAGGGAATATTTTACAAACCTGACTGAATATAAGAACTCTATTTGATGTTGTGGTGACCAGCCTGAGTGCTATCACTGCATATATCAGAATAGAAGTATTAAGTAGGAGTAGAAGACACAGTCTTAAATCTATATAAGACAATGATGAGAACATTACTGTAATCTATTTAATTTGGCAGACAGAGTTAGGAGGCAAACCATTTAGCCTATAAATATCCTCATAACAAAAAAAAAATCTGATAGCAGTATTTTATCTGGCAGATGAAAGGCATGTATGATCCATTGGGTAAAAGCTAAAGCTATCGAAGTCCAGCTTAGAAATAAAACCTACATTTTTTCACAATCAGCATAATGAATCACTGGAACAAATTTTCTGGGCATGGGATAACTTTTCCAGTATTTGAAATACTGAAGTCAAAACTAGATGCCATTCTAAAAGAGATACTACATTTCTAAATGAAGTTTGAGTCTGATGGATTTATATCTGGCTTTTGTTATGCAGGAGGTTTATTCTTATTATACCCTTACCAATGTATGAAATAATGACAACAGATTTTTTTTTTTAATTAAAAGGAAGCAGGAGTGCAAAGAGAGCAGAGAGACGCAAAAGGAGCTGGAAAGGGTGGATGGGGAGACAAAACATAACAGAAGAGAAGTGTCATACAGGTAACACAATGACTTCCCAATAGGTTCATGGACATGTCGTTATCCCTGTATGAATGTTAGGAAGGAGACTTACTGCTTATAGTGAAAAGCAATCTCTGCTATTGATTTCCTTCTCTGGCGATATATTGGGTCAGAGTAGCCCTGCGGTGACAAATAGGAACAGAGACAAGATTTTTAATCAGTTACTAATATTTCTTACCCAGGAAAGCCCATGACTGGCTGGAGAGATATTTCTCAAGGTGGCAATCGCACTCCAGTTCCCTGATCAGCTGCCCTAATAGGTGTTCTCAGCTCCCTGCTTCTGTGGCATGGCTCAGGAATTCAATGTAAGCAGGTGTCCACACCGACTGACTCACCGGGTGATCCAGATCCAAGTCAGGGTCAAACTTAGTGACCAAATGGTGGCACTTGTCCAATTCACAGATTTTTCTGGGAAACCAGTGGACTGTGGGGAGAGAGAAAATGACAGTCTGTCTGTGGAAGTGAAGATCCCCTAATGAGAAGGGATTGTGAGGCTGAATAAGAGACACCTGATCTGGTGTACCAAATGCACACATACAATGAACAGCACATGGCACAGTTACTTCCAGGCAGTAGTTTCACAATTTCAATGCTCTTGTCCTAGAGTCATGTCTAATGCCATGATCTACATTTCATGACTTCCTTGCCTATCTACTCAGCAGAGTATTTTGTGACAAAATTAAAGAAGATGAAAATTAGATTTTATTGAAAGATTCACATTAAAAAAAAAACACCCAGGGATCCTGCTGGTCATAGATTTCTAGGGATCTCTAGGGATATTTTACAATAATCATCCTATCTGCAGAACAGGATGACATGGGAAGTAGCTTATAGGTTAGTGCTGGAATCTGTTCAGAGGTCCTGACATGAAGGTAGGAAACTACTTTGCATTTAAAATATAAAATGCTGTAGTAGGGATGGTGTGCTCATTAGGAGAGGTGTGAGCAAAGCATGAAATTCAATTTCCTGTTTCTATGTTTTCAATCTGTGACCAGAAGAATGGGCTATGAACTATGGAGTCTGTTGAGAAAAGGACAAGGATGTAAGTGACTTTCAGAATTCGGGTGTCCCAGAGGCAGTTCTTTCTGGTTTGCTCAAATTCAGCATACAGCAGCCCTTTCCCTTTACTGGGAATAACAAAGTCTCCACCCTATTTCTACAGGGAGAGCTCAGCCTCTCTGCACAAGTGAAGATGTTTGTAAGTTCCTTACATTTGTCTTCCTTAGTGGTCCTCACATCTTCTGCTACCCTCTTGATGGAGCTAATGAAAGTATTGAGGTCAGAGCTGTGGACTTCACAGCGCACGAAGTATTCCAGTTCAGCAGTCCCTTCACGGGGCTTTCGGCTAAGCCTCGTCTCCAGGTGATGAATTTTAGCTTCAAATGTCTTTTGAGACATGGAAAGGAAGGAAAAAACCCATTAAGCAACATTTGAAACACCTTCTGGTACTACCCAAAGATGTCCATATGGACACATAGAGTCATAGAATGATTAGGGTTGGATGGGACCTTAAACATTGTCTCATTGCAACCTCCCTGCCATGGACAGGGACAACTTTCACTAGACCATGTTGCTCAGAGCTCCATCCAACCTGGCCTTTAGCACTGCCAAGGATGGGGAGTCCACAGCTTCTCTGGGCAAACTGTTCTAGTTCCTCACCACCCTCACAGTAAACAATTTTTTCTTGCTATCTGATCTAAACCTACTCTCTTTCAGTTTAAATCCATCCCGCCTTGTCCTGTCATTACATGGTCTTGTAAAAAGTCCCTTTCCCAACTTTCTAGTAGATTCCCTTCAGTTACTAGAAGGCCACAATTAAGTCACCCCTAAGCCTTCCCTTTTCCAGGCTGAACAATCCCAATCTGGGATGAACTCCCTCTTGCTGTTTTCTGCGTGCCCCTACCTCCCTCCCATATAAACACACTTACCCATTCATTCCACAGTTTGTCCTTCTGCACAAACACCGTGGCTGGCCAAAATCTACCAACAGGAGGCTCCCACAGTGCTACCAAGAGAGGCAGCTGATGTGGCAGAGCGCCACGTCCCATGGCCCCCTTTCCCATCCCGCCCCAGGAACTCCCGGGGTGCTGCTGGCGGCTGCGGTGCTGGCGGGTCCCGCGGGGCGGGCGCTGCCCGGGCGGGCCGGCGGCGCGGCGCTGGCCGTGGTGCTGAACACCGGGGCTTCACTCCCAGCGCTGATGACATTTGGACTCGCTATCCATCTGACTGCCCCCAGGGAATAAGGAGACAGAATGATGTCTGTGGTCTCCCAAGGGGGCCTGGTAGATTTGTGGGTATTTTCTTTAGCTCTTTAGTGCAAACTGGCAGAACAAGCCCAAGGCCCTAGGCAATGACCCAACCTTTCCAAAGTTCTCGCAATACCTTTGATAGAAGAAAGGACGTGATTTCTTTTGTTAATCAGAGGCAAAAAGATGAGAAGGAACAGAAGCGGTGCCACAGGTAAATTAAATTTAGGACGCTTTTTTAATGTACCTACCAACTTCACTATTACATTGTTCCCTCAACAATCGATACCTTTGCATTAATCTGACAGCCGTGATTACATTACCTATGCTTCAGCTGCATGTAACACATACAGAAGAGTGAAACCAGCTTCCCTGCAGCCTGCTTCATGATGAGGCAAATGTCATTATGCCCATCTGCTTTCATATCTTGTACCTGCATTGCCAGAGGGATCTGGGAAATGAATCTTTCTCTGTTGGGACTTGACATGCTTGTCTTTTTATTATATTTAAAGCTCTCTGTGACAAGCTCAAAGAGCTTTTTTGCTTCAGGAAGAAACAAACAATATTTGAACATAAGCTGCCACAGTTTCTCGCTTGATGTTTTGAAAACTGTTTAAATTACAGTGTTTAAATGCAGTGTAACATAAAATCTATCAAGTAAGAAAGTTTACACATCTGTTTCACACCCATTGAGCAGCCTGTTGAATGTTACACTGATGGATTTGTCATGCTTTATCTGGCATCTGTGCACTTCTGGGAACAAGACCCCAGTCACGGCAACACATGGGTTTTGTCTGGAAAGTTTGTCATAGAGGTTCTTTCAGTCTTCAGACAAGAAGCATACATTGCCCAGAAAACAGCTTTTCTTGCAACAGTCCTCTTAGGGGAGACGTAAGATGTTTTGTAATTGCTGAAGATCTAAATGTTTGTCATAGGATTATCAGAGATAATACTAAATGGGCAATGAATGACTGGAATGCTCTACAATTTCAGAGAAATACTTATCCCCCAAACTCACTTTTTGTATGTTTACAGTTTTTAAGTAGTGGGTTTACTGTATAGTGTATATAGCCCCAAACAACCTGCTGTGGCTGGACCTGTGCCAAGCAGAAGGTGGGACTAGAGACCTCCAGAAGCCCCTTACAAGCCATGTGGCTGATTAATAGGAACAAATTGTCCTCCCCTCTCACTGCTGAAGTCAATGAAATTAAACTACCATAGATAAAACACATCTCAGAACCTCAGTTTGCAAAACACTTTTGAATCATTCTGGGTGAAAACACGCTATGTGAATGCAAGCTGTCATGCTTGGATTACAGTTTAAATAGGCAGCACTTATTTCAGTCTTTCCATTCATGGGACCAAGATCCTATACAATGCAACATTATATTGCTGGCTAGGAAGAAAAAGCTCAGTTACCAGTTTTCTTTGGTATTAAAGGCATTTACAGGACACACCTCTGAGGGGAACCAACAGAACTTTTAACATGTGAATCAAAATGATCCTTGAATTAGAGAGATAATTTTGAAATCAATATAGTCATTTTACACCCAGGGTGAAGTTTTTCTGTAACTATTTGACCAGGGACCAGTGTGGTAATAACCCACAAGTGAGGTGAATTTGGTCTGTAGACAGGCAGGGCACACAGTTTTCTTTGAATGCAGGATCAGAGCCCTGCACCTGAAGTTGAAGTGCTGAGCAGTGGAGATGGCTATCAGAGCACACTACAAACCATAAAGGTGTGGACTGGAGTGTGAAACTGAAAATAGTTGAGCAAAATTATGCCCAGAGCTTAACAGCACTGCAAGACAGAGGTCTGCCTCCTTCTTAGTGACAGCAAGTGAGGGCACACTGGAGCATGAGCAAAGCATGACTTTGGGGATAACAAATAATTAACTGATAATTTGGAGCAGGCAGACCTAGTGTGAGTCTTCTTTATTACACTCAAGTGATGCTTCTCACAGAACAGTCATGAAACCTGAAGTGCGTTCCTTGAGCCCACACACCAGGTTAAGTACTCACCTCAAATACCTTAAGGACACGGGACAGAGGTGAAGTCTTGGCTCCCTTGAGCATGAAGAAGAGGTTCAGCATGGCTCTCCCATCCTTCTCCTCAAACACAATGGTCTCTGTAGACTCTGCAGCATCAGTGGCTGCAGCTGCAGCCTCTCTTTCCTTCCTGGCATCTTCAATGAGGCTTTGACGTCTTCCAATGAAGCGCGGAGACTGAAGGCAGAACGGAAATAAATAACACTGCTGGTAGAGCTCTAGGGGAGATCAGAGGCACCCCCAGTAGCTGGATGAGACGTCACTGATATGTCTCAGCAGAGGAAGCAGGGAAGGGCTGGACCGACTTGCTTGGCTTTGTAGAGGAAGATCTGCTAAGGAGGACTGAGGTTTTAGAATTAAACTTGAAATGTGGGGCTTTAGGAAAAAAGCTGTGTAAAATATCTTTTTGGCATGACTGAAGAGTGGTCTTCTCACCTCACCTCCTCTAGCAACAGTTTTCAATATCCTCCAAAAAACAAACATCAGAAACAATCTTATGCGGCTTTCAGGTCTGATGAAATCAAGTGGAGAGACATCAGATAAACTTGAAGTCATCTGAGAAAAGATAGTTTCTGAGGGACAGCGGAAACCCACAGCTGTGGCCTGGCCAGGAGACATGAACTGTTTGCAGGTGTATTAGCAGGAGAGCTTAGCAAAACTGCTCCCAGGATCCAATATGACATTTACTTTTGACATTAAGTGGATGCTTATCTATTGAAGTGTAATTGGAACCACAACCATATACCTCAGAAAATAAATTCCTCCCGCTCATCTGCAGATTTGTTTTGTCTCAAACTCCTGCAGATTTCTGTTATTTGGAATTGAACCTAAAACTCAACTCTGTGCCTGAGGTCATGTTAGGACACCTGTTTATATTTATAGTGAATTACAAACTATTTCAATCACAGCTGTTTCTTTTGTTATACAAATAGCTCATATACCAACTTATTTGTTCTTGGTCTTTTTACAACCAGTTTTCTATTTAGAGGCAACTCATCTGTTTCCAGTTTTCTGTGTTCAAGACCCAAACCAGACAACCAAACCCCAGAATTTGCTAAAACAAAGCTGGGGCAGCACTGAAGAAGGACACAGAGCGGGACTGGATGCATTTGGCTGCAGTTTTCCCCCTGATTAGATTGAAAATATTTAGAAAAGAGAGACATGTTAACTAAGCAGTGCTTTCCTCACCTTATGAAAATTAAGAGTGTTTTCCTTTTAAAAAGACAGCCTGATTGACCACTAAGTTTATTTTCTCTTTCATTTTCAAAGCCCACTATCAGTAACTAATGTTTCCTGGCAGAATCCTCTTGGATGCTTTAGCTGACATTTTAAATGCAGCCTCAAAAACACAGCAGCACATCGAGGCACCAGACCATGCACCTCTATCTGGTCCTCCTTCAGTAAAGATACCCCTCTGAAATTATGTTTGCTGATCCATCCTTTATTCCTCATGGCACAGAAAAACACCTTCTAACAAATAAGAGTATATAGCTGCTTGTCTAAATTGGTGTAATTTGTGCCCAAAGAGAGCAGACATCTAACAAGTGACCTCAGCCATAATTTTAAAAATCTTGAGAGCATGTGCTCAGCTTTAAGTCTGTGTTTTCCACCACTATAGTGTTTAAAGCTAAGCTGGTGTTTACTTTAAAGTGCCTGCAATAATCAGGGCAAACAGCCTTGTGCCAGCCGCAGAGAATGAGTTCCACAGCCATCCCAAGCCAGGCAGTGCTTTACCAAAGGATGCTTTGTCTCACTGTTCCCCAAGGTGCAGAGGTGCAGCAGGATTTTACTTCTGGGTTGGAGAAGGGGAGAGGAGGGAAATTAGACCCCCATGTTTAGGCTGTAACCCAGGTTAAAGTCCAGCTGGGTGGAGTTTAAAAGGCCAGACTTGGGGGACTGAAAAGCTGCACCAGGAGAGGCAGCTTCAGTCAGACTCGTGTGCTGGGACTGGGTGGCCCCTGGCAGGCAGTAGTGGGGGTTTTGGTCCCTGTTGAGGGGTTCTGGAAGTTCCTCAGTTCCATGATGGCATGTTTTAGGAGGGTAAATTGAAAAAAAAAAAACAACAAACCCGAAACAAAGCAGAAGAAGGTCGAATTTTGCTTGGGAGAAGAGGGCTGGGAGGGGTCTGCCTGCCTGCTGCCTCCTGTACCAGGTGGAGCCTGCCTGGCTGCATGCTCTCCATCTCTTTTTCCTCAACTCTGCCCCTCACATTTATGTTCATTGGGGTATTATCTCCTTTTGCTGGAAATTAGGAATGTGGCATATGTAACAGCCAAACTGATCTCATGATAAATGCCTTCCTTTCTTCCGAAGGCATCATTACATGGTATTTCCGAATTGCCTTGCAGACTCACTCCCTGAGTGCATATCTGGCTACAGTAAGAACTGTAATTTGATTTTGCAAAGCATTTATTTGCCTAACCAGAGCCTGACTCATTCACCTCTTCTGAAGGTTAGTTTGCACCTCTTATGAAGGGTTTGTTCATTTTTCTTTCTTTGAATTTGCTGCAACTCAGAGTGTCCAGCTTGAGTATCATCATTTAAAATACTGCGTTCTGAGTTGTTTTGTTGCTTTTTCCCCCCAGCTCATCATTTACGGAAATCAGGAAGGACTGTAAAAACTGAGGACAGTAATGTCCCACCTCTGCTTCCCTGGGAACTCTTTCCTGCTGATTTGGCTCCAATGGCTGTCTCCTGGCTCTGTATTCAAACCCTGCCCCAGCTACAGTCCCAGGGTGTCTTGCAAAAAACTATTAGCAGCAGAAAAACATAATGCATAACCAAAGATTTTTCCGTGGAGTGGATTTGATGTTCGGCTGGCCCAGCTGGCACATAAAATACCTGCTGGTGTAGATGAGTTCTGGGATTGAAAAGGTCTGTTTTTTCCCCCTGGTTTGCAGTTTTCCCTGGCAAGAGAGCACTCAGACCTGCTGGAGGGGATGTAATTGTTGGTGAGGGCTGTGTGGTAGATCACCCACAGTCCCAGTAACAACACGAGGGCCAGGGATGTGCGATGTCGCATACAAATGCAGAGTCATGCCTCTTGCCTGGTAGAAGCCAGCAAAACAAGTGACAGGGTTGTGGAGATCTCCTGTGGCAGGTGAGAGCAAAGGGAAAAGCTTTTCATGCATCCCTCTCTGAGAGCGATCCTCACAGGGCAAAGTTTTAAATTTAGTTGGGTTTTTTCCTGAAAATTTCCATTCAAAGAAGGAACACAAACACAGGCTGAGGTTTTATGTACCCCCAGGGCTAGAAGAGCCTCTCACCCCAAGCAGGTTGCCTCACTGTTGTCAGTCCACCTGTTGAACCTGAATTCCTCTGGCCCCTATGTTCAGTGGCCCATTTTTTTTTATAAAACACAGAGCAGCACCCCAGAGGGTGTAATAACTGAACACTCTTCACTTCTTCAGACAGTGAGCATCTCAAATACTGATTTTACAAGTTGCCTGGAAAATATCAAGTTTTCAAGGGCCACTCAAGTGTTCATTATTTTGCCGGAATTAAAAGGACTGCGTGAGAGGGAAGCCTTCCCCGATTTCCATTTATTAGAGAGAGCAAGTTTACCTCCTTGTTTCCTAAATGTTTCCCTTCCTTTCCAGCAAACTCCACTCTTCAAAACACCTTTCTGCCAATGTAGTGGTGGATTTTATCGAGGCAGAGCATTGCAGAGGGTTAAGAGGAGAGTAGACAAAAAAGGTAAAAAGGAGGGAAATGGGGAGCTCTAAAACTGACCTGCTGGCGTTACGCTGCCGACATCTGCCAAACACATCTGCTACCTAACCCATCTCTATTCTAAGTTTCCCTCTGCCAAGCATCCCAAGGGAGTCCCTTCCTGGTGCACCCATTGCCACTGGCTGTCCTAGCCCATGCATTGTCACCTGCAGCCTGTCCCTATCTCTGCCCCACAGGACCATCCAATATTGGGAGTCTTCAGGCTCACCCTGACTGCCAAGGCTTTGAGGTTAGGAGGTGACACATCCTTGTCCCTACAGCCAGTCCAATGGGTTGGCCAGGTTTGGCTTTCTAAAGACACTTGACAGCTCACGGGGAAGTTTTCCTCTCCCTTCCCTGACACATTCAGATCTGGTGTGTGCAGAAGCTTTCCCTGGGCTAAACACAGGGCTAAGACCACATCAAGAACTGGGAACAGAAATGGGGGAAAGATGTTCTGGGAGATAAACTGGATACAGCAGCCATGAACAAACTAGTTAAACTGCCTGTGTCTTGTGTGCTGTCTGAAATACCAGCCCCACTTTTTTATTATGCTAGAACAGGTGAAATCTCTGCAGTTTAATGCCTTGAAACCAGGAGATTGTTACAATCTTCAAATTGCCTTTCATAGGTGGATTCCTTGCTGTTCTTGCCTTAGGTCCATTTGTTATTCACCTTCATTTTGGTTGAGGTGGTTTCATTATTTTAAGTTTTCACCCCCTTAAATGTTTTCATTTCACAGGTATCAGTATGTAGAGAACTGTTGGAGTAATTTCCTTTTGCCAGCCTAGAGCCTGGACGTGCCCATGTCAGGGAAGTCCCACAAATGCAGTGTTGGTCCATCTATCCCTTCCTGCCTCTGCCTATAGCTATGGAAGATGCTGTGATTTTGGGAGGGGGAGAGAAAGAAGTGGGGTAGGGTTGTCTTACCATGATGGCCTCGGCTTGCTTGGAGTCCAGCTCTGACACTGCCCTGCGGAAGCCTTTGGCTGCAGAGGTGGAGATGTTCGGGGTTGGCATCTTTGCTCTTCCACGAGCTCTGCTGTCTGCTTTCCAGCTCCTTGCCAGCTTTTTATAGGGCAGGGCTGACGTCAAAGACTCTTTCAAATCTTCTCTTCCCCTGCCACCTCCCCATCACCACCTCCCTCCTTTCTCCCCCTCAGGCTGAGAGGAGGAGGGGATGTGAAGGAGAGAAACGTGTCTGTCCCATTAAATCTAATCGCTACAAAGATTGCAGACACCCTGCCTTCACAGACCAGACAATCCCCCACCTGTTTGCCTGCATCCAAAAGATTTCTACTCTAATTTACCCCTCCTCTTCTTTCCCTCCCCCCTCCACTTCTGGATGGAGTTCATTCTCATTACATGTTTCAGTCCGACACATTTGCTTCCCCAGCTTGGGAGTTGCATGAAAGGATTTTGATCTGTAAAAGGATGAAATAAAAGGAAGGGAGAGATTTAGCCCTCTCCAGCCTTTTTTCCCCCGTTGTTTGCCTTGTCATGGAGGCAGTAAAGTAATAGGAAAATAACACTGATTCCCCCAAGGCAGCTGCGGGACTGGATGCTGTTCTCACGTATAAGGGAACTGGATGCTGTTCTCCCCGTGCCCTGACAATGCTGTGCCTTTCAGGCCTCCCCCAACACCTAAGATCTTGATTTGGCCATGTCACTCTGACAGCTGGAGGGCAGAATCTCTGTCCTCAGAAATGAAAAAGGCTTTAGAGGAAATAACCCGGAAAACCCCTCTCAGTCCTGCCTTCTCAAGGGTTTTGCTCCTCTTGCAGTAATTCATAAGAGACCAAATGCCTGAGTACAGATGGGGCTGTGACAGTGGGGGACAGCTCAGACCCACCCCAGGGTCTCTGCTGTGAGTAAAACTGGTGTTTTTCTCTGATTAGATTTGCAGCTGCTGTCCCACCCAAATAAGTGCTGCAGAAAGGCATGGCCATGCTTTGTGTGAGCCACCACCATCCTGGTGACAGGCCACCGACTGGCACAAATCCCTCTGGCAGGGAAGCCGATGGCATTTCACCAGCTGACTGCCGGAGATCTCACCCACAACCTTTCTGACCACAACATTGGCATCTGGTTGGGGTTGGTGGTTCATCCTTCACAAAGCAGGACTGCTGAGTTCTTGCCAGCCTGCTGATGACTTTTGCAGTGCCAAAAGCTCTGGAGGATCAACAACCCACTGACCTCCTTGAGGATGCAAAGCTGTTGATGTTTGCCAAACAGCACGGAGCAGACAGTGTGACCGACACTGCCGGCCCCATCAAGCTTGGGAAGCTGGTTGGTAGGAGTTCAAGCTGAAGTAAGTAGTTGGCAGCAGCTAAAGATCGGTGCAGTAGTGAGACAAAATTGATTTTAAGTCATGTGGAGCATCTTCTCTTATTGCACGTGCTGAGGGAACTCTGCTGCTCAGTACAGTAGAAACCAGAGGAAGGAGTTAAGCAGCAATTTGGGTTCATCTCTCCCCAACTTCTGTGTCCTCCCATGTGGTATCACCTCACACGCTGAGAACAGCCCTTGTTTTTGCTTTAATTTCATCCTTAATCTCCCCTGAGTCTCCTAAACTGTCTATTTGCTCTCTACTAAACCCCGGATGCTTAAAACACAAGATAAAACCACACCTTACTGATGGGGGTAATGCTGCCTGGCGTTGCAAGGTTTTCTGAGAAAACATTTTGGGGCCAGGTTCCAAGACACTCCAGTGCCCAGCAGCCTGTCAAGGGGCAGCATGGCAGGCTCAGTCACCTCCTATTTGCTCTAGTGGCTTTGGGGACCCTCTTACTGGGGGTTACAAATTTGCACGGTCCTACGGTTGCTTTATTTTTGTGCTGCAGGCTGAGGTGAACCACGGTCACTGGTCAGGCTGGGGTGCCAGGAACGTGGCTCTGAAGACTTGGAAGGAAACAGGATCAACTTCAAAAGAGGCCACAAAAATAAAGCTCATGTATTTTTCATGGTAGGCACCAGTGAGACCTCAGTGGGGATTCTGTAACTCCATTAATGCCAGTAAAGTTAACATACAAAGAGGGCAAAGGACACGGCTCTTGCTCACAGTCTAAGGTGAAGCTGCAAAGGTATTAAGGATGAAAAGCTGTAGTTAGGCTGAGTACTCTAGAAATGTTTAGTTAAAACTATTCAGAGACTTTGCTACTATAATACACTGTTAAAAAGAAGCGTTGTCAATGAAGTGCCTTGCAAAGACTGGGCGAGCTTTGCTGGGATTTCATTTGGAAAGGAAAAAGGGATTTGGGTAGGAGGAGAGTTACAAGAATTGCTTTTTCATATATTTACCAAATCAAGTTTTAACTGTGGATGAATTATTCTGGCTTGCACTACATTTAAAACAGCATGTAGAATATGGAATTACAACATTTTTTGTTGGCATTTTCAGTTCAATTAAAGAACAAAGACAAATTAATTGATTGTTTTAATCCCTTTTCCCTCAAGCTGTTTTCTTACCTTAAAATTAAAAAGAGAAATAATTTTGCTAGACTATTATTTTTGGGAACTGACTTAGTTTAAATGTCTCTTTAGAGCAGTACTTGCCAGTGATGACAAACCTAAAATCAGCCATCACAGCAAGTTCCAGTTGTCCTGATCTGTAATAAATTTGCTAAGAGGATAGCCTTAAAATGTCAGTTGATGTAAAGAATTGAGAAAATTGGCAACATAATAAATATGGGAACAGAACGAACCACTCAGCCTTCCTGCAGGCTGTAACCTCTTCGGAGATCACATATGAAAGCTCTTCTGACAAGTAAAGGCTTTAAAATGTGCCGATAACATCAGACAAGTTTTCAAGATTATTGTCGTGTGAGTAGATGGAATTTCTTTGAATATATTTTCTGTTTTCCCCTTTTGTCTCATTACATATTGTTACTCCCCTTGTGAAATCCTGTACTTTATTTAAGATCATCTGTTCTTCTGCTTAGTTATCTCATCCCAAAGCCCTTGCTTTTTAATCCTTTGTCTTCCTACTGTTGGCAAATTAGGCACACAATGCTTTTCTTCTTTAAGCCCTGCTAATCTGCCCCTTCCACCCCTGTCTGGTGATGAGAGCCCTGCATTGTATGGAAATGTTCTCCAGCATGGAAGCTCCACGTAGACGAAGTTCTGCTTTCCATGCAACTGAGGGCAAAACTTCCAGATTGCTATGAGGGATGGTAAGAATTTCTCTCTCTGGTAAGAGTGGAAAATCAGGTTGGTTCTTCTGTCCCAGAGGAGCTGACAGAGGAGGGGACCTGCGAGAAACCATGTGATAGCAGGTCCTCCTTTAGGGCAGCAAGGTGTGTAGATGTCCTTCAGAGCAATTATCAGCACAGCTGCAAAAGCACAGGCATTACTTTTTCTCAGACAGTCCAGTACAAAACTGTTCAACATATTTTCCAACTGTGTCCTTTGCAGGCAAATTCCCATCTTTTTGGAAGCCGAGATTTTTCATCTCTTCGTGTGTCTACATCTCTGTAAACCACCTGCTTGGGCCCATATTTAAGTTCTACTGATATCAAACATGACTTTTGGGGGGGTGTAAGCCTATTTGGTTAAATCACGCCAGGCTTGTCTCAGCTTTTGTGGTGTTTGACTAATTACCAGATTTGCTAATAGGGAAGAGGAGCCTTTAGGAAGATTTACAAAGGAAATACGGCAGATGGATGAGTCTTCATCATTGCTTTGTTTCTCATACTCCAACCACATGACCATCCTTGAATGTGTGTGGGAGCCATGTGTATCCAGCTGTGTGTTATAAGGCATTAATCTGACATAAAGCAGCCACAGCAAACACAGTTGGACACTATTTCACTGCACTAGTCCCCAGACAGAAAAACCCATAAACTGGGCTGCTCTGACTGCTTCCCTCATGGGTGAAGCAGACCCAAAAAGAATCCAGGAATGGCATTAAGGTGCAAAGCACTGCTGGTCCTCTGGAGGCTCATTTCACCTGCCACTGGATGTGGGACTGGTGGTGCAGAAATAAAAACAAGATATTAATATTTGTGGCTGGATCCACACGGTCAGTTTGTGCATCCTCAGGCATTGTTTACAGTAATCACCATTTCTGAGCACCTCAGGCATGGGGATGAAGGGAAAACCCCACGTGCCAAACTGCTGTCCCTCATTGTGGGGAGCTGGAGAGATCTCCATGAACCAACCTGCAGTCTTGATGAGAGTCCCAGGGTGAACCAGTGGCAAAGGCGCTTGGCAAGGGGTGGAGGGTCTCTTTGGTGGGCTAGGGAGCTGCAGGGACAGGCTTTGTGCTGCGACAGTGCCCCAGCAAGGCCCAAAGAAAGGGACAGTGTACTCTGATGTGAAGGCGAGCTGCCATCTCCTGTCACAGCCAAGGAAATCTTGATAGGCCTGAGGGGTACCCAGGCCCCCATGCTGCTTGTTTTTCCACCCGCTTGTTCTCTCTCTCTCTTCCCCTCCACAGCATGAATAATTACAGTCTGCCATAATTTTGAAGCAATTATAGGGGGGTTAGACAGCTCCATCAGGAGACGTTTTTTCCTCTTCTCCCTTCACAGCTCCATTCAACATCCCCAAGTGCCACAAAGGAGTTTAATAACCCATAATGACACCTCAGGCCTCCACATCATTGTGGCCTCTCTAAGACTGGGCCAGCATCAGGAGGCAAAAAAAAAAGAGATAATTAAAATCCTCACCTCCCTCTTAACTTCACAGCCTCCTATTATCTAGAAAATACGGACTTCTGTGCTCACGCTCTCTCATGACGGATGAGCCCTGGGGAAGGGGGGCTGCAAGCAGCAGTGATGTGCTAACTCTCCAGTCAGGGCAGCGAGATGTTTTGTGCCACCCTGGGAGAAAAGCTGTGCCATTCCCTCTGCTGCAGACGCAACCTCTGGGACGTGATGGGTCTCTGTGCAGGGGTTGTTCTTCCAAGGCAAAATCAAAAGAGTCAACTATGCTAAAAAAAACAACAACAACAAAAAAAGCAGAATCTACACTTCCTTGGAGATCATGGAGTAGGGCTATGCAATCTCCTCCAAAGACTTTTTGCCTCGGTGTGTGCCAGTACCTCTTCACAATGTAGTGTGAAAATGCAGGAGAGATCTGCTCCACAGATGCTAACCAGTGGCTTAAGGACCAAGGCCAATACCCTCAGCAGCAAAATGGAAATATCTGTGTCAGAGAGTTCACATTTCATAAAGCCAGATTAGCCCTTAGCCAAACCTGAGAATATTCCTGCAACTCACAAAAAACATCCTTCTGCCCCCTGTTTTGAAGGATGGGACCAGTTGGTCTCATAACTCTGTTTCCATCATGTTGCTCAAGTCTTGTCTCAAAACCCATTGAATCTCCACTCACTGCACAGCAATGAAAATAGAATTCTGGGAGGTTTTTGCAGCAATCAACTTTTCTGAGAAAAACAACCTGATTTCCAGCAAAATAGTGAATTTTCTGGGGAAAGGGTTTTAAAAGGGAATGGAGGCTACCTGGATGGAGGGGTAAGACAGCATCTTCCCAGGAACTGAGAATTTAGCCCTGAGTTTTCAGAAGCAAACCTAGCTCTCTGTTTTGGAAAATGGACCTGGAACAGGTGAGTGAAAATTCAGAAATATTGTATTGATGATTCACCTGCCGCTGCAGAACCCAAAACAACCATCTTGTCTCAGATCAATGGGGAAGCACTTAGGAGCAATTTTCTCTCTGGAAATGTGGGCAGCAAGCAGAGAGTCAGGAGCAGGTGGCAGAATATAATGCACATCTCTTGGAACGTGCCATTTTGCGGTGTTATAAAATTAATTGACAACGTCTCTGGCCCACTGTATTTCAACTTGTGGACAATTTCTTTAACAAGATCATCAGGGAACGTCATCTTTGTGCAGAAAGGTAATTTATCTGTATTGCAACAGATTTTCTGCCCTACTAATACTTCTGATTTTAGTATAAGTCTATGACACCAAAAATTTTACTCCCAGTTCCTGGAATTGGCTTTCTTTAAAAAATTAAATGCAACCCTTTTGAGAAGTGAGGAAAGATTGAAGAGGATTCTAGGAGCTCCCAGAAAGGTGGAAAAACCTTCAAGAAACAATAATTATCATATGGATGTCTGGCACAGAATTTTTGAACATTGATTTTGACAATTAACTTGCTTTTTTCCCTGAAAAAAATGGTTGTGCAGGTAAAGAGCAGCCAGAAAACATCCAAAACATTATGACAAGAAGAATCAAATGTCCACCACTAATTCTATTGCCAACAACAAACACAGAAAGCAGGGACTGCCTTTCTGACAGCTCAGCTCATGGCCGTGGGCAAGTCATTTGACTCACTGCTTCATTTCCTGCCTTCTGCCACCAGGCTGGTAATTGCTGTGACCTTCATCTGTGAAGAACCAGTTAATGGTGGGCAAGACATGCAGAAATCAATAGAAATATTTGGCTCTCGCATCCTTTCATTCCTCTCACCTAATATCTGGTTGTCCATTAGGTCTTTGCATCGCTCAATACATATGGAAAAGGGACTCGTGCTACTGTTTATTTTTCTCCAGACCCTTGGAAGTCCCAGCACTCAGAGGTTTGCAGCAACCTCAATCCTCCAACTCTTCCCGTAGATGAAAAGAGAAAGTTAAGGACATGTCCCCATTTTATTGCCAGGTACATTAAGTTCCAGTCCTTCTGAATTCATTTCTGAAAGCTGGCTTTGGGGAGCTTAGTCTCTTCACGGCTGGTGACCATGGTGTCTGGCATGTTTAACCTTCTTGCTCATTCACCCACGCCATGGAGTAACACAGAATTTCTATAACTCAAAGCAGCATCAGAAAGGAGAAAGACAAGCCTTGGTGAGGGATCCAAAGCAAGTTCTCATTGCACTTTCAGAAGGAAACCCTTCACTGTGTGTTGGAGTGGTCTGAGCATGGCCAAAGCTGGTGACATGGGACCTGAAGAGACTTTGGCCCATGGTCACCTGTGGCTTAAGACCTGCACTGCAAGGCTGCACAGTGCAGCTGGGTTGGGTCTTCACCCCATATCTGCTCTTGATCCCTTCATCTGAGTGTTGTTTCCCTCTCAGTTTCTTGGCCCCCCACCCCTGCATCTCCAGCTATGGAAGCAAATGATGCTAGAAGGAGTCAAGGGTTTTCCATCAGTGCTTTGTCAGTGTTTGCCCAACACAATTCTTTTTCATGAACATGTAACTTCTTTGACATAGATACATCTTCCTCCCTCTCCTCTTACCTCCTTTCTCATCTTCTGTAACAACAGCTCCAGGTCAGCAAGGTGGACCAGCAAAATGCATCTCAGTGCTACTTCCATGTGAACAGCAAATCGTCCACTTCTTACCCAGTCGGTTCCCTCTCTCCTCAGGCACTGGAAGATAAAAACCATCCACCTGTCAAACAAAAGGTCTGATGTGATTTTAGCATTACGTGTCACACAAAGGGTCTCAGCCCTATGAAAATGTCACCATATTGACTTCAAACAAACGTTTATTCATTGTTCTGTTTATACACAGAAAGACGTTTTGTATTCAGCGTAGAACAGATGAGATTTATTACAAAGACACAGCCAGTTCTCTACTGGAAATTATCATCATCATTTCAAGTGAAGTCAGTGCTTTCTACTGATTCACATCTGCTCAGGATCTCATCTGTTATTCCTAACAGGTAGCCATCAAGTAAATAAATACATGGAAAAGAGCATGAGAAAATATTTTCCTCTCCTTTTCAGAGGATGAATGTGAATGTAAATGTATCATCCATGGCAAGGTTCATTCCACCCAGCAGGCTTAAGAGGATGACTCATCAAAGCCCTGTGCTTCTCTTCTGGATCTTCAAGGTGTATCAACAATGTTTTATTGATTCACCGTCATGGAAAGTAAAGAAAGAAAAGAGTCTGGGATCTCTACTGGAACAATACACATGACTTCAGTACTTCTGCCATTAATCTACTGGGATGACGCAATGGAAAAGCATCTATGAGATTACTTTTCCAATCCTCCCAAGTGGTGGGACTGTCAACTACACACACAGATCCCTATGAATCTTTAGATTCATACCAGTCTTAGTGGAGAACAAAAAGATAAATAGCTGAAAGTTAGGCAAAGAAGAAATGTTCAAGTCAGCAGCAGGACGTGTATTTTTAATAATGATGGTAAGCAAGCCAAATGGGCATTGGGAATGTCATGTTCCCCTTTGCCTGAGGTGTCCTAACCAGAACAGGTACCTTGAAGGCTGTATCTGAGACAGAGCAGGGTAAGACCAATGGGTATGGAAAGCCCACGCGCTGTGCAGGAGGAGATACGGCTGTGATGACCTATAGCCACAAGGCACAAAGCTGGAACAGCGGTACCTACTGCCCTGAGCCAGGAAGCCCCAGGAAGGCAAGGGAGAACCCTCCCAAAACCCACCAGCACTGTATGGCTGAGGTCCTTCCACCTTGCACCTGGCCAAGACTGGTCTCAGAAACCTCACATTTTTCATGAGAAAAGACAGGTAACAATATATCATCCCTTCAGAGGAAGTCATTGGCCTTTCCCTGCATACCAGCTGGGAAAATTCATCTCTCTGCATCACTTAATGTGGTAGAAATTACGTGGTTTGAGTGCTCATCCCTTCCCTTTTCCCTACTGGTGCTGGCAGTGCCTGCATCAGGAGGTTTAATAGTACTTTCACTTATTTAATTTACATCAGGGACGTGCTGGATGGCAATGAGGTGGGATGGTCCAGGAGGAAAAACACTACAGAGAAGAGGCTAAAAACTCCCCGGATCTTCATTGTTCTGTCTCCCTTCTCATTCCTACTTCCGAAACATCACCAGAAGCAAATAAATACCTTTATAGGGAGAGGCAGGATGTGATTTTTTCCTCTTTCTCATATTGCTTCCCTGCCTCTCCTGTGGGTTTGCCTTCCCCCACCTCTCTGTTCCCTTCCTCCCTACCTTCATCTGACCTGAGCAGCAGCAGAAGCCTGATCATAGCCTGAAGGGATTTGCCTTGTGCCTTTAGTGGGATGGAGTTTGGTTTTCCTTATCTGTCCCCGGTAGGGCCATGTGTTTTTTCTCTGCTTCCCCTCCCTACAGATGCATTCTGAGGGCAGCAAGAGACATGGGGTCCTTGTAAGTGCCTTATGATAATTGTAGAGCAGCGACTGCTCTGAAAATCTAAATTCCTCCCTGACATTTCCAGTCTAAAGCTCCCACTGACTCAGCTGCTGCTTGTGATATTTAAACAAGGATTATCTCCTTTTTTATTCTTTTTCTTTTTTGATAATGGGATGGCAGAAGGTTAGTTTAACACTTTCCTATGGTTGGTTTGGCTGTTACAGATCCCATGCTCTTCAGGAATGTAACCAAACCTCTGCTTCCCAAGTCACTCATTTGGCATAACTGGGAGGATCAAAGGCTCCTGTCATAAAAAACACGGATCTTTCCCTGGATTGTCATCTTTTCCAAATTTTCCTTCAGCATGACCTTTAGCATACCACAAAATTTACTGCTTTGGGTGCAAAAGGCCTCATCCCATTGGCTTCAGCACAACTGCACCTAACATCCTTCCAGGTCCCCAAACATGCCATCTTACACCAGTTTTCTGTAGACTAGAACAGATTTCATTTCATAGGGATGCTGAGAACCATCTCTACAAAGGAGCCTCAAAGAAATGTCAGGGCACTTTTTGACCCCCCAAGAGACAAAAGTGCAGCATCGCTAGGGGAACAATGAGAGCTCTCCAGGAACTACCTGGCAGGCAAGGGACAGCACAGCAAGTAAGTGATACCACATCCACTCGCACATTAAAATACTTCAAAAAGATATCCAAAATGCAGAAAGCTGGTCCCCTTCATGACAGCACAAAAGAGACACCCAGCCCCACCTCTTGATCCACCCCAAGTAAGCCCTCAATGTCCTAAAGGATGCTCTGAAGTGCATAGGCTTTGGAAGACTGCCATGGGGGTCATTCCCTCGGGGCTGCAGGATGCTGCAGACTCCTCTCCAGCACTCAGAAATGGGAGCAGGATCAATGTGGCCAATAACCTGTTATTATGGCATGGTCTGAGTCAGAGCAGCCCTTCTAGTGTCCTGCCATTAGCCGGAGGTTTATTCCTGAAACTGACTGAGAAACTGGTGAGGATGGGGTGAGGAGGAATCAAGCGGAGAAGATGAGGGGGCCTAGAGTGGGATGCAATCCCAGCACCACGTGTAAGACCAGCTTCCTTCCCTTGTACTGGCATTTTGCAAATGCTGAACAAAATACAAGCAGTCCTTTCCACTTTTCAAGGAGATGAAAGGGTTAGGAGGTGGGGAGGGGGCTTTCCCACACCCCATTGTGGAGGTTAGGGTGGGGTGGACTAGACAAATTAAAGCGGTGCAGATGTGCTTGAAAACATGGAAGAGGTGGGCACATGGCCATGGTCTGGACCCAGTGAGGCTGAGGAAGGGAGCGAGGCTCTGCCTTTGCACATGCTGTCCATAGCACTGACAGTGGAACTGGGTGTGCCGGGGCCCTGATGTCTCACCATATTCCCTATCGCGCTGCTGCACTCAGGCAGAGCAAACATCCCTAAATGGAGCTGTTCCCCCTGCACTGCCAATAAGCAAAGCGGGCCAGGAGAGGGGACAGCAGCCTGTTTTTCCCCATGTTTCATGATGTAAAGCTGCTTTTCAGCCCTGGCAGCTCCTGAATAAGGCTTCTGTTAAGCCCCTGTTTGACCAGCACCAGCACTGTTTGGAATGCATCCCTGCTGGGGGAGGACAACACCTTGGGGCATCTTAAATAAGCAAATGGTGTGGCTTCCCTGTCTGTTTTGGGTCACCATCCCATCCTTGTCACCTCCCCCCCCAGTGCCAGACCTTTCTCACATGGACTCAGGGACATCATCCAGGGCAGGGGCAACACAGGCCGTGCCACACCTGGGATGGGCAGAACACCTGGTCTCCTTCTTGTGGTCCCTCCCAGACTGAGCACCTATTTCCACTCAGTGGGTGTCTCTATGGCAGTTTGCAGCTGCCAGGCAGTGGAGATCATGGCTGAAATGTAATGCTGCTCCCTGGTTTACTCCTTGAGGATAAAACTCCAGAGAAGGAGTGTTCTTCTCTTCCAGTACAGCTTGGGGAGCCAGCAGTGGGATACGGTTGTGCACTGGCTGTGCACAAGACCTCCTCTCCTGGCATGCTTCTCCCAGCTAGAGAGGACCAGGCAGCCACCACACCATGGTCAAAGCAGTGAAACTTTATCACAGAGAGATAATGGGGGCCTGAGTGCAGGGATGAGACCATTTACCCTTAGCATATCCTTCCCAGCTTCTTCTTGTCACAAATTGACATCTCCATCTGGACCAGATCTATTTGAAAGGCCTTCTGTGCAAGAAGTTCTTAGAGCATGTTCGGGGCTAGTCAGGTGAGAAGGTGTTTAGAATTTCTCTATCAGGGAAATCCATGCTCGAAGTTGGAAAACGTGTGGCATGTAGTTCCCACTGCTCCCTTTTTGATCACCTCTACAGACCCAAAAAGTATCTGGAGGACTCCTCATTCCTGGGAAGGACTTAAAAATTAGAATCAAAATGAGGTTATCCTCCATTCCCCAGGTGACATGTGACACACTGGATGGCCAGATGGCCATGGTGCCCTTCCAAAGGACCTTTACAGGCTGAAGAAGTGGTCAGCTCCAGCAAGTGACAGTGCAAAGTCCTGCAGGGGAATAATCCCACACACCAGCACATACTGGGGGCCAGCTGTCTGGAAAGAAGCTTTGCACAAAAGGCCCTAGAGGTACTGGTGGGCCCAGCTGAACCCCGTCCCACGCAGCTGCTCTGCCTTAGCAGGGAACAGAACCAGGCAATCTTGAGATCCCTTCCACCTCAACCACTCTGCCATTCTGGGATCATCAGTGGAGAGAATAGAAAAGAAAAAAAACACAGTACCTTTTTAAAAAGATCCTCTTCAAAAGCCCACCTGAAACAATCCCTCCCCCAAAAAATTTGAAAAACCCAAAAGCCAACAAAATAAAACAACGAAAAAAGAGTCTCCTTCCCTCTAGCTGGTCAACACACTTTTCAGTTTGCTGGGAAAATTTTTATATAAGGATCGCTTAATGCCCTTGTTAATAATATGACACCTCACTACCTTCTTCTGATTGCCATGACATGTCAGAGTTGCTTCCGGATCACTCATGGGCTTCTGTGCTCAGTGCCATTGGGTCCCCAGTGCCCATGGGGCAGTAGTGAGCTGTGGAGATGGACTCTTGGCAGGGCCAAGCGAGCAGGGGAACAGGGAACAGGCTGCTGCTTGTGACGTGCCTGGTGGCCTGTCATGTCCACTGGCACAGAGTGACTCAGTGCTCCAGGCTGGCCCCACGCTGCGTCACAGCCAGGGAGTCTTCCCCCACATCCTGCAGCCGTGATTAGCACAGGTGGACTGGGACAAATGGTGGCTCATGTGTTTCGTCAGAAGGTGGCTGTTATTTGTCCATCACTGCAAAGGCTTTGGAGTTCCTAGAACAGGAGGGTGCTGCATTTCTGTTCAACAGTAGCATGAAAAGTCATATTCATACCCTTTCTAAGGCTCTTCTGTAATCATGACACAATGCACTGCTCCCTTCCCTGTCTCCCATAATGGACACCTGCTCCATCGGGCCTCCAACACAGGGTACGTAAAACAGACTGTTTCTCAGTGATGCCTCACCAGCTCTCATGATCTCTGTTATTCTCCTGTCTCACTGTAGGTGGTAGGATTGACCATGGACAGGTCAGTCTCTGGGCTTCTACTCTTGCTAGCAAGGCCTGAAAAGCAGGCCGGCTTCTCCCAGAGCCCATAGCTGTGCAGGATATACATTTCTGCCCACATCCCCATGTGCAGGGCTGAAAGAAACTCCATTCTTGTGTTTCTTGAGAACTGGTGGACTAGAGAAGTCTGCAAGATGGTCTTGAACCTGAAATCTCTTTCTGAGGGCCAACTTGCCCTAAAATAGTAGGTAAAGCTGGTGTAGAAACCTACTGTGTTTATTTTGTATGCGAATCAGATATAAAGTCCCATAGCCATGTCCACCCCACCTTTTGGTCAGTGCTATGAAAACTCCGTTAGGTCTCAAAGAGCTGTAATCAGAGATGCATCCGGAAGGAAATGAAATCCAAACCATCCTCTCAGCTCCCCTGACTCACCATCCACAAAAGAAATTGGTCAAAAGTGTTCCTTATGCTGCAAGTTTCTCCTTACCCTTTCCCTGGAGCCTTCCCTCTGCCCCAGGTTGCTGGTGGTCAGCCAGGAATTAAACTGGGAGGCTGAAGGACGGAGCTGCTCCCGAGGCCCTCATGCCTGGCAAGGCAGGCAAGCTCTGCCTTGATATGGAGAACATATCAAAGGAAGATTGCAAAACTTTGGCAGCACTCAGGTGTGCTCCTCTCCTCCTTTCCACTGACAGATTCTTCTTACAAACCAGAAGATGACCATAAAGAAGAGGTTTCCTGAAACAAGAGGGACTTGGAACAGCTTTCTGCCTTTCAGTAAACATTCATCTGTTTAATGGGTGGAGATGGGCAGGAGGGAGCCTGAAATCTCATTCCCCTGTTGAATTTCCAGGAAGCCAGGCATGCTGAGCCCAGCCGGATGCACAGCCCAAGCCCACAGAAACCTCCTGTCCCTCGTCTGCTTATGACAGCATGTTTGCTCCCCTCTTTCTCCCTTGTTTTCACCCTTTTGATGGGATCTTTTGATGGGATCCTGCTTCACTTCAGGGTGACTGTCTATAATCTCTGGGAACGGGCATCTGCCTCACCCTTCCCATCAGCCCCACCTGCAGCCCAGGGATATATCTTGACAGCAGACAAGGAACAGCTCCAAAGACGAGCACGTCCCATGCTAGGGCAGGGCTTGCCACCTCCCCTCTCCCGTTCTCCACATTCAAAACCCAGGCCACCCAAAGCCGTTTCAGTTCAGACACCTGTTTTGAAGTGACTGCTCTGGGCCTGATTTTTGGAAAAGCTGGACACTCAGGTAACTTTTGAAAAATTATCTGTCTGCAGTGAAAAATGGGGCCAAACGCTTCACGTGAAATTCTTTCTAAAAGGTCTTAAACCCCCTGTTCCTTGTAATGTATTTTTTAAACCTGCTTTTTCCTTTTTTTTCTCTGTTGTTACTACTTTCCCTATAAGTGGAGGCATGAGTCAGTTTTGCCTCACTGCATTTCTTGTCAGCATTAAATAGTGACCTGCTGAAGTGGCTCAGGGATGTGCTGGCATTTTTCAGCCTTTGATTAGGTAGCAGTTCACTTGCAGATGCTGAAGAGCACTTAAGCACTGTGGTTGGCAGGAGACAGGGAGGGGCGAGGGAAGGGTAATTGAGGGTTTAGACAGTGCTTGGCTCTGTGAGACACCTACCATCAAACTCAGGCAGGGCTATTGATCGGCCTCTCAAGTGGTCTGCCTCTCCTATTAGCACTGCCTTCGGCAAGGCACAGGGTGTTGAAGAGGTATAGATTTTTGGTTGTGCTTTGTAGTGACACCGGACAGGTGGAATTGGGAGGCACAAGAAAATAGCAGGACATGATCTCTTTATGGGGAAAAAGACAGGGTTGTTGCCCCAGTGGAAAGGCAGAGCTTGGTGGTACCATCTCCTTGAGGGTAGCAGTGCATCCAAGCTGGTCTGGGACAGTTCCACAGTAAATCCCTCTCAAATAATCTAGTCTTAATTGAAAGTACCTCAGATTACAGACTGAAATATTTTCTATTTAGGGAGATGAGAAGTTAAAATGCAAAGGGGAATTAGTCGTGCAGTTTTAAACCCTGCAAAAGAAAGCACACTTGGTAAAAAAGAGGATGGCAATCTCTCTGGCCAAGGCTGTTTGATATCTCAACCATGGGTCTGAAACAAAATGGTGGTGGCTGATAAACTTTACAGATAGGAATGACCTGGTGGTGCAGTGAATGCTGAGAAGTCCGTAGTTTTCAGTGTAGTGTTTTAAGGTGGAAAACAGATTAAAAAAACATTAAACCTGTGCAAGACAGGGATGATCTGTACATGTCTGTGGCTATCAGGATGGCATGGGCTGTGATGAACGAGTGACTTCCTAGCAGGGTGCCCCATGAGGGCTGCAAGGTGCGGATAAAGGAGCCGGGCTGGGAAGGTGCCATCCCAGCAGTGAGGAGACCCTCACTAGAACAGTCTTGCTCCTGTGAACTGCTTCCCCTGACGGGTACCCCCAGCCTGGTGTGAGGACAAGGAGGCTGTGCGAGTAGTCCGTGATCTCTTCGGGGCTCCACCTGCACCTGCACCAGGAGTTGCTGGACAAAACCAGGGGCACCTTAGAGACAGATGAAGCACTGCTCTGCTGCTGTTTCACCCTGGGGAAGGCGAAGGAGGGGCCGGAGTTTCGGGGGGTGCGGTTCCGGGAGGTCTCGGTGCTCCGCGGGGCCGTGCGGGGCGGGAGCAGCAGCGCAGTGCGGCAGCAGCGCACCGGGCGGCGCTGCGGATCCGCCGGCAGCCCCGGCGTCCCGCCCTAGCACCCACCCCTCCTTGCTCGCCGGCATCCCGCCCTCGACCCCTCCCTGATCCTTGGCATCCCGCCCTCGCACTCCTCCTTGCTCCACGGTATCCCGCTCTCGCACCCCTCCTTGCTCTACGTTATCCCACCCTCGCACCCCCCCCGCTCCCTGGTTTTGGCTCTGCAGGCAGACTCACTGCTCCCCCCTCACCCAGTGACAGCAAACGCGAGCCCCTCTGCCAAAAGAGCGACACTCAGCGCAACGGGCAGTGACAGCCCAAGTGGCAACATCTGGGTCTCCCTGTTTTGGGGCTGCGGCTGTTCTTGTGTCAGTGGCAGGGTGCAGCTGCAAAGCCCCTCTCCAGGCCCCCAGCAGCCCACAGCCGAAGCACTTCATGGTTTACTGCAAGATATAAAGACATGGCTTTTTTCATTTGAATGTACATGCTGCAAACTGGCCATGAAGATGATTAGAGGGCTGGAATGCCTCTTCTATGGAAACAGGCTGAGAGAGTTGGGCTGAGAGAGTTCAGCGTGGAGAAGAGGAAGCTCCAGGGCGACCCTGGAGCAGCCCCTCAGTCCCTAAAGGTAACCTACAAAAAGGCTGGAGAGGGACTTTTTACAAGAGAATGTAGTGAGAGGACAAGGAGGTCAATGGCTTTAGACTGAGAGACAGCAGGTTTGGATGAGCTATTAGGAAAAAATTGTTTGCTGTGAGGGTGGTGAGGCACTGGAACAGGTTGCCCGGGGAAGTTGTGGACTGCCTATGCCTGGAAGTGTTCGAGGCCAAGTTGGATGGGGTTTTAAGCAATCTGATCTAGTGGGAGGTGTCCGTGCCTATGGCAGGGGGGCTGGAACTAGTTGATCTTTAAGACCTCATTCCAACACGAACTATTCTATGATTCTATGAAATGCCTTAGGGCCCAGATTGCACTTGCAGTAATATTTTTGTGGGGGAAATAACCCAAGGAATGAGCTTCTTACTTAAAAAGTGACAGACTTCTAAACTATGACGCAAAGCTTTGGTAAACCTATGGCAGACTCCTGAGGTTGAAGTGATCTTCAATTTGTGACAATCTGCCTTAAAATCACTGAGGAATTTTAATCTGAATTAATTTTAACCAAAATTCCTATAAAATTTGGCTCTTTTCTTTCTGCTCCCTGTCCAGCCTGCCCAGGCATCCCATGCCGTTGCTGGGCTCTGTTTTCTCCTGATCAATGGAAACCAGCAGAGACATGGGAGCACACAGCTGACAAGATATTCAAGAAGGTATTCGGGCAATGATTTGCAGCAGTCCCTCCCCTGGATGCTCAGTGACCTCTCCATTAGCCTTGAAATGGAAGATGAGATTTTTTTGCAGTGAACAGATCTCATCGTAGCAGCCTGGCTCCCTCTTCTCTCTTGGAGCAGGTGGCTTTGAGGGACTGAGACATGAGAGTCAGCAGTTTAGGAGGTGGGCACCCATGGCCATGTCTCAGACATCCCTCACCCCTGAGCAGAGCTGCTGTTGCTGCTGTTTTGACACTGGTTGGGCACTGCCCTGAGGAGGACCTCCTTGACAGGCCACAGGAGAGCATTCCTGATCAGGGCACATCCCCAAAGGACATGTTAGTGACAGCCATGAGCCATTCCCATCTACTCCTCTTCTCTCTTGATGCTTCCAGCCCTTTGCAACCTACTCTTCTACCCTCTGAATCCCAAGAAAAAGAAGTCTTTGCCTGGGACATGGATATTCATGGTTTCTGCTCTCTTTGGGACTTCGTGGCTGCAGCAGCTCCCTCTGCCAGCACAGAGGAACTGTATGGTGTTTTGCAAACATGCTAGGCAGATGCACCCACCCAAGAGGGCACCTTTACTGCCACAATGCTGGCTTCAAAGATTTTGGGGCTTTTAAAGGTGCTTAAAAGTTTTCAAGGCTGTCTTGAGGGTTTGGATTTCAACTTCAGCAGTCAGATTTAGCCATGTGCCCCTTTTTTTCCACACCATTCTTACCACTTCAGGATTAGAACCTTTCTCATGTACGGATGTATTTCTCAGCCCTTGTTACTGAGCCCTCCTGTTCCTTGCTGGCTGCAGTGTTTTCCAGTTTCAGACTAAGTGCTTGAAGGGTTATAGGAATCCCCACTGTCATTTCAGGCAGGCAGGCAGCTTCACCAGGCTGTGGCAGGCACAGGCTGCTTCTCTGCCTCTGCATTTCTGCTGCTGAGCTATGGGAGGAATGCAGCCCCTCTTGTGAGAAGTGACTTGCAGGTACGTGAGGTGGGAGGCAAGGCAGGGAATCAAGACAGGAAAAACTATGTCAAGTTTGCTGCAATTGAGAAGGTGTCACGGTCCTTTCTGCCAAACAGAAAAGCCTGTGGGTCCCTTGTCACACACCCAGGAGAGGGGACAAATGTTTCCACCAGGTCTCAGCTTCAGCTGATGAATGTGAATCTCCTCGGGGAGGGTCTCTGCCACACCATCACTCCTCACTCCTCCTGCCCCTGCACCCTCTCCTTTCTTTTACCTGTTCTGTGGGGCAGCAAAGAGCTCCAGCACTGTGAAGAAGGGGCTTAGGTCTAACGACAGTCATTGCCCTTGCTCTGCTTGTGTTGTGTGGGTTTGCACACAGAGTATCTCCATCCCAGCAGTGCTTCCCTGGCATGACCAGAAAGAGATCAGAATAAACAGGTTTGCAAACTGTCAGGCAAGCATTGACAAGGTCATCTTATCTGTGATGTATTCAGGGAAGTGGGAAGCAGAATCTGAAAGGAGGAACATGTTCATTAAGCTGTGTTCAGCAACTGTCTTACCAAACTGGCACGTATAATCAATCAGAAGTGCAACCGGCACATTTCCAAGGCAGGGAAGTTGCACACCACTGGATATCAAGCCTGTAGGGTAGGGCCTGTCCTAGCCCACATGTTTAGCCATCATCTCCTTTAATACATCCCTCAAAGGCAGATTCTAGGTAGCCCTTAATAATAGTAATAGCATTAATTATGAAAAAGAGGAATAAACAGGACGAGTTCACTTCAGAGTTGAAGGGGCAGGCAAAGATTTTAGGTTCCCAGAGAAGATGTGGGGCACAACTAAGAGAAGTGGGAAGGCAGAAGAGGCTGCAGTGATGCTCCGTGGCAGGGAACTGTGTGGCACTTAGGGGGTCCAGGCATTTGTCCCAACCCTGCTGCTGACCTGAGCGTGGATGAGATCCAGGTACATTTTACACAGCCAGATGCATGAGCATCTTGCGGAGCTAGAGGCTGGGATCTGCCACAGGGAAAATTCCTGTGCCGTGAGGGAGAACATTATTAATATAACTCTCAACCCTGCAAACTCATCCTTGGTCTCACAGGAGTTCTTACAGGCAATTTCCTGCAGCAAGTCTCCCGCAGCACCCGCACACCACCTTTCTTATCACCTCTTGCTGCTCTTTGTACCTGAGCAACATGCTCATCCTCGCCATCTGTCCCTGCCTACGGTAATGTAAGCCCACTTCTCGAGCCATGTGCTGGACTGAATCCCAAAGGTGTTGTCTTTGCAAGGCTGGGGAGGATTAAATGTCACTGCTGCCACAGCCAGTCAAGGGGACTTTGACAGCCAGGTGCAGCAAGACCTCTTGTTTCAGAGGTGTCCCTTGGCAGAGACCACTCTGCAGAGGAGAGCCACAGTTGAAAGAAGGGGAGGGTGAGAGCAGGGGGAAGGTGAGTGAGGTACAAATCCCACCAAAACCCTCCCAAGCATGGCAGCAACTCCCTCTTTCTGCAGCGTATTATTGGTGACCATGTGCATCGCTGGTTTGGGAAGCTCTGCTTCCCTATGGACCCCAAAGCAGTGGGTTCAGAGGTCCTCTGATGCTCTGACAGCCACTTACTTGCACAAAAGATGAGGGCAGCTGAGCCACCTCCTTACCTGCTTTCCATCTGTAAAAATGCAATTCTTCTACCACTTAAAAATATCTCTTTGGTGGATTTTCCCTGGCACTTGCAAAGTTGCCAGGGAAGCTGAGTGCCACTTCTGGAGATTGTTCAAGCAGATGCTGTGTGTAAAAGTATCTTCTGGGTTAAAAAAGCATCCTGCTTCCTTGCCTCCTTGTTGGGAAGGGCTCTTGCTTCCAGGTGATCTGGCAGACATTTGGGCTTCAAGATTTTCTGCAGGTAATGTACAGCTTGCACCAGAACAAACCCAGCTGAAGGAGCACAGGGATACCAGGTGTCGGGTACCTCTTCTCAGGGCTCCTGGTAAGTGCTGCCTGCCAAACAGAAAATTGCATTACTGAACCCATATTAGCTTTCTCTTCCACATCATCTTTTCAGCCCTTTGGCCCCCTTCAGAGAGCTGCTTAGAACAGCAAATAGTTAAGAATATTTAGTTTTTACTTCCCTTGGAGATCTGAGCTGTACCAGGAGTTACAAGGGGATTTCCTTGAGGACTGCCATTCTTCTCCAAATGCTCTCCCTGCTCCTTCACGGGGATCTTACAGCAAATAAACTACAACTGTAGCACCAGCTCCAGCAGCTGCTGAAAGGAAGGCAAAAGAGGGGATGGATTCATCCTCCAGAAAAGAGAAAAACATCTCTGCATGTCTTTCAGGCTGTAAATGGTTAACTGTTGGGAGAGCTGGGAAGCAGCTCGAAGACTTGCCTAAAGAGCAGCACAGGCACAAAATACGATTAAAAGAGCAAAATGACAGCTTGTCACTGGAGGGCTTCAGAAGCTAGAAGAATTTTTTTTTTTTTTTTTTTTTNGATCCATGAGGAAGTTCCCACAATGGCTGGGAATGAAACTTTGACCCCCTGGCAGATGGGGGGAGTTCCCAACTGTTTTCATCTGTATTCTGCTGCACCCCCCTCCATTTTCCTCCCTCCTGCTGGATGCAGCGACTGCAGCGGGTGCCCTCCAAAGCACCACAGGGGACAGAGAGCTTGGCTGTGCTGAGAAATGACACTTGGAGACAGAAGGAGAAGGGGAAATGTCAGGGTGTCACTCTCCCAGGGTCTGGAGACCCATCAGCCACGGGGGAGCACAGGCAGAGGGGGGAGCCCAAGCAGCGTGGCAGCCTTCTCTCTCCTCTTGCCCTTTTCACTGCAGCGCTCAAAGAGCAGCCGGGATGCTCAGCCACTGCATCCCTTGCACAAGGATGGCCCAGCCGAGCCAAGGGACACCCACATACAGCACCCCCCTCTCTGCCACACCATCTCTCTGTTAAAGAAGAGCATAGGAGACTTCCTGGAGTTGTGCTGGAATGGGAGGGAGCCTAGGTCGATGGTCAACCTCTGGAGCTCCTGTTAGGAGTCATTGGGGGGTTTCCTTCTCATCTCCCCATGTCCTGAGCACGCACCTAGCAGCCCTGCGACCAGGCACACCAGTTATTTTCCCTTTCCTTGTAAAATTGTATATTGGATTCCATTAAGGGGGCTCCTAGCAGTTTTAAGGAAACAAAGGACTGCTGGAGTATAACATATATTTCTTGTGTATACTTCATGGTTACACCTGTCCCAAAGAGCTACTTCTTCTTCTCCCTCACAGGCAGAACAGGCAGTTCCTGAGCCCCAGGACCTGTGCTAACACCAGCTGGCTGCTTGGACACCACTGTTCCTGGGGTATCACTTAGAGGGTGTTTTGAACCCCAAAGAGGTCCTTCCTACTACAGCAACTTTAAGGTATGTTGCCCAACCTGCGGTTCAGTTAATAGCTCACAAGCAACTTTTCCAAGTTCTCCAAGGCTTTTCTCATCTTCTAGCAAGAGTTTGCTTCTTTTGCAGATTGCTCTGGGGTTGCTGGGGCAGGCACAGTGAAGGGCCCTGCACAGACGAGCGTTGACACACAACTTCTGCTTGCTGACCATACCAGGGCAGCTCTGTACTGTACTGGTGGGTGCTGCAGCCTAATTTTTGGGCTGCTCTCATGTGCTTCAGCACCCACAGTGAGGAGGCAAGGACACAAGTACAGGGGCTCCCCAGGCCATGGGGCAGCCAAAAAGCATTTTTTCTTCCTTTCACCCTTCATAAACTGCTGCTTGTGCAAGGAACTCAGGGCATGGCAGGGAAGAAATCTTATGCCCAGGGACAAAAGGTTTCCTCCTCTTCCATCCTCAGGCAAGTTTTCCCCTCGATCCTGTTAAAATCCCCCATCTCACAGTCCTATGGATTGCCCACAGCACTCCCATGCCAACATGCCAGTTATAGTAATGAACCCAAGACCCACTTGTGTCTTTTCTCTTCCAGCCTCAGTTCCACCATGGTGGTGGGAGTGGAACAGAGACCTCACCAGCAGCATCTCCACAGGCTCTGGGTTTGAGGCTATAGATCTTTGGGTATGGCTGGGCTGTTTCAGATTGGTGCTCAGGGAGGGGAGTGCAGTTTTCCCCCTCAGCTGGTTGGCAGCTGGATACTCAGGAGCTCTCCAACCAGTGCATGGATCCTGGCCCTGGGCTGCTCTGATCAGGGTGAGATACAGCCTTGCCTGGGGCAATGTGTTTTCGAGCCTCCGCCTGCCAAGGTGCAGGCTTCACAGAGCTGCTGGAGGAGAGACGTGGGAGGGGAGAGGGTGTTTGGTTTTCTTTTGAGCCAACTCCAATTTTGGAAAAGTTGTGTCTGCATTTCAAGCCTGAAAGCATCCCCTCCCCTTCTCCAGGGGCTTAGAGTGCCCCTGCATTAACCTCTCCTATGTGAGGTACCCCCGCTAGGTTTTGAAACTTTAATGTCATAACCTGTTTGTCCTGTTTAAAGCACAGGGTAGGGCTGGGAAGCTGACAGACCCTGAGCAAGTTGTGCCTCCAGCTACCCTGCATCCTCATGACTCAGCAGGGGAGAAAGAGGGGCAAAATAACTCTTAGAGCCTCTACATTTTTCTGTCTCAGGGTGGATTTTTTGCCCCTTCAAAAATAGTACCAAGATGGCATTTGGATGCAGGTGTCGACTCTGAGAGAGCCGAGTGTGTTCAGCAGTGTGTTCATCTGAGGGCTTTGTCCCCAGACCACAGCCCATGGGTGAAGGCTGCTCACAGCGATCCCCGAAGTGAAAAGGCTCCTTCCCTATCTCCAGAATACGGCTGGCATCTCTCACCCTGACCCGTGTCAGCATCTTGTGCATACAAAGATGCAGGGTTGCAATGCTCCAGTGTAGCTGCAGCCCAGCTGCTCGGCACCAGCACGCCTGGCCGGGCAGAGGCACAGGCCAGCAGCCAGGGCTGGGCATCCAAAATGCCCTCCTTGCTTTATCATCTGTCTGTGCATACCCCTGCCACCACTCACCCGCACACAAACCCCACTGAACACCTTACAGCAGGCAGCCATCAATGACAACACAGCAGGTGCATACACGTGATGTGTTGCTTTGCTGGAGTGATGCTGAGCATTGCTGTTCAACCAAACATACCCTGGAAACACTCAATGTTTCCATAAACACCTTGATGCAGTCATGGCATAGCTAATGAGGGAGGTAGGCTATGATGCTCCCTAGGCATCCATATTAAAACAGTCAAAAGAGAGATAAATCACATTTTTCATGTCAGCAGTGCTGTGTCCAGCACGTCTTTTCTGGGATTTCTATTACTCACGATCTCTGAGATGTTTGATGCAACTTGTCACTTGAAAAAAGGATGGAGCTTCAAAACTTTCTTAATAGAACAGAATTTTCATCTTGATGTAGTCAAGATTATGTTCAAATACTTGAGGTGCTACATATTTATAATACATTTGTAGAAATGGGGGGGTTATGCTTTGTTCTGCTCTTTAATGATGAAGGTAGTGGCTGTCTATTGGTTTGTGCCCAAATGTGATAAAGACTGTGCCAGGCTCCAAGATTAATGCAGTCAGGAATGGGCCAGCACCGAACTCCTGGATGGTGTCCGGTCTCCCAGGCTGCAGGGATTGGTCAGGCCACAAGTGAAGTCAAGCATAATTCTCTGCCTGTTTGCTGGTCAAGACCCAACCCAAACCTGGTATGAGTAAGATGTCTGAGCAGTTGGCCAGAAAATACTTTAAAACCCACTTGAAGTGGCAGTGGGCAGTTACCTGTTACCACACCTTGTTTTCTTCAGCAAGTCGCTGTGACTCCTTCTGGGAATGTGTTTTTAGCCCAAGAACAGATATGAAAGTCCTTTGGCACAGATGCAGGCACGTAGAGATGTGAAGGCCTCAGACCTGGCACCTCCTGGGGAGGCAGCTTGTATGGCTTGGTGGCTCAGCATGTGCTCCAAATGGTGCCAAGCGCCTTTGCCTTTTGGAAGTGACAAACAGAAAGGCGAGCCCCATGGCCACCTGACAGGAAACATCTGCAATCAGTGAATCATAAAGCAAGCCGGTCATGTTTTATCACTTTTTTTTTCTTTTTTTTTTTTTTTTTTATTTTTTTTTTT
>VZRN01005526.1:98936-130517 GCA_013397935.1 Dasyornis broadbenti
AATAAAATAAAATGAAATGCCGGTAAGCCTTTTTTGCTCCAGCAGGCATAAGGAATGGTGCCACTCCATTGCTGCTAAGCTCTCCAGGCTGCACTGCTCTTCTTTTGTACCCTTCTCTATAGGTTTGCTGCTGATATATAGGAGTAAAGCAAAGCTCCATGGGGAGGAGAGGAGAGGACAGGACAGGACAGGACAGGACAGGACAGGAGAGGACAGGAAAGGACAGGAGAACTTTACTATGTGGGTAACTGCACACTGGAACAGATTACCCAGAGAAGTTGTGGAGTCTCCCTCACTGGAGATATTCGAGAACCATCTGCACACAATCCTGTGCCACATGCTCTAGGATGGCCCAGCTTGAACAGGGAAGTTGGACCAGATGACTCCCTGTGATCCCTTCCAATCTGATCTGTTCAGTGATTCTGTGAAAGCCCAGGAAAGGACAGAGAACCATTATCTAAAGTTAGGGTTTTATCAAGACCAGCAGCCGCCACTGCAATCATTGATGCTTCCCCCCTACGAATCATCTCAATAGCCACTCAGACTCATAAACCAGCACATAAAAGATATTGAAGGAATCCTTTCTTGCCTTCATAACTTCTGTGTCTTTCCACATACTCAAGACTTTCTTTGAAGGTCTTTTTTCCTAATCATCACAGCTTGGTCAGGTATTTGCTTGGCCACTAAAGGTGCTGAGTTCTTGGCAGGAGAGTTTCAGAGCCTCTCTATCACAAAGCTGCAGTGCTGGTGCCTTTTGGGACCCAGGCTGTCCTCCCAGAAGGAGGACCACGAATGTACCCAGAGATGGTTGAGGTCTAGGGCTGTCCTCGAGAGCTGTCATAACACATGAGCCTCCTTGTCGGATCTCCTTTACGTATGCACTGGCTTTTGTTGCTGTTGGTATTATTAGTTTTGTTTTCTTATAGCAAGTCCTTATGGCACGATTTGGATGGAGGAAACTCTCCCTCCTTCGAGCCAGTGAAGAAAAGGGTATTAATTTTCTGTGTTGCCTGCCCGCAGCCCACACATCACAGATGATCCTTTCTGATGGAAACCCAGGACTGGGGGCCATGGAGCAACCCGGGGCAAGACCTTCTGTGGAGAAGCAGTGCTGCCTGGAGGAGGAGTGGGGCTGGGGCCAGCCAGCGGGTTAGTTAGCACAGGATTAATCCCTGGGGCCACTGCTGCTCCATCAGGGAAACATGCGGCGAAGCATGAATTAATCCCAAGTAGAAGGAGTTCGGGTGGCAGCTCCCTTTCCAAACTGGATTTCTGCTGGTGTCTGCAAGCTGTAAAAGGCTCTTAAGAGCACTTACTAAAAAAGGAAACACTTGTACCTCTCCACACAAGTATATATTCCAGACAAGAGGTGTGCAGGGCCCTGAGAGTCTTGCTGCGTTTCCGCACTGCCAGGAAGCACTGGGATAACTTTCAAGGAGAGAGGCTGCATCAGGCTCAGTTTCAGCTCTGTTGTTTGCCCTTGCCCAAGGTGGGCTAAAATACAAATAGGGCACCCAGAAATAAGACAGCTGTAGGTTTACAATCTTCCATTCCTAGAAACAGTGCCAATCTTTGCTGCTGCCTGGCACTGGGAGGGTGAAATGTGTAACACTTGGCAGCAGAGCTGCACACCAAAAGGTGTCCTGGGCTGGAAGCCATCTGGCTGCAGTGAGGGTGATGGGTCTCTAGTACTACCTCTCTAGCTGTGTGAGTGTATGCTACCAGCTCACTTGCACCCCACAGGCTGCCAAAAACGTATCTCTGGAGAACAGGGAGATGAAGGCAGCAGTGTGAGTTGCACTCACAGCAATACATGACCAACCAGTATGGGACACTGCTGGGTATCAAGCACAGGCTGCACAGAGCCACTGGCACCTTCTCAGCTAGCCCAGGTCCAGCCACAGCAATGCCAGCCATGACTCACATGCAGGACTCCCACTGCCCTTTCATCAAAACACCGTGATCTGTGACATCCAGGCAATCCAAAACGCACCTTTTGTACATGCACTGCAGTTCCTGGGACTGTCAGCAGGTCATCCGTAGGTTACAACATTCAGGTGCTGTCACAGGTTTCAGTGAACAGTACCTCGTCCTTCTCTGAAACAGCCACCATGAGACACTGCTGACACCCAACATTTGCATGGATTTGATTATGGGCAGAGTAGACTGGAGCCTTTCTGTTGAGAAGCCAGGGGCAAAGCATCTCATTTGCCTCTCCTCTCGTTCACTTCCTGCCTGTGTGCAAACTCCGTTTTGAGTGACGGTGCAGCAAAGGCACCCTTGGCAAAGCATAGCCCAGGAGCAGAGCAAAGCAGGGGAAATCACAGCTTTGCTATTTCTTCACTGTGGAATGCTGTGCTCAAGCTCCCTGGTGGGGTGTGCAAGGCAGCAGGCAGGCCAGGTTCACAGGATCTCTGTCCAGCCACCAGCATTTCTACACCCTCCTGACCCAAAAGCAAAACGGTAATGATGACTAGCCAAGAAATAATTGCATGAATTTTCATGAGCCCGGTTTTCTTTCCACACTCGCCTATGCCCACTGTTTGACCCTTGGGGAAGAGGCATAAATGAAGATCCTTCAGACTGTTCTGTCACACTGATGGATCTATTTTGCCATTTGAATGCACAAGGGAATTGATGCTTTCACATTAATGGGGTGAAACGTTCTGTTCCTTGAAGTCTGAGGCAAGAGCAGAGCCTCTGAGCTTTCTCCTTTCAATTGCTACAAAATGCCAAGAGAAAGTGGAACTGACCCTCAATGCAAATTATGGTGAAACAGAAACACTTCTACCAGAAAGGCTTTAGCTATAAGCAGCACAAAGGCTTGTTTGCTGTGTGGAAAGCAGGAATATGAGGAACCAGGTGTAGTGCTTAGGGATCTACTTAGGTCCTACAGTGGTTTGACACCAGCTCTGCTCTCGCTGAACCTCTGACTTCACACACACACTTGTATTTTCTCTCTTTTTTGTTTTCAGCTGTAATGAACAATAAATGATCATAAACCAGCAAGATGACAAGAGAGAAGGAGAGAGGACATGCACGCTCCTGGTGGTGAGACAGTATCAGCAAGAAGGAAGGTGCAAAAGGCACCACCACAAGCATGATAAGAGGGAAATCACATGCTGGGACCTGTTTAGGCCTAGAGAGTTGTCTGCAGCATCTGTGTCATTATTAGCCCCACATGTCCCATAAACAGAAAACCAGCATGGAGCAGAAAGCTAGCAGGTCCCAGTTGCAGGGTGGGAGGGAATGCAGCAGGACGGGTGACCATCACCCTCACCCAGGGACCGAACACACAAGTCATCCACACAGCAAGTGTAGAGGAGACACGGATGCAGAGAGTGAGCCTTTGGATTTCTCAATAAAGTAACATCATCAAAACCATACAAAGCTGAACTCTGAAGGATAACTTTAAGTGGCAGCAGACTTCGGGCAGTTGAAACCTGTACTGACCGTTCAAGAAACATGGGTAGTGTGTGCACAGGGCCCAGTGCTTGCTGCACAGCCCTCTTTAGGGATGTGCATGCTTTGGGCCCACATTTGAGGCACCTGTTTCTGAAGACATAGCCCCAGGGCTTTATTTTATAGCTCCTTTCAGTGATAAACAGTACATCCAACCAGTCAAAGAATGCAGTTACACACGTGGCCAGCTGCAAGCAAAGCAACAGCTCATGAAATCTTTCATACTTTGCAAACAGAGACCAACCTTATCATCTCTGTTGGTATATTAAAAAAAAAAAAGCCAAGGCAGGGCAAGGTGGATTGAAGTTCCACGGACTGTGCAGAAATCAGTGGTGGGTAGTGGCACCTTGGCTGCAGCCTCTGGGTACACCAGTGACCTGTGCACAAAAGAGGTCTCAGGAGCCACCCACAGGACTGGATTTTTCCCTGGACACTTGTGGTTTAACCCCAGCTGGATTCTGTGCACTACAGAGCTGCTTTCTTCCCCCCCCCCCCCAATGCAGTGGGATGGGAAGAAGAGAACTGGAAGGGTAAAGCAAGAACACTCATGGGTTAGAATAAGAACAGTTTAATAATTGAATCAAAATACAACAACAATAATAATAATAAATTGTAATAAAAGAAAATAATAAGTAGAGAGAGAAATAAGTCAAGCATTGAGGGGTATCTAAAGACATTAACAAATCAGTATCTAAAACTGCAGACTATAATCTAGAGTGCTTCTAAAAAGCTGAGTAAGTGCTTAGCTGCCTTATGAGCCTGAATCAGCTACAAACGCCAGCCCGTAGCCAGCATTGCTGATACATGCTTGGCAAATAAAACATGTCTGAAGAAACAGTTTCATGCATGTTACACTCAGTAAAATGGTACAGCATCAGTGTAGCTCCTTTGAAGAGATCATTTAAGGACACAGGTAGCATGGGAAGCAGAAAATATATCTCCTATTGCAGGAAAGGTTATTGCAGAAGGAAAAAATGGCAGATTATTGTTACCAGTCCTCTGCTGTGACAATGAACTGCAGCTGGGGGTGACAAATTTCTCTTTTGCTGGGTCACATTTGCTGAGATCTCAAATCAGAGAAACAAAAACTCAGCCCATGGTGAGTTTCCTCTTGTTTCCTTGATTTGCTTCACTTTCATAACCTTTCACAATCAAAACTTCAACTTCTGCTCAGCAATGCTCCAAAGAGGCAGCCTGGGAGAGCTGTGTGCTCTGCTTTCAAGTGTTTCTTGTGGTGAAGATTTATTCACTTTGGCAGTGGGGTGAAAATCATGCGTATTCTGGTCCTGGTTTAGTCTAAATAATAATTTCACAGAGTGCCTAGTAGGATTCATTTGTAAATGCAGTGAACAGAGGTGTTTTGAATGAGAACAATATGGTATGTGTGCTGTCAATAAGACTTTCCTCTTCTGTTTCCAAAGAAAGCTCTCAAAACAAAGGTCAAAGTCTGGGCATTTTGGGGATTCAGCCTTTGTCTCTTTTTGCAGAGGCTGGCACTGGGTTTGCACCAAGCCATATTTGTCAGCAAATGACAAACATCTTTGCTGACAACTGGTGGGACTGTGGTGGTCCAGCATCACTCCAGCAGGACAAGGTTGAAGGAAGGAAGAGCACTGGGATCACAGGAGAGCGTTTAGCTTCCCACTATGAAGTGGAGTCTGTTATGTGGCTCGGGGTGACAAGCAGTACATCCCCAAGGGACAGCTTCCACTACCACGTGCCAACATTGCAACCCATCCACAGCAGGAAACTCAGGGGAGTGATGAGAGACAGGGGCACACCAGAGACCACATCCCCCTTGCCTGGGGCAGAGAGGAGGAATGGTTGGGAGGGCTGGTGGTTGGGAGGGCCAGTCAAATAGATTAAAACCACACTTGCTCTCTCCAGTCTGACTCTTGTTTCCTGGAAGAAGTTTTATTGCCACTGAAATGCTTCATGCTCTGTGAAGCCCTTGCCAGCTGGAATCGTCTCTTTGCACCTGTCTTTTTGTTTACACAAATCCCTTCTCTAATAGAGCTAATCACTCTGCTTTGATAAATATGCCAGGCCCCCGATATGAGCTCCCCCCATGCTAAACAAACAGACCATTGTCTCAGCAGGGCCAGCCAGCCTGTTAATGGTTAAACTGGGAGAGGGCAGGATGGGGGGGAAGAGGTACTGGCCACAGGCAGCCTCTTTCTTTTTCATCTCTCCAAATCTGCAGGTTTCCCCATCCTTTGTGGGGGCTTGAAACTCTGCATGGGTCCCTGATGTCAGCTGGGGATGCTGAGCATGGTCTGACTGCCTGGGGATGTGCAATTCACTGGGAAGCATCTAGAGCCAGGATCTAAGGTAGGATGGCCATCCCCAGAAGAGGAGTGTTTGGGCAGGGAGAGGCACTTTAAAGATATATAGAGGACGATATGGACAAGACAGAAAAAAGGTAAGTCAGTCTGAAGCCAAAACAGTGAGGTTTAAGAGTGTCCCAAGTAAGGATGTTTGACTATCAAGAGCAGAAAGTTGGAGACAAAGAAATGGAAGCTTGGGCCTCAATTAACAAAGCCTAGTTATAAATAAGGAACAGGAGATATTTGACTTCACCAGTGCTTTCCTCCAGCAGTTCTCCTCCAGCCCTGGGAGATCTGACCAATGCCAAAACCTTGGAGTAACACAGCACCAACAGAACACCCCACTGTTCCCAGTGCTCTGCTGCACCCACATAGCCCTCATTTAAAGTGGGTGATGCTACCACAAACACAATTTTGCTGCAGATTTCTCTCCCTTGAGGAAGCACTGTAAGAACTGCTCCCTGTCACAGAGCCTTGGCTGGTCATTTCCCAGCTTGTGCTGCTGAACCCAACAGTCACCTCTGGTGACACCGGCTATCCAGACTCTTCTGCATGCATAAGGTGAGCAAATGCAGAAGTTCTGATGTGCTGTTTCATGGCAATTGAGCAATGCCTGCTAACTGTGGTTGTGCTGTATAGCTCCAAGGCAGAGCAGTAAACAAACATCAGCCATCAGCCCTTTGCTGATATTAGCTGCATCTGTAGGAAGATCTTTGAATGCAACAGCCAGGAAAGCTCTTTAGCAAGTTGTAATCAGCCTTGCGGTGTTCAGATGAAACCAGTGTACCCTTTATACCAGCTAACAAATCCATCAGCACCGGTGGATGATTTCTGGATTGCTTTGCTTGGGCCTGCTGTGTGCCTCAGGCAAGCGTTATTTGTTTAAGCAGCGAGACAGGAGGTGCCCCGGAGGCAGCTCTGGCAGCCTCAGTTACACTCCAAGCACCAAACAAGGATTCAGCCTTGTGTTCCATCTACATTTGTGTCGTGTCCAGCCCACCCACATCCCCACCACCACCGAATAACCCTGCGTGCCTTGATGTCCTTCATGGCTATAAGGGAAGAAGCAGTTCCCAGGATATTGTTTGGAGATGCAGTGTGTAATTGGTACCCTTAGGATCCCAACCTAAAATGGTGTGTCCATGCTTTAGGTCCTTGGAGCTGTGCTCATGAGAGGCAGAGAGCTCTTCAGGCAAGGTTGGCACAGGTTGCAGACTGGAAAGGGGTAGAGGGAAATGGCACCAGATCAGCCACACCATCATACTCCCCTGAACCCCTGCAAGCACTAATGCTGCTTGCCAGAGGTGCCACACACTTGAGACCCGGAGATTAACTCCTGGCTGGGAGGGGTGAGGTGGCTTACCAGGAAATTGCCAAACTGTATGATTAGGGACTTGTTCGTGCACGGTATAATCCTTCTCCACTGCTTGTGTGGGTGCAGGAGCCTTCCAGCTCCTTTATACCCACCCCCAGAACAGGACAAAACTTGCGCCTGAGGAACTCGGTGATGCAGGGGAGCTGCGAGGTCAGGAGCCTGGCAGCGCCCGGCAAGGGATTACACACGGTACAGGGAGAGAAAACAATAGCAGGAACCAAGGGTGATATAAGGCACTAAGAGGTTTAAACCACCAAGAGCTTTAGCAAGCGTTCGGGTCCTCAGGCATCACCCAGGAATGAAGCGGCAGAGGAAGGCAGAGCAGATGCGGGACAGGCACCCGACAGGTTTGGGTGCAAGAGCTGGCTTTGCTGCAGCACCCACCACTGCCACGCATCTCTCACCGCCACGCAGCGCCCACCATCACCAGGCAGCACCCACCATCACCAGGCAGCACCCCCCGCCTCCCAGCCACTCGGGCACGGGCACACAACGAGCGCACGCACGGAAAGAGGACGGGTTTTTTTCCCTCCCTTCTTCCCCAAACAATTAATGTCAATGCGGAGAGGCAGGTGCTCCTGGCGGCCTGCCCTCCGTTCTGTTTACAGAACACTCCTTGAAGATTATTTGTGTTGAAATCTTTCAGCTTTTCTCTCTCTCCGTCTTTTTTTTCCTCCCTCCCCCCACCTTGTTAGCATTCTTCCAGCCAGTTTTCGTGCCCCGCGGGCGCTGGGCGAGCAGCCCGGCTGCGCCCGAGTAGCGGCGGAAGCCCCGGCACAGCCGCCCCTCGCCCTGCCCCGGGCCGGGGGGAGCGGAGCGGGGCTCCCCCGCCAGCGTCCTCCCGGTTCTTTGTGCCCGCGGAGAGCGAAGCGAAGGGGGCCATTGTCCCAGGGCTGCCGCTGACCCCGCTATTTCCATCTGAAAAGGCGCTTTCAAGGGAAAGGGGCAGCTACCCTTGCCTCACCGCAGACCCCCTCCTTCCAGCCTTATCTTCTCCCTCACAGTGCGCTCTGGCTGCCTGTCCCTCCTCTCCCCTCCTGTCCTTCCTCCTCTCCTCTTCTTCCTGCTTTCCCCTCACCCTGTGCCCAGCATCTCATTCTCTCCCCTTCTCCTCCAGCTCAGGGAGCACCCGTGCAGGTTGTCCCGGATGAAAGAGAGGGGAAAGAGGAACAACTGGGGCAGTTCCAGCCAAAGCCCTCAGTGGGATGCAAGATGCTCGTCTCTCCTTGGAGCATGAAAAATCCCAGCTGTGGCACTGCAGAGCCTTTGTTACCCATCTCAGCCATAGAAATCCTTCAGCCATGTTTATAAAGAGATAGCACGGGGTCAATGAAATAAGCACGGCCTCTTTTCTTCCAGTCCTCTTGAAAGCATGCCTTTTTAATGGTAAAATGCGTGAAAAATTAGCTAGCTGGCTGTATCACCTTCCTTAGGGATAGGTATAGCAAACCCAGGGGTTTACAAACAAAGAATCACACAAGTTCCTGCATTAAACGTCTTCATTTCCTTTCAAAACCACTCACTTGGGTGCACATTTGTACTCATCACTCCCACCACTCTCCAGGCAGATGGAGGTGAGGCTTCAGGAGCACCCCACACTCCCATGCACCCCTGGCTGGTCCTCACTCAAATCCCACTCAGGGACTACAGAGCCGCGGTCATGGACATGTGGCATTTTGGGGTGAGTCACTCATGTGAGATAGACTACAGAGAGCTTTATGGTCATCTTCTCACTATTTCAAAACAGAAAGTGGCTGAAACAGGTTTGAGGCAGCATTTGAAGGTTGCAAAAGATTGAGACAAAAGACAATAGTGCACTCATTCTTTTTAACGTTTGGTTGTTTCTTTTTTTTAAAGGAAAACTGACACTGAAATCTGTCATAAAAATTCCTATTGATTTCATCCCCATCAAAATTTTGCCCCATGTGCTGGGGATGGCTCTGCTCAGCAGCAGCCAGTGATCCTCCCTGCAGTGCAGAGGGGGCTTCCAGCATCTCCCCATCTGTAGGATTCCATCACTAAATGCTGAGTGAGCATCCCTAACATTTGCTCAGAGGAAGAAGGTGACCTTGAATGGCATCTGAATCCACTCAGCACCTCCTTTGGGCTCCCAAGCAGCAATGGTCAGGCTGAACTCTTGTTCTACCCAGTCACTGAGTTTTGGTAAACAATGATGAATGCTCTGGTTAAACGGTTGTAGCTCAGCCAAATATTTCTCTGCCTGTAAAATAAGAAAACAACCGTTGGTTGATTGGTAGGAAAAAATGGTATATTGCAGAATAAACTCCTGAGGCATTAAGAAACCACGTGGAGAAAGTGTCCGGCACAAAATGAGACATGCAAGGTTTTATGCTTTGCAGTGTGCAGCCAACACATGAGTGGGACAGCTGGCTGTAGTGGCAGCAGAGGAGATATTTAACACAGACTGGTGTAATATTTCCAGCTGGTTCCTTAGTAAGAGAGATGTTTAAATCTTCATCTTGAAATGACAGACCAAATGACTTTCTGACACTTCATTATCATGTTGTTTTCTCTGTTGCTGTTGCTGCTGCTGGTGGTGGTCTTCATACAGCAGTCAGAATTTCTGCTGACAAAAATAGGTCTATCTGTGTTGATTTTGATATTTCTTTCATCCCATTCATCCTACGGCACTGGGATCAACATCTCTGGCAGGTTCATCATGGCAGAGATATCCCAAGCAGCCAGGCAGTGAGGGCAAATGCCCCATAAGCCCCTGGGCAGCTGCCAAGCAGCCAATGCAGCCAGTAAAGAGCTGCCCACGAAACTGCAAAGGGCTCCTCCACTTGGCTGAGGCCCTCATCTGGGCTTGCAGGCAGTGAAAGAGCTCTGAAGCCACTATCAGGTTCCTGAAGCTGCAGTTCTTCCCTGCCAACACCAACAGCACCTGAATGTACAATTTCACAGATCAGATTATTTTCTTTATATTTAGCTTTAAGTTTCATTTCTTGCCCACCCTGGAGCACGGCAGGCTGTACCTTTGTGGGGGATTGCTGCACAGCTCAGGTGCTTCAAGTCACCCCCTCCAGAAAGCCCAGTGCCCCCGAAGGTCCCCGTGGCAGAGCCAAGTCCCCAGCAGCAGCGTGCTGCTTGTCAGGTCACGTTGCTCACACAAAGCACCCAGAGCTTGTCCCCACCGCCACCACATTTCCCCTGGCAGGCAGAGCATCACTCCAACACACTGTGCACAGGCACAGCATCCCTCTCTGTGCAGGAGCCAGCCACACAATCACAGAGGAAAATGAGACTCAGCCTCCTCCATACCCCATGTGACAGTGCAACAGTGACAGGGAGCATGCCCACCTCATGGGATCTGCTCCCATGCTCAGCAATGCCAGGGGAGGTGCATTTCAGATATATGGTGTGTGCATCCATCTGTTTGCACATTTGCAGGAGCCTTAGAGGCAGGTGTTTTTTTGGAAGGAGAAGCTGTCGCTGCTGTGAGGTTTTTTAGGGAGTCCTCTCCACCTGCAGCAGGAGCTCCTCCAGGCTGCACCCTACAGATGCAACTTTTAACCCCGGGGTTGGGCAGTTGGGAAAGTCAGATCTATGCTTTTGAGCAGCCATCCTGCACCTTCCTCAGGCATCTCCATGCCAGGGTCAGGATGGGGCAAGAGAGATGCCCATTACAAGGCACCCCACGATGAGGCAAGAAACCAAAGTGTTCCAAAAGCGGCTTCCTTTTGAAGCCAGAATAAAAGCCAGCGAGCAGTTTCAGCTAATCCTTTCCTCATCGTGTATGTTGTTTGTGGACACGGCTGGTTGGCTCTTCACATGTGCACAGGGCAATGTTAAACCCCCCCAAAAAAGAAGAAAGCAGGTCAGAAAACCAATCCCCCAAGGAGCACTGGAAATCAGTGAATGGGTTTTAGCTGTACATTTTGTTACCCAAGAAGGGCGGCTTTGCAAAAGGATTTTCTAACTCATCGTCTGGGCCCAAGACTTCCTTGTAAAAGGCTGTTGGGCTTGTTGCAACATATTCCAGGTGTGTAAGTGATGCCCTGCCTTGTGCCTTTCACAGTGCAGAGCCTGGGGCCTCGAAGTGAGCAGGGAGGAGAAGGGAGGGAGAGGTGTGTGTGTTCAAATTAAATGAAGCAGAAAGAGAAAGCTGGAACCCACAGCGCCTGGGGCACCACTAATTGAGCAGGTTGAACCTGATAGCAGTGCAAAGGAGGCAGCAGGAGGGATCCTCGAGCTCCTGGCTGGCGGTACAGAGCCAGAGCCAGCCATGGTTCTGGAAACCATGCTTGAAAAGTTCTCAGGTGGTGGGAGAGGGTGGACAAGGTGATGAGGCAGCTTATTTGGGGCTGGAGGAGGGAGACTTCAAAAGAAAAACCAATTCTTCACAAGCATGACAGAGGGAGGCAAATGAAAGAGAGGGCAGGCATACTCTACTCTTACTCTGCTCGTTCCTGGGGTTCCCAGCTGCAGATCTCGGTGGGTACCCCTCTTGCTGGGATCAGCTCTGTCTCACAGGGGCACATGGGGATGCACAGATGTGCAGTGAATGCGCACAGAGCTGCTCAGCAGCCCTGTGCCCAGGGAACCTGGGGGCTCCTACCTGGCCTCATCCTCCAGAGATCCTAGATAGCGTTACATGCAGTATCCATTCTGTCCTCAATAATGCCCCAGTTGCAGGGATGTCGTTCAAAGGTCAGGGCACAGGGACAGCTGTATTCTCCTTTCTAATCTCAGAAGAAATAAACAGCAACAAAACCCAGGAGAATTCTCATTTTCAGGCTTTTTTTCAAGATCGCCTCACTAGACAGTTGCCCAAGGCTTGCCAGCTCAAGCCACAGATTGATAACATTTGATTTAAAGAGTCAGCTGAAGAGGTTGGAGGGACCCTGAGGAACAGAGAGGTAATGGAGCAGGAGGCCTTGTCCTGGGAGAGAGGGGGAAGGTGGAGAACATCCAGGCAGCCCCCCAGGAAGGGCAAAGGCAGGAGGACTTGCAGGTGCCTGCACAGCCCCAGTGCTGTGGCCATCCCTCTCCGTGTCCCTCTGCTGTCCTGAGCACACCACAAAGGCTGTGGTCTGCCTTTCAAATAGTGGCAGCTCACTGGGAAGCTGTGACATGCAGGGAGGGGTCAGAAAGGCAGGAGCTTTACAGCTCTGTATCAGTTCAAGGGTACCAGACATAGGCTTGCCTTCCTTTGCAGCTGTGGTGGATGGCGGCTGGAGGAAACACTCCTTATTTAATTAGTGATGCCCAAGAAATTAGAGAGCAGCAGAAGCTTTGGCCTCTGCCATCTCCCAAGCTCTGGGACTGCTATTCAAGCCCCAGAGACTGCAGGAGCCATCACCCGCTGTCACTGCCCAGGGCTACGAGCCACAGGCTCTGGGGCTCCCCTTGCTGCCTCCTGCACTGCAAGGGACACACATCACCACTTCCTCACCTGCAAGGTTCTCCCTGGCACTCTGTCCTGCAAGGGAACCAGTGGTGATGGGGCACTGCAGAGGACCCTGCTCACACTGCTGTGATACCCTCACATCCATTCTCACTTTCTGCTCCTGTCTTGGCCCTGTTTGGAAACAGAAAAGGATCCCTTGGTAGGAGACAACTGGTTCCCGAACTGTGCAACAATTTCAGGGCCTAGAAGATCATGCCTGTTTGGTTCGTTCTTTCTTTTCCTTCCTTCCTTCCTTCCTTCCTTCCTTCCTTCCTTCCTTCCTTCCTGTGTCCCCAGCATCACAGAATAATGAAAAATAGCTTGAAGAAAGAAAATACTGCACTGAGAAGACCTTTGTTACTGACTGCAACAAAAACAGGTGATGTGGCAACCCAGTGTCCTTTCTGGATCTGGTTGCCAGCCATCCTGTGAGCCCTGCAGGTCTCCCCCCAACCTGAGTCCCCACTGGTGGCCACATGGCAGAAGTGGTCCAGTGTGGTCCTCAGGACACATCTCTGATCCCCGCTGCTTAAAACAGTGCAGTTCAGGTGCACTTCAAGGAGAAAAGGACAGTTTTGTTGGGATGAAAAGCTAGCTTGAGCTCCTGCTGGTTTTGTGGGTAAGCTTTCAGGTCCTGGCCCCTGCCCACCTGGATGCTTGCTCTCTGGACAGTAGTGACTCCAGGCTAATTCAGACCTGTAGGCATTACTGAAGTATAAACTGCAAATAGTCATAATAATAATTAATAAACATGCTGAAACAAAAACATTCTCTGTTTAATTAAATCAGTCTTCAGCAGCTTTATCTTGGGGTGAGTGGCTACTTTGTTGGTATTCTGCCTTCACACTGTGCCTTGCCCTCTGTGGCTGGGGCAGGCAAGTCATCACTGTACAAATGGGAAAGTCTCTTTTTTTGCTCAAGCTCCTACCAAATGACTGAAGAAGCATCTTGCAGACTGCCCCTCACCTGAGAGTAAGGCTACAGCCAAGGAAATAGCAGCCAGAAAAACCCAGTAGCTATTTTTACCTTGCTGTGGATAGTCAGAGTACATCCAGGGATAAACATGACAGGCAAAGGAAAACAAGAAGTTGAAAGGTTTTGAGTGGTCAGGCTCATAAAATAATACATGGCTTGAAGTAAGGAGCTCGTAGCCCCCTTGGACAAGGGACAATGTGCCCTGAAGGAGCACAGCACTGCAGGTTCAGGAGCACAGGGTTCCCTGCAGGCTGCAGAGCCTCCTCAGCATAAACCAGGCACTGGATGCCAGTGTGCAAAAAACCTTGGGTACAGCTGGGAAGCCACAAGCGATAGATGCTGAGTACCCACCTGTGTCCCCTAGGTGACAGCCAGGTTTCAGAAGGGTCCTGAGCAGCACTTGGGTGAAGGCTCTGGAGCAGCTTTGTGACTCAGCCACCCCATGCACGTGTATTCCCAGCCAGGGACATAGCGCTGGCCACACCAAATGCCAAGCTGAGGCAGCTGGAAGCTGGCCATGAGCTCCAGCCTTGCTCCTGGCTCCCTCCCACCCCACTTATCGTGGGGGCTGAAGGCTCAGCCCTTGACCCCTCCCAGGCAGATGGGGAAGAAAGGCATCCCCACGGGCTCCCATGGCCCCAGCGGGAGCAGGGTGGGCATTCGCCTGTCCCACACTCCAATCTCTGTTGCTTTGAAGAAGCACATCTGTAATCTTTCCGAGGCCTTGCAGATAGGAACATTCCGGGTACATGTGAAACCACTCTGGCCACCTGCTGCCCTCTCTCTCTGCTTTACCCCAAAGCCCTCCCCAGTGAACCCAATCCATGCTGCACCATTTCTGTCTCAGAGAAGATGTATAGGGCTGTACCTGCCAACAGTGAGCCAGGTAAATTCAAGGCCCTGGGCTCCTTCCTAAGGCAATTGGGAAGGAGGTAAAGAAGGGGAGAACAGTGGAGGGATACCTGTGCTGGGAGCCTGGGCAGCATCTGCAGCCAAAAGCATGGCAGGACAAACAGACAAGCAAGGCTGGCACTTGGGTGTCTCCTGTCTGGCTTCAATCTGCCATCATCCTAATGCTTTGTCCCTTCAAGAAATGCCCTGCTCTGCTGCAGGGCTTTTGGGGAAGCATGGACCAGAGAGACCATCAGAGCTGGTGCCAGGATTAGCGTGAGTGTAGTTTCAGGGCTCTTGCTGCCAGTTCTGAACGTGCATCACGAAAGGCAAAATGGGGAGTATCAGGGAAAACAGAAAGTCCTTGACATCTGAGCTGCCTGGCCTCACTGGGCTCTTGGTCGAAGCTGGCCACTGGTGGCTGCAGAGTCATGTTCCAGCAGAACTCAACCTGGGCAGCACAAAGGGCTTGGGCTTGCCAAAACAGGGCCAGAACAGGGATGCTGTGGCAGCCTGGTGTGGGCAGGCTCCACCACGGGCCAGCCATGCCCTCTCCCTCCGTTGAGATGCAGGAGATAGGGCTGCTCCTGCCCATGTACACCAGGGCTGAAGAGCTTCATGCAGGCTCTTGCAGGATCAGGCTTCCTGATGGGGATCTGCTGTTCTCCTGGCTTTTTAATGAGCACTCCTTGTAATCGGCCCTGTAAAACCCAGGGTGGGGAGCTGTTACTGATTAACATCCCTTGTCTCTAGGGAAAGTGGAGCAGGGGATCTGCTGGCAAAATCAGCGTCAAATGAGCTGCAGCACACCATAGTATGGCAGAGGTACACACCCCCACACATGTGTGTACCCACACACATCCTCTGGCTGTCTGGCGTGAGGTGCCATCACCAACCCGCCTCTGCCACCACATTCTTTGGTCTCTGTGGGTTCTCAAAGTTCTTTGCAGCCACCTGCAAAGCGAGAATGATAGCAGAGGTGCAAAAGTCCTTTCTGGTGATTAATACATCATGTGTACAAAGAAGGTCTGTGGTGAACGGAGGCTGGAGCCGGGATTAATTGCATACCTTGAAGTGGAGAGATTTATGTAAGGAAACAGACTTGGCGGGCTGCCCTGCTCTGGGCTGTGTTTACCTGCCTGTGCCTCCACACCTGTTGTGCTGCAGCAGCAAAACATTATTTAATAACATTTGAAGGGAGATCTTAATAGTCATGTGCCCTCCCTGCCTCACCCCACCTCCCCAAATGCTGTGGTGAAGCTCAGCCTTGCTTTGTCAGGCTCCTGAGCAGCCAGCCAGTCCACTCCCCACCAGAGCTCTCCTGCAAGGGCCTGTAGCACCCTTCAAGGACCCACAGTCAGGAGTGAGGAGGGATGGGATGGCTGGAGAAGATGGTGAAACAGGTTAATGCTGGAGGCCAGCCCCCAAACTGATGGCAACCCAAGAAGCTCCCCCCTCAAACTCATGAGCAAAGCAAGGTTTCCTCTTCCTGAGTTTGAAAACACTGGCTGGGCACACAAACATTTGCATGCACACAGGACTGCATGTATATGTGTGTGTATATAAATGCATGAACTAGAGTTCAAAATGTTCATAATGTCCATTCAAATAAGAGACAAATATTGGGTAAAACCCTGTTCAGAAATGCTTGAGTATCAGGCTGTTTCTTTAGAGGGATTTGGCTATTAATTGAAGTTCGGTTGTTAATTTGCATCCTTATCTGCAAGGGACAAGACTAAAAAGGGCCCCATGGCCCTCTAAATGGGAGCACGTGCAGCTTTATTTCTTACCAACAAAGCCTCTTGGAGATTATAAGCAAATGAGGGAGCACTAAGGACTTTTGGAGGAGCGAAAGCAGAAATGTATCCCACCCGCTGGAAAATTACCTCGCTCACCAGAGCTTCCTCCTGGAATTACAAGCCCTAAGTTAGTCTCTAGTTGTCTCTACTTCAGGTGCTGGGCTGTTTCATCTCCTCCCCTGCTGTCACAGCTGGTGTGTGACCCATCAGATACTGACCCCAAGCTGACAGCCTTGCCTGCCTGAGAAATGCCAACCACAGCAATGAGCCACCACTACCACGAGCAAACCCTCTCACCCAGAGGTGTACACTTTGGCCTTGAACACCTTCAAATCAAAACCACCTGGTGTCAATTCACACCGTGGCAGTGTGTCAAGTGCAGGTGTAGTTCAGATGGTGTCATTGGCTTTTCCTCCTCAGCCTGCTGCAGTGTGCCGAACTGCAGCACAAGGTGCATCCTGCTGCACTGGGGTGAGCCACACTGGTGTTTGCAGGATGTCAGTCTGGTCCAGCCAAGCAACCCCGAATATAAGCACTTGGCACAGGCAGAAATGGGACCACCTTCCCTTTCCACCCTTTTCCAGTGGCAGGGGTGAATAATGCCAGTTGAAGCCATTAAAAGGCAATATAAGAAACTAAGAAATTATTGCCGTCACTTGTTGAAAACAAGGACTATATTCCATCCCGTGTCAGTACAGCACTAGCAAAGGCAGGGTTTGCTACATAGACGTGAGCAAAAACAGGGGGAAATCAAGTGAAACTCTGTCCCCTGTGGTAACTGCCCCACGGTTTTACACTGTCTCTTCTCCCACAAGGCAGGCGAGCCAACTCCTTTTGGCACCGCTGTTGTCACTAACCCTGACCGACCCAATCCTGGTTCCCCCCTGCATTATTGAAGGAAAACACTGGAGTTTGGATTTCTTTTTACCCCTGCGAACAAAGTTCAAAGGAGTGATTGAGACCTCTCCATTTCAATATGAAAAGAGCAGGGGACCTGCTCTCCAGGGCCCACCCCCAGTACATACGCATCCCGCCTCATTTCACCCGATAATCTCAGTGGGGGGCTCTGGAGGGGGATGGCCGGGGACAGGGGGACAAGGCTCTCCAAGGTTAATCGCAAACTGCTGCCGCATTCATCGCAGCCGTGCCTGATTGATGGGCACTATTAATCACTGCCCAGAGAGGCTGGAAGTAAGCAGAAAGAGGGGGGAAGGAGAGGGGGTTGGCAGAGCTGTGGGGACAGGGAAACAGTGCCAGGACAGGAGCAGTGACACCAGACCAGCACGGGTTGGGAGACACAGAACGGCCACATCTGTTCACCTACAGAAAACACACACAGTAGGGCTTCTGTCAAGGAACAGAAGTGTATCTATCCCCTCATTTGCCATGTCATAAAAAATGTCCTCCTGCAGAGCAAAGGGCAGGAGTGGAGACAGCGAAGAGAAAATCTCTCCAGCCTTTTAATATTGCCCGTGCCTTTCAGTGGGGGATAAAGACTGGGGATTCTGGCAAGGAGGAGGGCTCAGGGCAAGGTAGGGGTGGGCTTGTCTTGCAGCCATAGGGCAATTAATAGATTTTCCATCTTCTTTATGGACTGAAATGCCTCTGAGGTTTTTATAGAAATAATGAAGGCAGTAAAAGCCAGCCAAGTGCCATTAGATGAGGAGCTTGTGTGGGCAAGTGACTCCATTTAGAGACAAGATACTTGCATATGCATTTTCTATCATTCCTGACAATTTAATATACTCTTTCTTTCATACTGACCCAAGCTGTTGCTCACATTTCTACACAGGCTGAGGCTCTGTAACAATGAATCTGCACCACTATTACCTACCTGGCTGCAAATGATAGCTGGGACTGGCAGCAGGGCTTGGCACACTGCAATGGGACCCGTTGCACTACAGAAGCTTCTTGTGCTTTCCACTGCAGATATCTGAGCCTGACTTGGGCAGCGCTGTCAAGAGGCTTGGGATTATTTGCTTGTCCCACTGCAATTGCTTCTGACATGGAACAGCTATGGAACAATTCATGTTACTAAACAATGTGACATTTCTCAGTTGTCTTCTTCACTCCGCCTTCTGCTGCCCCTTGCTTTGGACACAGGAGTCAGTGCCTCAAGAACATGTGCACACACCAGTCCTTCTCCTAAGCTTCCCATCAAAAGCAACAAGAAGGAAAGTGTGTTTTTTTTTATAGGAAAATCCTGCAAGTTCACTTTATTAGTTGCTTCCTTTTAAATAGATGGTGTGACATTTTTTATTTTGCCCCTGCAATGTCAAAGGCATTGTAACATTTGAAACTCCTATGACTGCTAGGACATGAAAAATATATAACCCAGATTTTGTTGGATGAATTTACTGCCATTTCAAGATGAAGGGTTGATGTCCAGTGCACAAGGCCGTGGGCTTTTCCAGTCTGATCCATGCTGTAGATAGGTGTAGTGACTACCAGCAGTGACCTGGGGTCTATTTCTGATGCTGCCCCAGAGGGTACAGATGCAATGCAAAGGCCGCTGGATGCTGCAGAAACCTGGATTTCAATGAACTTTGGGGTGAATAGGTGTTATTTCAGAGATGGCTTCTGTCTCCATGAGCACTCAGGTATATAGGGCAAGAGGCAACTCCTCTCCTCGTGACCACCTAAAACTGGCTACGACTGACGCATCTCCTTACCACAGACCCACCTATGGATGCTGGGAGGGCCAGGCATCACCCAGATGCAGCTGATCCCATGTCAAACAGTCATCCTATGGCAAGAAGAATGAATTGCTCTCAGAAAATGCCTCTGTCTTCGTGGGCTGCTAAAGTAGATGAGTAGTCAAATGACTAACTTAAAGCAGACACCACACTCCGAGATGGCCGAAGGGAGATATTTGGGCTGGATTTTTATCCTCTCCCATTACACCCAAGAACGCCTCTTTCACCAGAGGCTGTTGACTTTCAAATGGAGTTTCTGCAACTGACAAAGAAGAAGAAATCATCAGAAAATGTGGTTTTATTTGATTGTACATTATTCTTTCCATAACTAAAGCTGTCAGGCCTATGGACAGGGTCTTTTTTTAAAGTATGGCTACCTCTGATCCTCCAGCAGAGCTCTGTAAATCCGGGATTATGCTGAATTAATTTACTCTCTGACAGCTATCTCCTCCCAGCAGCACATCTTGCTTTCTCTGCTGCTGGCCATGACTGCATTTAGTTCTTTCACAAAGAGCATCTCTCAGCATCAGAGTTTTCCCCCAGAGAGTTAATCATCGATAGCCACATTACTTTAAATGTTTATTTTAATCTGAATTACATTCCCTGTGTTGACCAGCATTATAAGAGATGTAAGTCCCAGCTAAAGTAAGAGCCATAATTTCTCAGTTGCAGCGATTCTGGGCACTTCCAGCATGGTCCGCAGCTCTTGGGGACCTACGGAAAAATTCAGCTGCATTGGAAACCTGTGCTTAGGCAGTCTGGGTGAACACACATCTTTTGTCATCACCACCCAACTTTTACTTTGGGATCTTACTACTGCCTAATGAAACCTCCCTGTTGATCTGCATAAACAGGGATGAGGGTGTGCTGGGCATCTCAGAGCAGGCGGCTTCTTTGTGTGAAGGGAGGCATGGTCCTTGGGTCTGAAAACATCTCTAAGTTGTTTTGCCATCCTTGGTGCATGTTTCAACGGCAACATTATTGTAAAACAGCTTTGTGTTTACTTTGTGTACAGAAAAGATAAAATCAGCATTTATATGCAAACATGAACCAACAAGGAATTTCAAAATCCTGCCATTTCACTCCTCTGGGAAGAAGAGCCAGACTTATTGTGTAACCAGAAACATCTGAAAGCTGGGGATTTTCTGGGTCTAAATTCAATTTAGATTATAAGGGACTAATTTAGGATCTGACTGTATCACCCTGGGCAGCCAAAATAGGATCTGAAACACATGGAGACTGGGGCTTTGGGGTGGAGAATTCTCCATTTTGGACAACCTGGGGCACTGTGTGGGTCTGAGCTCTCCCTTTACAAACAAAGCTGGTGAAGTAACACGAGCCAGATGCTCAGCCAGGGTGAGCCACCTGAGTCCACTCTGATATCCCTGTCTGCCCCAGGGAATAGGGGGTGTTCATGTGTCCATGCTAGACCTGCCTTTCCAGGGCAGCCAGTGTGCACAGCTGGAGCAGAACTCGGCACAGGCACATCTGCTTGAATGTCAAGGCCTGAAAACATTAGACATGCTGAATAAAGGCTTTTATTGGGATTTCACAGCTGGAGAACTGTATCCTGCCTCAGTGCATCTATGATTGCTCGGGAACAAGTGCCTGGCTGGGGACACTGGACAATATGGGATTCACAGCAGAGACCTGCTCGTGGTTTTCTAAAAGAAAATATCTACCACAAAAACTTCAAGGCACAGGTGTTTTCCTTCTCTTGGAGGTCTTGATTCCAGTTATATATCCTGGAGAAAAAGCTGGCTCCATTTACACAGAGCTTTAGCTCCAGGCATGCAGTGGTGAGCAGATCATTCCTCTAGTGCAGCTACACCAGGCACAGGGCATCATTTCTAAAAGCCTGCAATGGCTTCAAAGATTGTATGCAAAGAGAGCCCAGTGTGGCAGGTGCTTGCTTGCAAGAGGAAAATAACCCTGTTAGAAACACTTGTGAATGTGGCCACCTTCCTCACCCCATCCAAGACCTTGCCACCGGTCCCAATGCAGATCCAGCTCCCCATGGGCATCCCTGCCTGGTTAAGTGGGGAAGCAAGAAGCCCTATGATGTCTCGCTGCCCCTCTGCCTGCAGAGAGGCAAGGTGCTGGCAGGGCATGGGAGTGTTTTTCCAGAGACCTGAGGAAGAAAAAGAAGGGGGTTGGGACTGCTCGTGGTGCTCACTGAAAGGACCCCACCAGGCCACCATCCCCTGCAACCAGCAGAGACAAAGCCCCCATGCAGAACCACAGCCCTGGCAGGTGACTGAGTTCTGCAAAGGGAACAGAGACTAATATAGATGGATAAACCATCAGGAGCAGAAGGAAAACATGCAGAGGGGAGAAAAGCCAGGAGAGAAGTGAGCAGCCCCCAGGCACAACAGGATGGGCAGTGAGTAGGCTCTTGTTGCAAAGAGTCCAGAAAATGTTTTTTTTTTTCCTCTCCTATCAACATCCCCAGTGCAGGCTGTATGTGGCTGGACTTTTGCTCTTCAAAGGCCCATGTGTCCATGTGCAAGTGCCCTTGGCTACCCCAACTCAAGCCTGGCTCTGCCCCTCTTGTGGGGCTGGCTACCATGGGCATTTAAACAAAGTGGAAGTAGGGATGGACTATTTCGAGGTGAAATCCACATCTCCACCTCACTGCGGGATGCTGGGCAGGCTGATCCTCACTGGTTCCACCCCCCAAAAACCCTCTCATGCTCACTCCGCTGCTGTCACCCCTGCCTCGCTGAGGTAGTAGGGTTGCAAAAGGAAGCACCTGCCCCAGGGCCAGCACACTCCCTCCCAGCTTCCACTCACCCGTCGCCTCGGGGTTTATTTACCCGGGGCCGCAGGGATAAATGGGGATAAGAAGGTAGAAAAGGTCATCTGGGTGGTGGCCACAAAAGGGGATATTGTGCCTCCAGGGAGGGGGTGGAAACGCCCGAGGAGTCGGAGAGACGGGGGCACTTTGATGCAGTCTGGATGAAAGCAGCGAGGGGAGGAAAGGAAAGAGAGGAGGGGGAGCAAAACAGGGGGAGGGGACGACACCAAAACCCAAAAGGCAACAAAACCTCTCCCAGCTGGGAGACAAGACAGGATGGTCCCTTTATTTAGATGGATAGAGCCAAGCACAATGTGTGCCAGCCGGGGGCCACCGTGTCCCTGTCCCTCACCAGCCTTTTCAAGCCCTCCCTTCCCGCTCCTCCTCTCCCTCCTCAGCCTCTCACTTTCTTCCATATTTCCCATTTTCTTTTTTTGCCTGTGCTCCACCTCCCACTTCCAGCTTTCTCCCACGGTGAAAGCACAGAGAAAGAAAGTGGGGTGATATATGATGAACAGCTAATTTTAAGTAGAGATGGGGAGGGGCAGACCAAAGGCACTGGAGAAAAATGGGCTTGGGGAGGACCCTGTGAGGAGAACCCCTCCCTACGCATAAGCCATGACGCCTGCGTCTCAGCAGAGTTTTCTGGTCCCTGAGCTGTGTGCTGCAAATCCTACGGCAGGGCTGAATCTCGGGTGGAGAGAGCTCAGGGCTGTTAATGCCACACAGATCCTGCCCTCTGAGATGTTTTAGGACCATATTTTGAATATCAAGGCAACCCCATGGCTGGAGGAGTTTCAGGACAAGCTGTCACACACATCTATACCTCTGTTTTTTTCAACCTGCTGTTTTACACCTGACTTTTTCTCATGTAGACTTGCCATCACTTTGTTAAGGAAGAAGCAGAGTCCACAATTTTTCTGATAGCTCAAATGTCATCACTGTACCTTGATGTATCTATAATTCAGAGGTACCTCAAAATATCCAGTAAAATGAAATTTTAAACTAAGTTGACCCAGAGTGAAGTCTTTTCTTCATCAAATGGTCTGCTGTACATTTTGACCGTGAAGATCTTCAGCAATCTCACTAAAATGATCAAAGTTTTGAGTGAAAAAATCATTCCATTCAACAACTCCCAGAATGGACCATTTTCTAATGCAAATGCTCCGATTCTAAAATCCTTCTTATTCACAGCATCCAGTTTTTCACTGAGGAGAAAAAAAAAAAAAAGCTATATGGAAAAAAAAAAATCTCAATTCAGACAATAAATGATCAGGGCAAAGAAACCACAGAAAAGTTCTGCTCTTAGTCTATATTCAATAAATAACTTCATAAGCTCTAGCAAAATAATAGCTTCTTTAATGCTTAGCTCAGAACTTACTGGAAATATGTTACTTGCCAGCAATGCTTCAAGGGAGTTATTTTAACTCTACAACAGAAGTCTCAACTCACTTCTCTTATTAAAATAGAACAAAATGACCACCTTCCTCAACCCATCCAATGCCTTGCTAAACTAATCTAAATTGGCACGAATAAATTAACACAAGATATTCACTTTGCACTTAACTCTTCCGGATGATAACAATTTGCTAGAGAAGAGCTGTACAGCTGTTTAGATTGCAGCAGTGGCTGAAGAGAGCAGCTGCCAGTCCTGGATATTCTATCCCATCCAAAGATGCAATGATGCAGTGGTGCACCAATGTGGTGATGATGCCTTTTTATGGGGTCAAGGCTGACAGTGGTGAGAAACTGGGATGGGAAGGCAGCAGAGTGGCTGTTCTGTTTACTCACAAAGAATGGTCCCAAATCCTGTCCCCTCAAACACAGCAGCAGTAGACATGTTGTGGGCAGCCTGTCTGGCCTCCTGCCCCTGTCTGTGTCCCCAGAAGCCCTCTTCCTCTGCACCCTCTCCAGCTTTCTGCTGCATCCCCTGCATGATTTCTGCAACGTGTACAGCAAGTGCAGCCTGTGTCCTACACCCTGGATCCCACCAAGGAACATGACACTGCCCTTGCTTTCTCCAGCAGGTTTTCCTGCACAGAGTGGGTTGGTTATGATTTCTGCTAGGCCTGAAAGAGTGTCCAGAGATCCCTTTAACAAGTTGTGTGTTTCTCTTTAACAGCAAGACTTGCCTGCCGGCAACCATTAGCTCTCTTCAGCATCATAAACACTCAAATTCAGCTTACACCACGTCTGAACTTGGCTTAGGCACTAGTTTTCCTGCCAGTACATCACTGTTTTCAACTCCAGTCAGCACTGTTTTGAAGTTATTACTGTCTGGTGGCTGGGGTTTTTTTGGTGGTGTATGCATCCTAGATGAGCTTTGTGGTCTCCCCACTTCAAAAGCATCTCTGCTCTCACCTCTCTTTACTGGCTGTCCTCTAGCAAGACCAAAGACCAAAGGGTATAAACTATCTCAGCAGCACTCCAGGTCCATGCAGTGTGCAGGATGCAGCCTGTGGGACAGTTCTGTGGGCTGCTGGAGGAAGGGTTCAGGAGAATCAGACAAGGAGAGGGTGCAGAGCTCGGCCAGGGTGCACCCAGACCCGGTCCCCAGCCTTGCCTCCATTCAAATCAGACACAAACACAATGTGTGCTGCAAACTTCAAGCTGCTTGAAGCACATGTCACCCTCCCCATTGCCCAGTTTGCTCAGACGTCTCCTGGGCAAGGAGAAGGAGAAGACACAGGAGCACCCTCGGCACAGAATCATGTGCAGGTGTTTCACTGAGGGGACCAGTTGCTTCCACTGACACCAGTTGGCTTCCCTTTGATAAAGACAAGCCATGGTGAAGGCAGGTTGGTGCCAGGAAAATGGGAGTCAGCGGCCTGTGCAGAGGGCTTTGCAGATACTCTGCTGGTGAGGGGATGATGGTATTTACTAATACTTCTAAACTAGACTTTTATTTACCCAGTGGGTTTCACCTGGTTTTTCTGTGGGTAGTTCTGCTATAAAGTGAATGTGGCTCCTTTGTGGAGCCTTGAAGGAATTGTATGTGGGAAACAGAGTGAAAGGGAAAATGTGTTATAGCATTGCAACACTTCCTACTAGTATTTAACATCCTGACAAAATCCATCTTTTCTACAAAAAAATCTTGAAGTGCTTCATTCAAGGGAAAGATATTTGCTGTGTTATAAAAGTGTCAACATTTCACTTACAAATTGGTCATTCTTTTGGCAGTGACTTTAACAGAAAATTTCCCTTGGGGCTATCATGCCCCTTTGTTGGTTTTTCTTTCCTTAAAAAAAAAAAAAAGCCAAAACCAAACAACTTTAAAAGCAAGCACAATTTACTTGGTCTGGTGACTGGATAACTGTTATACTGCAGGCTGTGAGTGCTGGGGCTGAGGCCAGGAGATGAAAGGAGAGAACTGAGGCTTCTCCAGCAGCAAAGTGGATGCTCACAGGTCAAAGCCTGAAGCACTGCCCTGGTCCCTGCAGCCAAACAATTGCCTTACCACAAGTTTCTCCTTTTCTGATGTTCATGCCTCTGCTGTTATTAACATCTACCCATAAACAAAAGCATTTATGGAAGGGTGAGGAAGGGTGTCACAGACTAGTACTTGAAATAATTTCTCTGTGCTTCTTGCTCTGATTTAATACACTGTGCTCTCCACTGCTGACCACTTTCTTACACTTACTTCTCCTTTTCATTTCTATGTTTCTCTACATGACTGTTTATTTCTCCTCTTTTGTACAACAACGCTGATTGTTTTGGCAGATAGTAAATGTCTGTCTAGTCTTGGGTTTTTCCTGCTCATCATGTGTGGATGCTGGTGTTGGAGCCTATCATCTGGTTGGGGTTTCTCTGGGGATGTCTCTCCTGCCTCACCTGTATGTGGCACAGCCACGATAGGGCTTGTGGGGGTCCCTTCATTTATTCTTTTGTCACATTGTTGTGCCCTGGAACAAAAGAGAGGTGACAACAGGAGTAAGGGGCAGGCAGTGATCTTCAGAAAATGAGGATTTAATCATCCTGATCTGAACAATGATCTCTGTCTGATTGTAGGCTCTCAAGAACAGGAGAGACTCTCCATTTAAATTACAGCAGGAATCAGTCTCTGATGTTTTTGCAACACTTTCCCTAAGCTAAGGATGCTGATGCTCCCCTTTAATTTCCCCTTCTTGAAAATAGCGACAGCAGAGGTGCAAACCAGCCCCTCTTACTGGGAAGTGCCTTAACCATGCCACCTCTCCCATTTTTGTGCTAGCTTTACTATTATTCCGAGTAGATCTTTATTATGGGAAAATAAGGAGTGGAAGAAGGTACTCAGATATAATAAAAAGACTGAGAATCTGTAAGTATAACACCCTTCCATGTTCTCAGACTCAGCCACAGGAGCATCCACTCACTTCTCCAAAGGGCAAGCGCCAGGGACCAGTTTGAGAAGACCTGCAGTGAGTCCCAGGGGTGCTCTGAAAGCACCTGACAGAGCTCTTCTGTTCATGTGTGCCAGGGTGTGCACAGAGCTCCAAAGGAGCTGGGCGTTGATGGTGTCCCCAGAATTCGAAGTCATTTGTTACACTGCCTGATAGCCTCTTTAGGGTGTCACATTAACTTGTGATTACACCTGGTGCTGCTTTAATATTGTTAGTCCCTTTATTCCCACATATGCCTTTGGCTAATGCTTTGTTGATGGCAATTTCTGGGAAGCAAATTGAACCCTTGTTGGCCAATGCCCAAGCTGGGTGAAGCCAGGCCAGCTCTGCCTGCTGTCAGCTGTGCAAGGGGCTGCCTTTCACTCCTAACTACGCACCCTCCCAGGCTCCTGGCCCGCATCCAATCCAGATAAGAAATGACTGAAAATTGCTGCTCTTAGCCAGCTATTCTGTGACCTGCATGAAAAGAGTGAAATGACCTCAGGACTAGTCTCGGCACACAGCCGTCTGCCCACAAACTGTGGCAGCCGAAAAGCCTTGGTACGCAGACCAAAGGTTGGCAGGACAAGTATTTGTTTGGCGGCTGCTCCTCACGGATGGGAGGGGAGGCAGCAACAAGCTGATTCGCAGGAGCTCACCTCGCTGCCTGATGTCCGTAACAAGATCTTTATGGGGCATTAATGTAAATGTAAATGTGAGTAGTAATACATTGAAACCAACCGTGGGCTATTTTCTGCAAGATGATCTGTGGCAAAGAGGGTATTTGCTGGTGATCTCTTGTGGTGGTAGCAACAGGAGAAAGCCCTTTTTTCCCCGGACTCTTATCTCCTTACGTTCTCTCCTGACGTCCCTGTGGTGCTGGGACTCTGCTGAAGCCACTCTCCCTGCAAGGAGGACCAGCAATGCCTTTCTGCCATCGAGATGCTGCAGGGCACCCTCCTGCCTGCCTCCGGGGTCTTCTTGTGGTGCACAAGCCTTCAAGCAGGCTGCATAGGCCTTTTCTTCAAGATTGTTTTTAGCAGTATGTGAAGAAATTTGGAAGGAGTGTAGCTGTGGAATTGAACTTGAGGTTGCCCATTAGGGACAACGTTATCATTTAAACACTACAGGGCAATAATGCATGGAAGTATTTTTACCATGTGCTGGGCTTTAAGTGCTTTGGGTAACAAGAAGAGTTTCAGTCTGAGCATCAAAAAAAGGCCAAGAAGGGGACCGTGGCTGAAAATTGAAGGGTTCTTTCAGCCTTGGGATCGGGGCAGCTAATCCTGACACCATCCTGCAACTTTGTTTCTGCTTCATTAACCATGTCTGTGTTCTGTGAAATGTTGCTTAGGAAAATGGGAACCCGTTGGTGGATGGAGATGTGAGAGGTTTACAGAAGTGTGCTTTGTATCTGCACATTGACAAGCTGGGCCTCCTGCTGTCCTCAGACTTTTTTTCTTTTTCTTAATTCTCAGAATTCCTCTAGATTTTTTTTTTTCTGCCTGTATCTATCTGGCTCTCCTGCAGCCCTGTGCCTTAGGGCTGGGTTTGTGTCTTGCTGGGAGCTGGAGTTTCCATTTTTGGCACTGAGTTTCTAGTTATACATCTAAAGAGAAATTATATGCTCATCAGAGGCATTCCCCATCCCGGCCACAAGCGTTTCGTGTAGCAGTTTAGGCAGGCACCCCGGCTTCCTGGAACCCCTCACAGCAGCTCTTGGTTGGCAGCTAACCCACACACTGAGGGTCTCATCATCAAGTGTAGCTGGCTCCTGCAGGCAGGGGAAGTACCTGGCTGAGAAGACAGGTCTGCTGTTACTCTTGCTGCTGACAGGTGACTCCCATGGTCAGAGGGAAGTCAAGTCTCCAAGTCTTCGAACTGGCACGATTTTGCATAAATGGAGCAGAGAATTCTAGGTGTGAATTTTTAGGGTCAGAGTTCTTCTCAATGGCGTCCAAGCAGTCTTCAGGTGGCTACTGAAGATGAGTGAGCTGGGCTGACTGAAGGTACTTGCTGTCTCTGCAATGCCAAAGAAAGTACCTTGCATACTCCCTAATGCTTCTTTAAAGGGCAGAATGGTTCAGTACCCTTCTCTCTGGTGTAGCAGAGCTCTCTTCAGCAACTTGACCTGAGAATCTGCTAATGATTTGTCACCATGACCATGGCTGGGGAAAGGAGTCCCTCTGTCCATCCTGTGTTTCTAAAACACACATCCATCCTTTTCCCTGCACCTTCTTCCCCCTTAACGGTTTGGAAGGGTCATGACCACTGTGGGGATTTTTGAAGTAAATTGTACATTCCTGATTTCCATCTAGTTCTGACTGAAACACTGACTGACAGCATTAAGGTAACTTTGATGCTGACTAAGCTTCACCACCCCCCCATTAATATTGCTTAAGTGAAAACTGCTTACAGCTTATTTCTTGCCAATACGGTTTCAGTTGATACTGCTTCAAAGTTGCTGCAACAGTATCTTGGGTGATCAGATGAACGTGGTAGCAATGCTGGGAGTTACTTGACTGAGAGCCAAATATTGCTTTTGGAAATATTAAAATGATCAGTGCACCTAAGGAAAGAAAACAAACACCCTGCCAAGCAGTAGTAACATGCTTTAAACAAATGCATTCTGCCATAATGGGACACTTGAGCAAACCAATGCAGCAGTCCCAATTTTTAAACTGCTTGGAAAAGATGATATGGTGTTGGTTTAGGCTGACAATACATACGTAGGAGTCTCTATGAGTTTATGTCTAGCTGGTTTTTTGGAGGTCATCTGCGAGGATGAAGACCATAAACCCTCACTGCGGAAAGGCACCACATTGCTCCCCCACTCCACCAGCCCTCCTTGCTGCTGCCAAGCACAGCTGATCACCTAACACCCAGGTCAGCTCATAGCTCTTGCTCCTACCTGGGGGACTGTTGAAGAGCCATGAAGGGTAAAACCTTTGCAAGCAATTTATTAAGCACTTGAATTCCCTGTGCCCTTCAAAGGGACTGTTTATTAGAGCAACTTTGATTAGGGAAGGAACTTGAAGCAAAATAACTATTGCTCTTGATTGAAGGCTCCTAAATGCTACTTGCTGATAGAGCCTTCATTTTCCTGTGGCTTGTTTTTGGGGTTTTTATTTTTTTCCTCTCCAAATGGAATCATGTACATGGAATACTCTTATGGATCTGGATTACAGAGCATCCACTGCAATTCCTGAATCTGGAACTGTTGAGTAATACTCTTGAGAAGTTCTACCATCCCAGTACTAAAGCAGCAGAGATTATACACAGTCCCTGTAAAGTAGGTCAATTTTAATAACCATTTCTGCTTTGTGTTCGTTCAGCATATTCTACATGCCAGCCCATTTTGCTCCATTCAATTCCTAACATTCACTTCAGCTCTTTAAGGAAATTAACAGTCTCTGACATAGTTTTTCATGCTGCCAATCCCTGTGTTTTGTTTCACAGCAGTCTTACCTTAAAGACACACAATTTTTACCTGTGGCTCACTTCTGCTGAAGCAGGTCTTCAGCAGGAGCCTAAAAGTAATGGACAGGGCTTATGAGTCTCTGACTACAGTTTCCAAGGAGCAATTCACATTTGCTTATTGCTTTTAGATAAAGACCTGTACATGCAGCTCAACTTAAGAGTAGGACTGAGTGGGACTATTGGTTATGTGCGGTTTTTAAAGGACAACACTGCTGCTGGTGTGCTCCCCTGAATAAGGGCACCCCAGCCTACCTCCTGAGAGCTGCTGTCAGGACAAACAAACTTCAGACACCCACTTCCTCTTTACCTTCCCATGATCTCCCATCATCCCAGGCAGGGACAACGCAGCCTCTGGCAGCAGTACCTTCTGCTCCTTTCAGGAAAGGAGTTATCAGCACCAAACCTGCCTTGTCTCCTACATGCATCTGCAGCTCCCCACACATCATCTCTACAGTACCTGCTCCAAGTGCTGAGTTTATAAACTTTGATGGGGGAAAGTATTAAGCCTGGAGATTGTGCTATGCTGCTCCTTATTCCCTTCTGCACAGGAAAACTGATCCAGGGAGAACTGTCTCTCCCTGTATAACTGTCTCTCTTCTGTATAACTCATTACTCTCCGCTCCCACCCCTGCAGGCAATAGTTAAGTCACCATGGGCATTTCTGGCAAATACACATATCTTACAGCCCTGAAGCCATTTATAAATAGATTTTTATTTATAAAGTCAATTTACATAAAATATGATACTCTCTTAAAAACTGCATATGTACAACTTAAGAAATCCTAGCAAGTGCATACAAAAATGCCTTCAATACATTTTTTTTAAAAAAAAACTTCAGTTTTCAGAGAGATGGACCTTCACACCAGGCAAACTCAGACACCACGTTAAAACACAACATAACTTTACAGTCTTTTACTGAAGTGTTTGGAGAGAATAGTTAAAAAGAAAAGAAACACACCAAAAAGACACCTTTTCTTCTATACCATATAGGTTCCCAAAACATTCCAGCTGGTAGTGTTCAAGAACAAGTGGATAGGACCTGCTAAAAATAGAACCATCTCATCCCTTTTCTCTAAGGTTTCTTGTACAAAAATAAGTCTTCATACACCAGTGTCCCCAGAGGCAGTTCAAGTTACATATAAAATAGGATCTGACATGATAAAAAATTCCCTCCCCCTCCAGAAACAAGGAAGCATCAAGTGTTTTTAATTCCTTTTTTCTTTTTTCCTCCTTTCCACCCCTCCAAAGCAACACCAGATAGCAGTGCCGGGGGGAAGCGGGTTCGCTCGAGCATCCTCTCCGTGGGTGCGCAGCTACCGGCGGGCAGGCAGAGCCGCTGCCCCCGCGCAAGGAGTGGGACCCCGCAGTCAGCTACACCATTGCACTTTCCACAGCTCGAAGACAACGGCTGAGCCCGGCGAGAAAAGCAGCCAGCGGGGCCCCGCCGGGGTGGAGATCAGTACTTTCGGGGGGATACTGCCGCCGCCGAGACCGCGGGCGCCGACGTGCTGCGGGCTGAGCGCGGCTGCGGAGAGATGTGAGGAGAGCCCCGGTGGGTTCGTGCCCCGCTCCCCCGAGCGCCGGGGACGAAGCGGCGCCCGCTCCCCTCCGGCTGCCCCCTCACCTCCTGCCGGGTCAGTAGCTCCCCAGCCAGCTGGTGAAGTCCAGCAGCTCCCGCTCCTCGGGGCTGAGCGCAGCGTCGTAGCCGCTCTCCTCGGAGGAGCACGGCGAGCCGGGCGCGGAGGAGGCGAAGGAGGGCGAAGCGGAGGAGTAGCCGCCGCCGCCGCCGCCAACTTCCCCGACGGCCACCCGCCCGCGGCCGTCGGGGAAAGAGGCGGCGGCATCGTGCTCGTCGAGGAGCCGCTGCAGGGCGCGGATGTACTCGACGGCGGAGCGGAGCGTCTCCACCTTGCTCATCTTCTTGCTGGCGGCGCCGTGGGGGACGTGCTGGCGGAGGGCGGCGAAGCCCAGGTTGACGAGCCGCACGCGGTTCCGCTCCCGCTCGTTCCGA